>CM018695.1:55173692-55509549 GCA_009363875.1 Mikania micrantha
GGGTGGCAATGGTTGCATTAATTTTGAACAAACCGTTCAATTTTTCTGAAATGATTTTCAGATATATGTCAGACAACATCACCAAAGCCAAAGACAGATTTTACATGTATCCCAGATTTATACAGATGCTGATTGATGAAAGGTTTCCAAAGCCGAACTTGCCTAGAGTTGCTGCTGATATTCTCAAGTTGAAGCATATGACAGACTCCAGTCTTGGTCAAGTAAAGATATATCAGAAAAGCAATGATGATATTTTGATTAAAGATGTGGTAGGTCAGTGTGCTAGAGTCAATTATGTTGCTCCTTTGAATGATGCTTGGAGGCATGAAGACTCAAGTTCAGACATGAAATTTTGAGTGATAATGATGATGATCAACAACAACCACCTCCTCCTCCTCCTAGCCACAAGCAAGGAAATCACAAGCTCAGTCTTCTCAATCTCAGCCACAAACTCAAGACCAGTTTCAAGGGCCAGATGTAACTAATACTACACTAGTTCCTCTTCAGGTGATATATCCAAATCAACAAGAAGCTCAAAGACAAGAAGAGGCTTACGCTTCTCAAAATGTTGATACTGAAGATGTTGGAGTTGATGCTGAAGATGAAGAATCTACAGAGTCAGAGATGGACAGTACAAGTGGGAAACATAATGGTAAGAAGGTTAAAGAAAGGCTAGCACAACAGCTAAGTGAAGAAGCTAGAGAAGAGGCAACTGATCCTAATTTCACAGTTGATGAGCCTGAGGCTTCAAGGCCAAAGAAGAAAAAGAGAATGGCTAAAATTCCTAAGAAGAAAGAATACCAAGACTCCTAGGATCATTGTATCATCTCCTGTAGCTGTTTCTCTCTACACTAGCTTCCATTCATGTTTCTAAACCTGTTTCAGTAGCTGCAACAGTTCAAGAAGTTGTTTCTACATTCCCTGTTCATATGTCTTCAGATTCTTTCTTTCAGTGACCTAATTTTGTCAATGTTGCTACATTTGTTCCTTCATTCATTGATGCTACTACTGTGACTACATCAGTTCAAGCAACTTCTACCTCAAGAGGAGAGTCTTTGTTTGAGGGTTTAGATGAATTGGATTTAAATTTTTCATTGGACTATGATGATAGTGAGATAAGAAGAAGAATTTCTATATTGTCACAAGAGTTTGACAAATATAGAAAACAAAGGGAGAAAGTTGATGCTGAACAACCATCTTCTTCAAGTCCAAGTGAAGTAGATGTGATGAAAGGTCAAATTTATCAATTGTTGAAGTGGAGAGAAGAGGATGTGCTTGAAAAGAAGTTGATGAATGAGAGAATTACTTCATTAGAAACATTGTTGTGAAGTAGAATACTGAGATTGCTGATTTGAAGAAAGTTAATCAAGATTTGAAGCAAAAGATTGATGATATTCAAGTTAAAGATACTCAAGCTGAGGCTACTAGTGCTGATCCAGTGTTTGTTAATCTTGATGAAGAAGAAGAAGAAGAAAAGGTTGACTACGAAGAGTCAGATATTAATGAACATCCAAGCTTTAATGCTTATCATGATGATGAAGATGATGATGGTGATGTGACAGGTGTTGAAAGTTCAAGTGGATTGAATTTCAGAACTGGTGCTTTAGTGATTTACAATCCTTCTAGGATTTCATTTGATGTTACTCCTATTTCTTCTGTTGTTCTTCTGACAAGGCTAAGGACATTGAAGAGGTTGATATTGAAGACTTGACTAATTTAGAATATCCAAGAAAAGTGTTGATTATTCATTGCCTACATTCTTAGATTTGTTTAAACAAAATGATGATGTTCAGTTACAGAGAATATTTGGTGAACTATTTGAAGTTAAAGATTTGGAGGAAGGAGAAATTGAAGGTGGATATTCAGACTTTGAACAAGATGATCAAGTTGATGAAAATTTGTATAATCTACAAACTTTGAAGAAGATATTTGATATTGACGTTCATAAAAGAGTTCCAAGAACAACAGTTGATCATATGAAAGAAAAGACTTATATGGAGATGTGGAAAGAAAATCAAGATGAACACAAGTATATAATTGATCATTTAATGATTTTCAAGCAAATGGTTGAGGTAATTGAAGCAAAAGTTCAAGAAGACCAAGCTAGACAATTCTTAAGATTTAAGATTGGTTCTAAGTCAAAGATGAAAGGAAGAATTATAAGCTATGGTTACTTTCACCATATTTCTAGAAGTTTGAAGAACAAAGGATGTTATATGGTAAAAAGGACTGACGGGTGTCAATATTTTGGAAAGGCAGTTGATATTATGACATTATCTTCTTTTGAATGCATGCAGTTATCAAGGCTGAGAATGATAAAGCCTATTCAAACAGAACATAATGAAATATTTGAGAAGATGTTGAAGAAAGAGGCTAAGACTGGATGGAGTTTGTTGGTTCCACAGGTTAAACATAAGTTACTTGGATATCCAAAGCCTAAAGTATATACAAGACCAAGGTTGAGAAGAATAGAACAGAATTGGAATCCTTATTTCAAGTTCTGGTTTTATGACGAAGGAACATCTGAAGCTGTTATTCTTTGAGACGAGAAGAGAAGTGGAGGGTGATCAGGCTGTTGGATCCTACGTGGCTGGTTAACTTTTCAAAGGAAGATATTGACTTATTGAATGTTGCTGAAATATTTGCAAATGATGGGTTTCATGATGTTGGTGTAAGCTACAAAGATATGGCTGTTCAATTTCAAACGATAGCTCGGATGTGTTTTACTCTTGGGATACATTTTGGATGCAAATGGGAAGATGTAAACTACTTGTATGTTGAGCTGATGTAGTTGCAAAAAGAGATATATGATAGAGATTTTGAAGAGATTTGGAAGAAACAAGTGGAGATCAAGCTGCAGATTGAAGAGATTTTGAAGATTTTGGAAGCAACTATTAGGGGGGGTTTGTTAGGACAATATGTAATAATTATCTTGTCAAAATGTATAAGTTATTAGAGGTTTGGCTGAGGTTCGTCTGGCCCACGAACCTTAGCAGGTTCGGTGAACCTAGTACTTTGGTTTGTATAGGTTCGTCCAGCGATAGGTTTGGCTTAGGTTCATCTGAGCTTTTTGTATATATTGCAGGTTTTTCTAATGTTTTATAACTTCTGCAATCTTTGAGTGTTAGACAGATCTGATTTTCTCTGTGTGAGAGTGAAAGAACTGTGTGTTCTTGTACATTTCATTTTAACTAGTTTATCATATTCAATGAAATGATGTTTATAAATGATTGTTTGTCTTTGATACATATAGATCGATTATAGATTCCGCATATAATTGACTGTTAATAGGATCTGTTGAATGATCAAGATCAAATCAGGAAATCTACATAAAATTCAGAGCTCTCTCTACTCTCTCTTACTAAAAACCCTCAACCTAACTCCTTAATTTCTTAACCAAATCTTAAGATTTTGGTTTCAAAAGATTCCTCTCGTCATCTACATTCAGGAAGTACAATGGATCTGACTTCAAATGATCACCATTGTATCAAGAAGGCTCGGATTAAAGAGTTTCTTACAATCTGAAACCTTCAAGAATCAAAACCGGTTTTAAGCCTTCAAACCTTAAGAACTTACAACAAAATTACTTTAGGAACCCTTGGAACATCATGCTTTAAATCTATGAAGGCTGAAAAGGGGCTGGAAAGTCAAAGAAACTTAGTATCGATGCAAGAACAGATCTGGGGTTAGTATCGTTGTCTTCCAAGTGAGGTGGCACCGGGTTTCATCGATATTACTAATCTCAAAGGTCATGGAATCGATACTAAGGCACCATCGATATTGATAGTATCAATGGGCCATTCTTGAGCTGTCCGAACTTGTGGTCGATACTATAGAATCGATACACATCCTACCACCCCAAGCTCGTCAATACTAGCACTGTAACTAAACCAAAAGATGTTTAAACTCATTTGAGTCGATATTAATGAGATCAGGGTACTCCATGGGTGTGATTAAGTGGTTGTCGATATTGTTAATATCGGCAACATCAACTTAGTCATTCTGGAGTGTAAATAGACCTTAATAATATTGATGCCTCCCGAACCTTTTCGATACTAGTTTAGTTAGTTAATCCAAGTAACATTAAGTTTAATACAATCGTAATAACAACGTATTCATCACTAAAACTGGAAACGAACATTCAATGTTCCAAAGAACCCTAGAGTGGGTTAGTTGGATGCTTAGTGTTCATGATTCAAGGTTTTTGAATAATCAAGTTAGTAATTTGAATTAACTTGACTTATAATTCAATAATAAGGATCATATAAAGAAGAATGCTAAGACAAATTACTTAGATTACAATATGGTTAAAACAAAATACTTATGATCATAAAACATATCAAATTAAACACAGGGGTTTGAATACAACCAAATCACAAAAAACGAGTGAGACATTGATAACCAAACTAAAATTTAATGCACAACAAATCAAGGTGAGATCATAGCCCCTTGTTGCTTATTTGAAACTCTTTGGGGTGATACATGTGACTAACAACTTTCAAGGTGTCGAATCCTTAAACAGTTTCATCAAACTACTTTTCAACTGATGTTGGCAAAAATAAATCTTTTCAATGATTTGAGTGATAGTTCTTTGAAAACAATTACAACATAGTCATGAGATTCAACATCAACAACAAGATACATTAGTACAACTTGGTTTTCATAAATATAACATAACCCGTAACATGATAATCATTGTTGTAAACAAACTTGTTCACATCATGTATTCATCATAAGAACTTCAAGGGTTGGATTCTTTATTCTTAGTTTTTCGGACTTGAAGTTCATCATTTCCTCATTTTGTTTGTACTGGGTGATCACAACAAGGGAAATCAGCCACATTACGACAATGTTGGAGTTAGCTTTAAATCTATTTTATAGCTAACTGTGGATGACACATTAACGACAATAAGGAGTTGGCGTTAATTTACTTTAACAGCCTGGGCCATATTGGACGCATTTATAGGAACACGGAGTTGGTGTTAATTAATTTAACATCATGGGCCATGTTGGACGCATTTACGGGAATACGGAGTTGATATTCATTAACTTTAACACCATGGGCCGTATTGGACGCATTTACTGGAATACAAAGTTGGTATTGATTAACTTTAACACCATGGTGTGACACCTCGCAATTTCCAGGTCAGCATTTACGTTAATTAAATAATAAATTAATTTATTTTTACATACGTGGCACAATAGTCTAAACACAAAACAACTGAACGATAATTCGAGGAATTATCGGAAAACGCACACATGTGTCTTGAATTAACGAACGTTGGTGAAACAATTGAACAATTATGAAATTAACAACAATTAAGCCCCATGTGGGCAATAATCAAACAAAATCATGACAAAAGTCATGAAACGATAAGCGATAACGAATAACGAAAGAAAAACGATTCGAAACAACAAAAAAATGGGCTTTTGGGCCATTCTAGGACCCATCATGGTACGCCAAGGGGCTAGGCGAGACCCTCGGCGGTACGCGACGATGGGCGGCATAATTTGAATCTCCGAATTTCTTCACGGTACGCCACGACCGATCAACTTCCATTCGACGGTACACAGCGTGTTTCAAGAGAGAACTAGATTATTTTAATCTTGGCGGTATGCCGAGACCCTTTAGGGAGTTCTTGGTGGTACGCGACGCATGCGAGTTCGTAGAAACTTTATAAAATCAGCTCAAGCTCATTTCTGTCACTCTTGCTCATTTCTCAGAAACCATAAGCTTTGAACTCGACCATCACCCACTTTCAAGCCATCTTGCAACCTCTAGAAGACCATTCTCCACTATCCTAAGCCACATTCAAGGGATTGAAGCCTTGTGGAAGCTCCAGGACAACGATTTATTCTTCTCATCAACCTTTATGCCATTCATAGCCACTTCTGGAGTTGTCTAGGATCTACACAAGCTTTATCTCAAAGTTTTTGAGATGTGTGAGGTAGTTTTTGTAGCTTATTTACACTAATCTTGCATTAAAACACACATACACATCAATACACACACATGCAAGCCTCTATGGCTACATGCATTACCAAATCAGTAACATGCATGAAATTTTAAGCTTGTAAATCTACTATTCAGGTCTTGATTCACTGATTTGAAGTGTTGGAATGATCTATTAGTTGAAATAATGTCATTTGAAGCTTATATGTTGGTATTGCTAAATATACTAACTTTTATGTGACATGCAACATGAATTCGTGATGTTTTAGTTGATTTTGGATATGAATAAATGATTATTTGTGATATTTGGATTACTTACAATGAATATTGTGGTTATTAGGGTCAAAAGATGATGATTTGGGCATATTACTATTTTTGGTAACTTTAATGGTGCAATACATTGATAGATGATGATTTTCATGAAATAGGTTAGCTTGAACAATGATTTGAGATGGGTATTGATGATGATTATTAGCATGGTCGCATGATAGATTTAATGAAATGGGTGAATTTGTTGTTTATAGATCTTACCATGCATGTTGATTTTAAACATGAAAGGATGCTCTAATGCTAAAGATGGACTTATGAACAAGTTAGTATGGTTTGATTTGGTTAAAATTAGGTTATCTACAAACTTACTATTATTAGAAACTTTAATTACGGATTTTTGTGAAATGTGAATAATGAGCATGTTATATGGTGATAAGTGACTTAACATACTTTGTCATAATCATAGGAACAATGTTATGTGATTTTTGGTGTTAAAACTTGGTAAATGTGACAACTTACTATAAATAGTAACTTTATTTGGGTATTTTGTAAGGAATGACCTTAAAACATGATTAATGAGTCAACTAAGCTTGTAAATGGTATGATTAAAATAAACGAGTTGCAAGCTTGATTGACTCGACATGTGGTAAATATAGGAACTTACTATATATAGTAACTTCAAAATGAGAAGTATGCTTATGTGATAACTTGTAACATGTTCTATGTGATATCATGATTATATAGGATAAACAAGCATGCTAGAATAAGTAAAAAGTGATTTTGTGAAAACTTGCCTAAAATAGAAACCTGTCTAAAATGGAAATTTACTATAAATAGTAAGTTATTCGTCAAGTGTGACATATGTGTTTGTATATAACACTCGACACTTAACACAAGTTAAACAAACACTATAACTAAACAAATCACCAACTGGTCGTTGAGTCAAACACGGTCAAACACCACAACTTAGAATTGTTTGGACACCAACATGGTATAGTAAGACCAAAACGAACACGAACTCGCAACACCTATGTGATATAGGTAACAGCTAGAGACAAACCGCTCACGTAATGACAAACAGCTACAGAACTCAGGTGAGTTTACAGCCCCACTTTTACTTTTAAACTGTTTTATTTAAACATTGGGGTGATAATGCTAAGCAAACAACTATTTTAGATGTATGACTGGTATGTTGTAAAAAAATTTTTTGAGTGTGCTTATATCGTAACAAAGTCCTCACACAACCTTACCATTAGTTTAACAACGAACGAGGCGTTATTACGTAGTACTACTGGGTCTGACAAACCCCACTTGACGACAACTCTGACTGGCAGTCAGGACGAGCGTAATATCGACCTATGCCATAGTTTCACGATAGACTTGGCAGAGGCATCTAACAATCTAGTTTCGGTAGAGGTGAACACATACACTCGGGACCTATGGTCTACAACTTAACATACCCGGTATATATCTCGTAACTGTTTTTACTTTACATTAACATGTGAACTCACCAACTTTATGTTGATACTTTTTTTTATCATGTATTTTCAGGTAACTGAATGCACGATGCTAGGATGCATTTGGAGACTGAGCAGGAGGGTCTTGCATGAATTCACAACTTTTGAGAAATATTATTGTGTCATTTTATTTTGTTAAACAATGAAGTGTCATGACAATTTATTTTCCGTTGCATAACAATTTACTATTTCCGCTGCAATGAATTAAAACATCTTGAGTTATTATTATTGAAAACATTGTATTTTCAAACTCATATAGAGGCATTCTACATGAATAAGAGCTTTGATCCTGGCCACGCCACACCTAGCGGTCTGACACCGCAAGTGGTAATTTGGGGGTGTGACACATGGGCTGTATTGGACACATTTATGTCAACTTTATATTTAACTCCAAACGTAGTTTTGGTACTTGATCGTAAGTTGGACACATCGTTATACACTATGTTAGTTTGGGTTACAATCATCATGTTACATTCATTATGCTATATATTCATTGAGTTGTAAATCATTTACTTATTCTGTCACTTCATTTCATAAATATGTATTGTTCATTGTTCATAAACCTATAATGTTTTGAATTAAACCTATGTTTCTCACCAACTATTTTTAGTTGACAGATATTTTTCACATGTTTCAGGTAATCAAAGATAGTTACATTCAGGGACAACTAAGGCGACCAAGTTAAGATAGATCAAGATCAAGAAACAAGCTAGGATGGATTAGAAACTCACTTAATCCTTTTGTTTAATTATCTTGTCTATTCTTATTTTTTAAACAATATTTTTGAGGTTGATTAGTTGTAATTTATTTTGGTAGTTAGATATGACATGTATTTAAACTACAATAACCGTCACAGCCCCAAATTACCACCTGCGGTTTCATGTCGCTAGGTATGACGTGGTAGGATCAGATACGTTGGTCATGTAGAAAGACTCTATATGACTTCGAAAACATGTGGATATTACTTAAAATATCCCAAATAAAGTAATTAGTTTTACAACGGAAACAAGTAAATGATGCGGAAGCTTGTACGATAAATGAATTGTTTACACAACACATTAATTAACATAAAAATGATCAAAACGTTCATGATACATGTTCGACTCTCTCTGAGGCTTAAGTGTGAACTTATGCCCTTAATCGTGCTGGTTACCTGAGAAATACATGCTAAAGAGTGTCAACATAAAGTTAGTGAGTTCACTGGTTTAATGTGAATAAACAGTAAGTAGTTTGCACGACATATACTGGAAATCTTAAAGTTGTAGACCCGAGGTCTCGAGTGTAAGTGTTGCACCACTACCAAAACTGAACTGTTAGATGCCTCCGCCATGTCTATCGCAAAACAATGGCAATAGGTCGATATTACGCTCGTCCTAACTGCCAGTCAGAGTCGTCGTTGAGTGGGGTTTGTCAGACCCGATAGCAGTCTCGCTTACGTTAATTAACGGTATGGTTTTGTGAGGAATTTGTTTGTGATATTGTCACACTTAAATGTTTGCACAACATCACCAGTAATATATCAAATTATGTTCGTCAAAGTAAGTTAGCGTGTAACCTCCCCCAATTGGAGTTACCCCAGTGTATGTTCATAATGTTTGTCCATTATGTTTGCTCAAATCATTTGTACCAGATGTTTGTTCTAAACGTTTGTCAAAAACGTTGTTCGAAATGTTTGCTCAAAAGCGTTTGTTCAAATGTTTGTCAAAAGCATTGTTCAAAACGTTTGCTCAAAAGCGTTTGCTCAAAAGCGTTTGTTCAAGATGCTTGTCAAATGAGTTTGTTCAAAAGGGTTTGTTAAAAATGTTTGCATGTATTTTTCCCCCGGTTTATGTTTGTAAACAGTTTAAGAGAAAAGGGGTCGTAAACTCACCAGAGTTGCGTTTGTTTGTGTTCTGTGAACTGTACTTCCTTAATTGTCACATATATGACATAGGTAATGTGAGTTTGTGTTTCTGTTCGTGTTGGTCTACCTAGACTGTGTTCGTGTCCAAACAACTTCAAGTTGTTGTGTTTGACTCACGACCCATTGGTGACTCGTTTGTAGTTCGTTAATGTCCGTTTAGTGTTTGTCAAGGTTCCTCAATCAGCAGTTAGTGCACATAAGCATGTCATAGCACATAAGGATTTTTATATACAACAAGTATGTATAATGTATCACTATCGATCATGTTGCTAATCATGGCAGTTGTCACATATGTTCATCAATTAAGTTCCTATTATTAGTAAGTTTCCTCATTTAGCAAGTATGCATCAAAAGTCACCTTTAATCAATCTAAGCATGCTAGCGTCCTTAATGTTCATGTCAACACGTATTGCATCGTCATACATCATCTATCATGCTCGTAAATCTTTTCTAGTAAACCAAAGTTACTATAGTTGGCAAGTAGCTATATCAACATGTTTTCATACAAAGAATCATATTAACACTTGCATATCACCTTAACATTACATGTTCTGTCATTTCCCATCCCTAAACATGCTCCTACATTTCTATTTCACGAAATGCACAATTAAAGTTTCCATTATTAGAAAGTCTAGCATAAAACTCATTTTATCAACAATTAAACCATCCTATTATGTTTCAATGACCACAAACATTATCATGACACTCAAATATGACCAAAAGTTACATACAATATATGTATCCCTTTTAGTAAAGTTTCTATATTTAGAAACTTATGTACACACCCTATATTTCTCCAAATCTAACACACCAAATGTGTAAATAACACCATCATTATGCATATATCAATATTTGAACCACATAACTTGTTCAAGACATCATCTAGCATCTTATTTCACAATAAAAGTTTCTATTAACAGTAACTTTTGCATATTCTCAAAAATGACATCAAAACTCACATAGATCATTCTCAATCATCAAATTAGTTAATAGGTCATCCATATACAAGTTCATAGTTGCAAACATTCGTGCATGGGTGTTCTTGGAGTTGTATGTCCACATATGTGCTTGCATGTGAGGTTTTTGAGTGCAAATGACAACTAAAACTACCTCACAAGGCTCTTGATCAGTTGGATGTGACACGATTCATGTCTTGATTGGATAAACAAGGTATGGAGTGGTGGTTCTTGTGAGTTCTTGGCTGCAACTAAGCTCTTAGCACTTCCTTCTAGCCTTCTAAGCTCCAAGACCTCAATGTGGATCAAGGGTGAGCTTGATTTGTGCTTCCAAATGCTGAAGAGGGGTTTGACAGAGCACTTTGGCCAAGTTTGAGTGGTTTGGTCAAGTGGTTTTGGGAAAAAGGGAGTAATGAATGAAATGGGTTGGTATTTGTAGGATTTTTAGGTTACGGGACTTGTCGCATACCGCCAAGGAGCTCCCATGGGTTCTTGGCGTACCGCGAAGGAAAAGGAGTTGGGTTCTATGACCGAGAGCTGCCATGTACCGCCAAGGTGGCCTAATCCGCCGTCACCTACCACGACCTCTTTTGGTTGAAATTCAAGTATCCCGCCCATGCATCGCGTACAACGACGAAATTTGTCGAGAGTCTTCGCTTACCGCGAAGGGTTCCAGAGCTTGATATCTCTCTTTGTTTGTTCAGCTTTCCTGTGTTTGGTTCTTTATCGGTTTTGCTTGATGTTTTTAGTTGTTTCTTCACGTTTATAGTTTATTGTTATATGTTCGAATTCTTTCTTTGTTAGTTCACCAATGTTCGTGACTCAAAACATGTGTGTGCATTTACAGGAAATTCCTCGAATTACAGTTTGAATCACCTGTGTGTGGACTATTGTGCCATGTGTCACATTAATTTGAACTAAATAAGTGCCACATAATATATTTAAAGTAATTGTTGATGACCTGGATTTTATGGGGTGTCACAATAACATTATGAAATCTAGTAAATGTTGTGGTTGTTCTTCGTTAATCTTGGTCATGATTCAATCGAACAGTCGTCACTGCGCCTAGGGGTGTTCAGAAAAACCGAAAACCGTTTAAAACCGATAACCGAACCGTATCCATAACCGAAAAAAACCGAACCGAATTCTGAATTCAGTTTTCGGTTCGGTTCCTAACCGTATCCGAATTCCGAATTCGGTTTTCGGTTCGGTTAACGGTTTTGGATATTTTTTGAATTCGGTTTGTTCGGTTTATTCGGTTAACCGATTAAACCGAATTCATTCTTAAATTTATTATTTTTTATTAATAATATAAGGTTGAATTCGGTTTATTCGGTTAAATTCGGTTTATTCGGTTGAATTCGGTTTGTTCGGTTCGGTTTATTCGGTTTTTAACCGGTTTATTTGGTTTTTAATCGGTTTGTTCGGTTGAATTCGGTTTGTTCGGTTATAACCGAAACCGAACCGAATTGAATTCGGTTGAATTCGGTTCGGATAACCATATCCCGAATTCGGTTCGGTTCGGTTAACGGTTAGGAGGACAAAATTTTGAAAACCGAACAAACCGAACCGAATAAACCGAACAAACCGTTAACCGAACCGATGAACACCCCTAACTGCGCCGGGGATTCCATATGCGGCGCGGGGTGTGACAGGTTCTAAATCGCGAAACTGTCCAAATCATTCATTGGTTCGGTTTCGCGGTTGGTTTTTTCAAACATTTGTTCAGTTGGTTTCAAAACTTTAAAAGCGTAATAAAGGTTTGGTTTACAGTTTTCATAAAAAAAAACCCGATCGTAAAAAACTAGACCGGACTATATATGTGTGTGTGCACGCGTATATATAAATATAGATATAGATATAGATATATATATATATATACACGTATATACACACAAATATATCAATATATACATATATATGCATATAGAGATGTTTATATATGTGTCTATGCATATATTGAGTTATTGATTTATTCGCGATTACAAAAAAAAAGTACCTAAGGACTTTGTGAAAGTAGTTTGTGTTCAACTATAAAAGTTTCTTTGATTTAATCTTATTTTTAATGGGATCAAAATCTCAAACCGCAAACCAAACCGTTGATAACGGTTCGGGCTTTATTTTGAATGGTTTGGTTTTGGTTTTTATTGTTCAAAAAATGTTGTTAACAATTCGGTTACGGTTCCAACTAAAAACCGTAAAAACCGGACCACGAACACCCCTAGTTGTCATGAGACTATGGTCCCATTATAGTGCATTCGATTTAAACATGTTTTATTGTCATGTTCAACTACACGGTTCGTGTTTATAGTTGCTTATAAAACCAAAATAAATAAATTTTTAAGAAGTTACTTACCCTTTTATATTCCTTAATAAATATACTATCCAGAATAAGATGCATAACTGATATCTCAATCAAAAACTCTAGAAATAATTTTTTTCTTACACAAAGCTATGCAATATTTATCAGTTTCATAATAAACGTCATTAAAATACCATCTTGACATCATTATTATGTTGCATGTAACAACCACCAAAACAATATCGGTAATAACAAGATCACACTTGAAGTTGCAATCCTAGGGCCACCCGCCATACCCACCCCACCCACTGTATTCTCTGTCGGTAGTATGATAAGAACCCTTTCCTGCTTCAACTCCTGCACACATATAACACATGTGAATCATTCAGTCATATAAATACATACATTAAAAGACAAGCTCAATAGTTAAGAATACATGTTATTTGATTAACTCTAAAACTCGTATATTATAATCAAAGAAATAGCTCACTCACTCAAAACCTAGATTATAATTTGTGATATTTCATATGAATAACCCTTACATGATAAATGTATTTACCTCTAACTTGGTGAAAAAGAAATAACCTTAATATAATCCTATTATAATAAAAAAAATAAAAAAAACAACTAAACCACCTTCAACCAGCTCATAAACTTTGGTCCTACAACTTTATTATCTTGTGAATTGAGTTAGAATTTAATGTCAACAACCACCCTCCCCCCAACTAAACTGTATTAGGTAGTTCTTAAATAACGACTAGATCTCAAATTTGCTTTTTCTTCTTGAAAATGTCAGCTTGTAAAATATGTTCTTCGGGTATCGGTTGAGCAGGCATCTTGTCTTTATGTTTTTTTAGATTAGATGTGATCGGTATTGGTCAGGGTTTGATTCGATCAGTCTTTTTGTGCAAACTAAGATCAAACACGAGACTTTGTATGATTTATGCTAATGCTTAATTCTTTGAGTGTAATAAACAAGATTGGTGGTGTCTTGAAGGTGGCAAGCGATTGGATCTTTGATCTTCTTTGGCAACAATTAATTACCCACAAATGTCCCTTGGTCGACTTCACTCACCTTTGAACAATGGTGGACTCGTAAATTTTTTTCATGGGGCGAAACTTTTATATTTGTTTGAGGTATCACTATATAATTATTCTTTTTACTTCTGTTTAGGTTGGGTTAGGCTGAATTGGGATGGGTCATGTTAAAAAAAAAGTCAATTAAACTAAATTCATACATAAAAACGTAATAAAAATACGATACAACTAAACTTGTTGTATATGGGTTTTAATTTTTTGAAATATGTCCAAAACATTTATAGAAACTTTTTTAAGTAACTCTTGTTTCAAAAAACAGGTATAGCTATAACTTAGATTCTCATCACAAGTCTAATTATGTAAATTTAAGATGAGTGATTGCAAAATCTTAAGGTGATCTGTCAGAATTTTTAACATATATATACTACTGAGAAAAACATTGAAACCCCCCCTCCAAAAAAACAAAATAAAAACCAATAATCTGGGTACGCCGTTGCCTTTGAACGACTTGTCAACTTTGATACCCAACTTCAACGTCTAGAGAATTTGGTTAGAAATTATTGAGAGTATACATAATGCGTTCATTTCAGAACAAATAACATGTTAAAGAACTACACAAACTATAGTTTATATTCGACACTTAAAAAATCTATCATAGTTAATATACATAAATGCAACATGTACGTTTAAGCAATATGTTTGTATGAGATCTACATCAAATAATAACACACTCTTATTCTACTAACCCAAATAACTACGCCAAAATCAACCCGAATCTTTTGTTTTTTTTTTTCAAAATCTTTATTTTACATGTACTTTATGTGTTTGTACAATTTTTTTTACTTTGAGACCCAACATCACTGTAAAGTGTAGGAAAAAAATTACACTGCTGAAAGGCAATTTACAATGATGTATGATCTCAAATGGAAAAAAATTGCACATACAAATAGAAGAACATACTCTTTTACATGTAAAATAAAGATTTTGAAAAAAAAAAAAAGAACAAAAGATTCGGGTTAATATTGACGGAGTTATTTGGGTTAGTACAATAAAGTGGGTTACAACGGATCTTTCCTTGTTTTTATGTTTAATTATATGTATAACATACCTTTTGGATTGTAAGTTGGTGGATAAGTTCGTCCAGCATAAGAAATTAAAACAAGTGCGAAAAGAACAATAAACCACAGAATGAAAGTAGAAGCCTTCATTTTCTTAGCACCGACTAGAATTCGTCCACCTAATTCTGTGTGGTAGATTTTTCGATATTGTTTTATTTATATACCAAACAAATAAATGCCAAGTCAAGGTCTCTAGTTATGATAAGGAAGTTTCACTGATCAATTATCACAAAAGGGGTATACTTAATTCGTCTTGGCATATGCAACACAAGTTTTTGACACTGAGTCAAACCAAATAAATATTAAAAGAATTATTGAGCCTATTCAAACCAGATCGTTACTGTAAACGAATCAAACCAACTCATGACCTACTCGAGGTCAAATCGATAAAAAGCTCGAAAGAGCCGAGCCTAAACAAGCATAAGCTCAAGCTCGAACATAGAATATGGACCCGTTTGGTTATCGACCACGTGCCCGAACTTCACATATTGCGCTCTAGGCGGCCCGCGAGCCTAAAGGAGCATTATATTTGTATAATTTGTATTTATTCTATTAAGTGTATATTTATATAATTAATTATTTATATATGTAAATATATAATTATAATAAATATATTCAAATTATATATTTTATGATATATTTGAAAAGTATAATTATAAATATGTTAAATTAATAATAAAAATAAATTAATTGAATAATTAAAAAATAATGAATCGAGTTAGAGTTTGAAATTTTTAATGAGCTTGGAAATAAAGATCATAATGAGCTCGAGCTCTATTTAGTCAAAACGAGCCAAAATAGTTACTTAAGAGGCTCCGCTCAGCTCGTTTACACCGCTCAGCTTGTTTACGCTCTTATAGAACCCACTAGTGTTTTAAGTTTCCTTGTCTATTACTCTCTTATTCAATCATCCGTTTGCTTGGAACTTAACCAAAGCATCTTATCTTAAAACTCATCTCCCTTCCAATACCTGTTTATTGTGGATACTGTCTATTTCAATGGGCAGTAGATGTTAACAAGCATATGGTGGACCAGACACATGTTCTGGTTATGTTCTTCCTATTAGGGGAGGCAAAACTATATTAGATTATGTAGGTGGCGTCGTCAATTAATATGTCAATATATGCAAGTTTAATTTACGGTTCCCAAAGGTCATGCTAATTTGTCAATATATGCAAGTTTAATTTACGGTTCACAAAGGTCATGCTAATTTGTCAATTAATCATGCACTTCATCCTTTTGATTACTTGCCTCATCCATTTAATTCATCTTTTACATGTCTTGTTGCATTGCCTTCAACATCTCTATGATATCATCCCCCCTCCCCCTCCCCAATAAAACTAGAGGATCCAGATGATCCTGCTTAATTGTTGTGTTGTTGGTATGATCTATGATAGCCCGATGATTTCTACCTTGATAGTTGTTCTGATTGTAATTTTGAAATCTAGATACATTTCCTGCTGACCACTTCTTTGATTACTACCTTGAAAACATGGATTCATCTGATTTTGAGCATTTCCTTTACCAAAAGTCAGGATGATTATTTCTTAAACTTGGAGTGGTAATCGGTGGGGAATATGAATTGATGATGTGACATTTTTTTGATTACTATTCGGCAGTGGAGGTGTTTGATAAGGTGGGATCTGGTAGTACCCGAACATATGATGAACTATAATGAGTTAGTGACGGATATGGTTCAGTGAATGTTGGCAAAGGTGAAATGGATGATGATGGACCACATGATTAAACTCGACTTGTTTCAGCATGAGAAAGTGGTTCAATTGATTTCAGATGACGAGATGGTGGTGGATCCATACGTTTCTTTAATGGATATCCTAAAGGTTCCATTTCTTGTTTTGAATTTGGAGATGTAAATAACTTGGGCCCTCGATGAAGAACCATATTCAGTCTTGCTAACTTCTCAATTTCTTGATCAAAAATTAACAGCGATGTTTTTTTTTTTCCGGAATGTCTTGTACGATGCATGTAATTGAAGATCTCCTACACAACACAAACAAAGAACTAAACGCGACACGTAATTCCGAGCAAAACAGTTAAACCAACACTTTGCGCATGACTCTCCAACAATGACGCCAAAATTTAACAAATGCTGAAGTTTCAGTTAAAAATAAGAGTAAAACTCAACTCACAACTACATTATTAGATAGGATAAGCCGGGTGTCGAAACACGATTGTTTTACTACTATATGAACTAAATTAATTAAAATGAAAACCAAGTTGTTTGTAAATTGGTTTTAACTAAAAAGCAATTAAATTTTAAACAAAACGATTTGTAAACAATAATAATAGAGAAAGTATGATTCCTCCATGATTCAGATTTAAAAATAGACTTTTAGCTTAGTTTTCAATTGAGAATTCACATAGACATGAATATGTTAATTAATTGATTGTGACAAACAAGGGCCACTTGCTTCAATTGTAAAATATTGGAAGATTATCACATGAACATCAATTAAATTTTATCAAATCAAAACACGGCTCAATATATCCTAATTACTAGAACTCTCAGTAATTGAAAACAAATTATTAAGGTTTAAATAAAATATAATCGTTTACAATCATATAACCAAACAATTGGCAAAAAGAATCAATTGCTTAGATTGCTTGTCCTAAACAAGATAGAAACTAAATTTAATCATCCATTTACAAGAATCATCCACCCGAAGGAAACCACAAACAAATTAGCCGCTCATGACAACGATTTGATCTTCAAAACCTGATTGTATCTTCATAATGGATGATTACGTAGTGATCATATTCCAAGAAGATACTAGATTGAGAGTAAAATAATTGTTTTGTTAGACATCAAATAAAAAATTAGTTAAATGCATAAAAATTAGTAATTGTGATGACCCCTTCTACAAGCTATGAACACTTGCATTTTCAAAGTAAAACCAAGCGTTATAGAAAAAAATTATAACTATTGATTTCACCCCGCTCTAGAATTTACGTCTCTCTTCTAATGTTTATAAGCATTGATTTAAATAGATTTAGTTCGCTGGTATGTTAGTATATATGTATGTTTATGTATGTATATTTATCTCATTTTTCTTTTCTTTTTTTTATTTTACATGCCTTTGAATTTCTATACATTATCAGGTACATGACACATCCTGGGAGACAAACTTGTTCTAGCTGTAATACGAAGACTTGGATCCTAAATTATGTAATCTTTAATCACCAAATTGATTTAAATAGATTTAGTTCTAATGCTGGTATATTAGTATATATGTATGTATATTTATCTCATTTTTCTTTTCTTTTTTTATTTTACATTCCTTTGAATTTCTAAATTATGTAATCTTTAATCACCAAAGGGCTTCTAGCCTAATGGTATTGCGATGAAGGAGAGAAGTTGCACCTTATTGAAGTCAAGGGTTCAAACCTAAGCAAGGGAGAAGATTTACGAATTTATCCGATTCCCGCTTATCTGGTGGGTGGAAGGGTGACTGATCACGTAGTAAATGTTGGTGTTATTTGATATTTAAGTACGTGATTTCATTGAGTTTTGGGTCCGAAACACGTTTACTTTGAGTATCATTATGAATTTCAGGTATCAAGAGGTTAAAGACATGTTCGGGAGCTTATTGGAGGATAAGAAGAGAAACCGAGTGATGAAGAGTGCAAAAACATAAAGTTCGAAAGACCAAAACTTTGCAGAGGCATAACTGGAGCTAGGGGATGAGTTACGGGGCCCATAATGTATGAAAATTGAGTTTCTCGACGAGACGAAGTTGTTGGTGAAATTATTTTGGGCATATCATACGCCCATCCTCAGTGTATGATACGCCGGAGCAACTTGAAAATTCAGGTAATCTTTCTCATATTTAAGCCCCAATCTTAGGGTTTCGTTTCTAAGCTGTTTTGGGACAATTTCTAGGCGAAAAAGCGATGATTTTGGGCACTCCAACTCCTCCAAATCAATCCAAGATCATTCCGATTCGTAGAAACAAAGATCCAATCATGCAAATGTTCAACGATTGTGAAGATTCAAGTTTGGTAATGTACGGCTAATCCGATTGTGATCATCTCTGGGTAGAGAATTAGGTTTGATAGTTAAGTGTGTTCTTTGATTTGTTAAACATTGGTATTGAATTCGTTCTTCATAGATTTGTGGATTCAATAGTGCTTGATTGTTAAACGATTACGATTAATTTCTGATTTATTTTGCAATTCCAAGTTCAAGTTTATTACTTTCTTTTCATTCATTGTATGATTGAATGTGTAATTAATGGAATTGGGTTTTAAAATCTTTTAGAAATTATTGTTTTTGTAGAACAAGTAATCAATCAAGTCAACAACATCGGTCTAGTTATCGGTTGTCAACAAGATCATTGGTTTGTTTTCAAATATATTTAGCAATTGAAGCATGAATCATGTCTATGTGATTCTCAAGTAACAAGTTAATGAAAACCTAGTTGTCTTACTAATTCGAAACTCGGAGTGATCACCTTTTCCATTAATTGTTTGCAAATCTTTATTTTAATTCGTTTGTGTTAGTTCAATTTCACTGTTTTTCATCTAAACCCTAAATTCAACCTTTTCAAGTTTATTTTTAAATTGCAATTAATTAGTTAATTGTTTGCGAAAGTAATTCCACTTGACTCTTCGTGGATCGATACCCGACTTCCCTAATTAATTTGGGTAGTAGGATTGGAGTGTAAACTCTTATTTTTGGTTGGTACTTCGACACCGATCAGTGACGACTATGCCTGTCCTTGGATGTAAGCCCGTTTAGGCTTAAATCAGTCGTTCAGCCTGAAGCCATTCAAAAGAAAATGTAATCTTTAATCCTTTATCAATGGGATAAAACCTTTACTATTTCATTTAAAATTGTCAGATGCCCATCTGTGTTAGATTTTTCTTATTCTATATATTTCCAGTAGCACTCTTAGACCATCCGTAGTACACCCCCGCTGCCCGGGCGGGGAATCCATTTTGGGCAGCCTTGAGCGGGCACACCGCCCCTCTACCCGGGGGGGTTATTTTTTGGACCACAGCAGCCCCCGATCCCCATGAACACTCCCCTCCTCCCATTGGCTCATTTTTAAAAATTGGGACCCACCAAGAAAATATAACAGTTGTCAAACGGTTATTTAAAAAAAATGTTAATAAAAA
The DNA here is from genome assembly GCA_009363875.1 of Mikania micrantha. Classification (NCBI taxonomy): domain Eukaryota; kingdom Viridiplantae; phylum Streptophyta; class Magnoliopsida; order Asterales; family Asteraceae; genus Mikania; species Mikania micrantha. The sequence continues at coordinate 55,193,889 of CM018695.1, forward strand.
ATTATAAATAAAATTATAAATTGGTGATGATGTGGCAAAGTATGAAAGGTTTTTCAGTGGGATGATCAATAATGGGGTTTTAAGATTTTAAGTGGGATGGAATTTCAGTAATGATGAATATTAAGGATGGTATTAGAGTTTTGGATATAGAGAATGAAATGTTAGCATTCTTTTCATTTATCACTTTGTCCTGATGTATCGGCTTGTTTGTTTCTTGTCACAATGATCCATTTTATTGTTTTTTTACCTTCCACATTTGGTTTTTTGTATCTCATTTCTTGGCTTTTAACTTGTACAAATCTAAGATATTTTTATATTATAACGATGCACCCAGCTGTTACGTATGTTTTACGTGAGTTAACAAAATATTTTTTTTGAAAAATTCACTCTGTGTTTTTTTAATTTTTTGTTATAAAATGCACCAAATAATGTTACAAACATATAAAAAAATTAGAAAAAAAACGTTTTTTACATGAGTTTCACGTGGCATTCATACTAACAAGTGATTTTCAAATTAAACCTTAATAAAAAATTGGATTTTAATAAAAAATGTGGTTTAATATGAACCACTTGTTTATTTTCAAGATTCCAAATCAATTGTCTAGATAGGGTTTAAGGGTTTTCTTGTTTCATAGCTTTAATTTGAGCTGCAGAGCCCACTCTGAAAACAGAGATACCCACATTAATAGCGGGTCGGATTCCAGCATTGAATAGATCGACAGATAAGAATATTTGTCCATCGGTAATCGGAATTACATTAGTAGGAATATAAGCCGAAACGTCTCCCGATTGGGTTTCAATTATTGGTAAAGCGGTCATACTTCCTTAACCTAAAAGAGAAATTAATTTAGCAGCTCTTTCCAAAAGGCGTGAATGTAAATAAAAAACATCCCCGGGACAAGCCTCGCGCCCAGGTGGTCTTCGTAATAGAAGAGACATTTGGCTATAAGCTTGCGCTTGTTTAGAGAGATCATCATAAACAATTAAAGTATGTCGTTCACGGTACATAAAATATTCAGCCAGAGCTGCTCCTGTATAAGGAGCGAGGTATTGTAATAAGATTGGGTTTCACTGTATACAATCCCTGTATATATAAACTGAACTTTATAGTATGGCTATTTGTTTAATGTTTAGATTATTTTATATTTTGAATTTTTAAACTTATCATTAATTTTGTAAATAAAGCTTAACCAAATTATTTAAGTAATTTCAAATCAACTCAACTCGAATTCTAAATTAGAATATAATCGAATTTCAAATTTGAAATTGAATTCGAATTTTAAATTTACATGGTTTAGTTTAAATTTTTTTCGCAATCAAATCGAATACTATTACTTTCCAAAAATTTATGTGAAATATAACCAACTTTCCATATGTCCCAATTATGTAACATGAACTTTTTTTTTGTCTCAATTAGGCCATTCAACTTAGTATGAGTGTTCTAATGTTATATAAATAAATGAACATCATGTTATTGTTAATTTTCTACATATTTAACTTATTTAATATGTTAAGTGGTGATATAATCATTTTATAAAGTAATTAATAAATTAAAAATTATTCAAAATCATCCACATTTACGCATGATATTTGAAAAAAACTAAGTTTCAAACGTTAAATATTGACACACATTGTTTGAAAAACTTATTTTTTTCTAATATATTATGTAAATGTGGATGATTTTATATAATTTTTAATTTATTATTTGTTTTATAAAATGATTATATCACCGCTTAACATATTAAATATGTAGAAAATTAGCAATTACCTGTTGTTCAGGTTATTTATATAGGATTTAAACACCCATACTAAATTGAACGACCTAATTGAGACAAAAAAAACTTCAGTGCCTTAATCAGAACATTTAGAAAAGTTGGTGTTCAGAGTTATCTCTATATTTTTGAACCCGTCCACTTAATGGGGACTATAAATGTCACTCACTTGCATGCATTGAACCCACTCACTTAATTTTTTTTTTTTGAACAAATTGTTTTTCCACCTTTTGTTCACTATGGGACTAGAACCCTCAACCTATTTTAGAGAGGACACCTTTAACACACCTTGGTACCATTGGGACAAATGCCCTTTGGTCACTCACTTAATTAGGACTAGCAATTTGAGTAGCAACTATTATAAAAATAATGATAACAACTAATAAAAGATTTTTATTATTTTTTTATTTATTACTTGTGCTGTTATAGTGCTATATGTTTAGAGTTATGATTATTTTTTTCATTTATTCATAATACAATTAACTATTTAGCATGAATTGTCATTAGAGATAACAATAACAGAAATGTTAAAGACCTATGAGGCTATGAATGATAAAAATGCAAGCAAATTGTAATATTGTATAATATTATACAATGAGAGCCAACTAAACGTACCAAACCAGTGCTTTCGTCTTTGAAGTGCGTTGCATGGAAAAGCCGAAAACAACAGTAAATGAAAATTAAAATTAATAGAGTATATTACCGATATGGTTATGTGGTTTGCTAGTATTTCACTCTTGATCTTAGGTTTCTTAAATTACTCATATGGTCACAAACTTTAGATATGTGTATCACCTAAAGTCCTTTGGTAATCAAATTAGCCTCACATACTTACCAAAATTACTCCCATATAAGGAATATATATGTTACAAATATTTAAAATTTGGAATCATATGGTTAATTTATTAAACTTAGTAACCAATGGTAGAGACGGTTATTCATCCCGTTTATCTAAAGATTAGTTGATTTAGATAATGATTTGTTTATAATTTATCATATAGGAAAACCACTTAAACGAGTGATATTTATTTTTGATAAAAACTTTAAAATCATATATTTCAAAAATTATGATTATTTTATATATAATGGGTATGGATATTCTACAAAGGAGGAAAACCATAAAAAGTGTAAGAAGCAACAAGAAAGTGACATGTATACATTAGGTTAAAGGATATATATGTCAAAATAAAAAAAGAGGTTGCACATGCAATTCACATGCAAGTTTCTCTCATTTTTTTAAACGTTTATAAATTTTGTATACGTTAATATTTTCTAAAAAAAATTACACCATAAAATCAAGTGTTTTTTTATCTTTCTAATGAGTATAGTATTAATATATTTTTTTTAAAATATTAAAATAGCGTCTTAAGTTTTATGGCGTTTTTTCCGAATATTATTTAAACTAGACTTTTATGGTGTTTTTTAAGACGCATCTGTACGTTTTATAGTGTTTTTCGAAAATATATTATCGTGTTAATATTTTATGGTGTTTATGGTGTTCAGGTATTAATGAAACTAAAACAGGGCATTTTATGGTGATTTTAAAAACTAAAAACACCATAAATACTTAAAGTGTGTATATTGTGTTTTTTAACTTAGTTTTATGGTGTTTTTTCGAGATATTTTATTGTGTTTATAGTGTTCACGTTTTATGGTGTTTTTTCAAGTTATTTTATTGTGTTTATGGTGTTAACATTAATATGGTGTTTATAGTGTTCGAATATTTTTGAAACTAACCTGGGCAATTATGGAGTTTGTGAAAACTAAAAACACCATAAACACTTAAGTTTGTAAATGGTGTTTCCGAACTAAGCAACTTCATATATAAACACCAAAAAAACATAATATTTTACCCTTTTTGTTTATTTAGAGAAAAAAACACCATAAAATGTTCAGTTTTATGAATTTTAGAAAAAACAATATGAAATGCTTAGTTTCATGAACATCCAGAAAACATATAAAAAGTCACCATAAACGATTGTTATCCTTTTTGTTTATTCAGTGAAAAACACCATAAAATGTTCAGTTTCATGTATTTATGAAAAAAACACCTTAAACACCATAAAACGCAACATTCATATACACCAATTTAGGTCGTTTTTTTATATAACAATATTATACTCGTTGAAAAAATAAAAAAATGCTGGATTTTATGGTGTAATTTTTTAAAAAAAATAATAACGTACAAAAAAGTTATAAACGTTTAAAAAAAGTAGGGGAAGTTGTTAAAAAGTCAACAATGGCTACAATACCCATTATACCCCTCCAACCACTTAAATTCCCCCTTAATTCTCTCAAATGAGGTGGCATTCTTACAACCATTCATCTTAAAAATCAATGGCTATGATTTCTTCCTACACTTTTTAAGGTTTTAACCCTTTTTAGCCTAACCATATACTATATATAATATAATGTTATATATTTTATATAATTGAAAGATATTGGATGAAAGTTTTTCCAACACTCCAAATTTATATAGACATATTTTTAGACTAAGCATTAAATGTTCTTGTTTCTTGCCTCCCAAAAGGCAACTTTTTTGTAGTATAAATATCACTTCAATGTAAAGAGGAAGATGCACCTCTTGTATACATTCTAAAGTGTTATACAATTCTCTCTTCTTCTCTCTAAAATCTCTTCTATCTTTCTCTTCTAATCTTCTCTAAAGATTGTTAATGTGAGCTAATCATAGTTATATTATAACATGTTATCAGCACGAAGAATTCTTATATCATAATTAAGAAGATCATTAAAAGCACAAGTCATCCATCAAAGGTAAACATTTTATTAATAACAACTTATATAAAACTCTAAGAAGTTAATTATCATAATGAACAAAATAATTATCCAAGACTTACTATTATGGACATTTGATAATCATGGGACTACTAATTATCTAACTTTTATTTATGTATCTAACTTTTTATTTTTATGTCAACTAACTTTTACTAATGTTATTAATATTTATTTATGCATACTAACATCTTATTCTTATGCTAACATTTATATGCTAACACTTATTTATGTATACTAACATTTATTCATGTATACTAACATTTATTTTCATGTTAACAATACTAACAACTTTATGCTAACATTGATATTAACCTTTATTAGTATGCTAACATTTTATTATATACGCTAACGTTTGTTTATATTTGGTAACAATTTTTTTTCTTTATGCATATTCTTTAACTTCTAATCTACTAATTTTTTTTTAATTTTTATACACGTACAACAATCATATACTCGTAAACGACTATATAGCCGTTGCAAAAAGGGTTATATAACCGTTATCAAAGGTTAAATTTTTTTCCTATAAATAAACAATATCTTTTAATATATAAAAACATATTATCTTATTCTCTCAAGCTTGCTCAAGATAATTTTTGAAGATGATTCACCCACTTTTGTTATTAGTTACCGTAATGCTAATTTTGTTTATTTATCTTCAATCTCAACTCTCACCTGAAGAATTTAATTTTTTTCTAGTTATGTATCTTTTTGTAGCTTTACCACTCTATTTTATCGCAGTGCTCATTAATATATATGGATTCTAATGTTTATTTTTTTAATTGATTTATTCATGTTTAGCAAGAAAAAAATGTTAAATATTGCAAAACTTGAATTCCCAGCGTTAAACATCAGTGGAGAAAATTACATGGCATGGACAACTCATGTAAAGAGACATTTAAAATCAATGGATGTTTTAGAAACAATAAACTTGAACAATAATTGTTCAGAACAAGAAAAAGCAAAAGAAGATGTTCTCTTCACAAACACATTGATGGGATATTACAATTTGATATTCAAATTGTGATAATCCTTCCGCTTTATGGAAGGATTTGCAAGAAAGATTTAATCATCAAAAAGCAGTTTTACTTCCAGCTGCTCGAGATGAATGGTCAAATTTAAGACTACAAGATTTTAAAAGGTGAATGATTACACATATGCTTTGTTCAGAATATGCTCAATACTTCGATTTTGTGGGCAAAATGTTACTGAAGAAGATACACTAGAAAAAACTTTTAGCACTTTTCATGCATCAAACACCGGCTTGCAAACGTATTTACGTGTGCAAGGATTCAAAAGATATTCTGATCTAAATGTTCTACTTCTTGTAGCAGAGAAAAACAATGAAGTGTTAATGAAAAATCATCTTGCACGTCCCACAGGATCAATGGCATTACCAGAAGCTAATGCCATTAGTCATAATGATGCTAAAAATTTTAGACATACACGTGGACATAGACGTGGGTATGGTCGTGGTCGTTTTGACAAAAACCGTTTCAACCATCCATTTAAAAGGAACAATAATTATAATGGTCGAGGTCGTGGTAGTGGTCGTGGTCGTGAGTGTGGTCGTAGTCAAAGAGCTAATAACTACCATAACCTACAAAATGAGAACAAACAATACAAATTTCAAAATAAAGTTGGTACATCTCAACATAATGACAGTTCATGTTTTAGATGTGGAAGTAAAAATCATTGGTCGAAATCTTGTCGCACACCCTCTCATTTATGCAAGCTATATCAAGCATCTCTTAAGGAAAAGGAGAAATAAGTTAACCATGTGGACAAGTTCGATGATGCGAACATCGAACTGAACAACGTAAATTTTTTACCTAATTTGTAACTTTGAATGAATATGTTATCTTAATATTCTAGTTTAATCAGTCTAAGTTATGTATAATAAATTTTTCCTGTTATGTAAAATATTCAATGGTTATGTTACAATTTTCGTAATATCTCATTATTTTTCTTTTATTTGAAGAGTAAAATGAATATCAACGGAGCACTCATTCAAACAAGTGATGGAGAAATGTGTATAGCGGATAGTGGTGCAACACACTCTATTCTGAAATCTAAAAAATATTTTCATGTATTGAAACCAACAAAGGGAACCATTAATACAATATCAGGTCCTACAGATATGATAGAAGGAGTGGAAAAAACAAATTTAGTTTTATCAAATGGTACAAAACTCTTAATAGAGAATGCTTTGTATTCCCCAAAATCAACAAGAAACTTGTTGAGTTTCAAGAACATATATCAAAATGGGTATGACACCTAGTCAACTACCATTGACAATGAAAAATATTTGTATATCATGAGAAAAAATTTTATACTAGAAAAATTGTCAATGCTTAATTCTAGTTTGCATTATACACAAATAAATGTGCCTCAAGCACATATGGTAATTAAAGAGAAAAGTTGTGATCGTGTTACCTTTAACTTATGGCATGATAGACTAGGTCATCCAGGATCTACAATGATGAAAAGAATAATCGAAAATACAAATGGCCATCCATTAAGAGATCAAAAGTTACCCCAAATAGATAAAATACCATTATGTGTATCATGCTCTCTTGGAAAACTTGTTACAAGGCCTTCACCATTAAAGATTGAGCATGAATCTCCATTATTTCTTGAAAGAATTCAAGGTGATATATGTGGACCAATTCATCCACCATGTGGACCATTTAGATACTTCATGGTCTTAATAGACGCATCTAGCAGATGGTCTCATGTTTCTTTATTAGCGACTCGTAATGTGGCATTTGCAAAATTTCTTGCTCAAATTATAAAATTACGAGCACATTTTCCGGATTATACCATTAAAAGGGTGAGGCTTGATAATGCGGGTGAATTCACATCACATGCTTTTAATGATTATTGTATGTCAATTGAAATTGTTGTTGAACACCCGGTTTCTCATGTACATACACAAAATAGTTTAGCTGAATCATTGATAAAACGGCTACAATTAATTGCAAGACCATTAATAATGAAAACAAAACTTCCTGTGTCTATTTGGGGTCATGCAATTTTACATGCTGGATCATTAATACGTATGAGACCTAGTGCAAATCACAAAAATTCTCCTATACAACTTGCTTCTGGCCAAGAGCCTAACATTTCCCACCTTAGAATATTTGGATGTGCGGTGTATGTTCCTATTGCACCACCACAACGCACAAAAATGGGTCCTCAAAGAAGATTGGGAATATATGTTGGATATGAAACAACATCCATCATAAGATATCTTGAACCCCTAACAGGTGATGTCTTTACAGCACGTTTTGCTGATTGTCACTTTGATGAGACAAATTTTCCAACCTTAGGGGGAGAAAAGAACCTAAAAGAAAAGAATGTCTCATGGTGTGAACCTTCATTGTTATATCTTGATCCAAGAACAAAACAATGTGAGACAGAAGTTCAAAAGATAATTCATATGCAAGATATAGCAAATCAATTTCCAGATGTATTTACAGATACAAAAAGAGAAACAAAATCTCATATACCAGCAGAAATTGCTCCCGCTCGGGTTGAGATTCCAAGTAAGCAATTAGATAAAGATCCAACTCATGAATTTCAAAGACGTTTGAAACGTGGTCAACCAATCGGATCAAAGGATAAAAATCCTCGAAAGAGAAAAGGATCTGAAAAAGAAAATGACCATAAGGAAAATAATTATGATGAAATTCAAAATATCAAAACATTTCCCGATGAAGAAATGAATGATATTAATAGATAGATGTCAATTAACTATGGTCACACAAACACATTATGGAACCGATATGAAATGGAAAATATTGATGAGATATTTTCATATTCTGTGGCAAGTGATATTATAAATGGAGATGATGCTCCTGAACCAAAATCAGTCAACAATTGCCAAAATCGAGATGACTGGAACAAATGGAAAGATGCAATGCAAGCTGAATCAGATTCACTTAACAAACGAAAAGTTTTTGGTCCAATTGTTATTACACCAAAGACTGTAAAACCTGTGGGTTGCAAGTGGATTTTTGTGCGGAAATGAAATGAGAAAAATGAAGTTATAAGATATAAAGCCAGACTTGTGGCTCAAGGTTTTTCTCAAAGACCAGGGATTGATTATGATGAAACATATTCTACTGTTATGGATGCAATCACTTTTAGATATTTAATCAACTTAGCAGTTTCCGAAAATTTAGAAATGCGTCTTATGGATGTGGTGACAGCTTACTTGTATGGATCCCTTGATAGTGACATCTATATGAAAATTCCTAAAAGATTTAAAATCCCTGAAGGATTTAAAATCCTTAAGAATTAGGTTCAAAACCTAAAGAAATGTGTTCAATCAAATTACAAAGATCTCTGTATGGATTGAAACAATCGGGAAGGATGTGGTACAATCGTTTGAGTGATTATTTGAAGAGTAAAGGTTATACAAATAATCTTATTTGTTCATGTGTCTTTATTAAAAATACAGCATCAGGATATGTGATCATAGCTGTGTATGTTGATGATATAAATATAATTGGGATGCATAAAGAAATTCATGAAGTAATTACTCTTTTAAAGAAGGAATTTGACATGAAAGATCTTCGAAAAACCAAGTATTGTCTTGGTTTACAGATTGAGCATATGCCTAACGGAATACTTGTGCATCAATCAAATTATACAGAAAGGCTCTTAAAGCGTTTCAATATGGAAAATGTAAATTCTTTAAGCACCCCAATGGTAGTTAGATCAGTCAATGTTGACAATGATCCATTTCGCCCATGCGAAGATGGTGAAGAAGTTCTCGGTTCGGAGGTACAATACCTTAGTGCAGTTGGTGCTCTTATGTATGTTACTAACTGTACAAGACCAGATATTTCTTTTGCAGTTAACTTACTAGCAAGATTTAGTTCAGCACCTACAAAAAGGCATTGGAATGGAATTAAACATATTTTTCAATACCTTCGAGGAACTATTGATTTAGGTTTATTTTATCCTAACGATTCAAAAGAAGAATTGGTTGGTTATGCAAATGCAGGTTATTTATCTGATCCTCATAAGGCAAGATCTCAAACTGGATATGTTTTCTTGAACGAAGGAACTGCAATTTCATGGCGTTCTCAAAAGCAAACACTTGTTGCAACATCATCAAATCATGCTGAAGTTATTGCACTACATGAGGCCTCTAGAGAGTGTGTATGGTTAAGGTCTATGACTACTTTTATATTGACTTCATGTGGGTTAAATAAAGATAGAAGTCCAACTACAATTTATGAAGACAATGCAGCTTGTATCTCATAGATGAAAGAAGGGTATATCAAAAGTGACAGAACAAAACATATACCACCAAGATTCTTTTCATACACTCAAGATCTTATCGAAGACAATCAAGTTGAAATGAAATATGTTTCGTTTAGCAACAATTCAGCAGACCTTTTCACAAAAGCACTACCTACAGCCATTTTCAGGAAACACGTACATGATATCGGAATGCGACATGTACAAACGATATAGTTAACATCAGATGATAATTTGAGGGGGAGTTATATACTGCACTCTTTTTTCCTTAGCTAAAGTTTTTTCCCACTGGGTTTTCTTTAGCAATGTTTTTAATGAGGCAGTAGTTTATAATAAAACTCCAAGTTTGAAAATGTTTCATCCAAGGAGGAGTGTTATATATTTTATATAATTGAAAGATATTGGATGAAAGCTTTTCCAACACTCCAAATTTATATGGACATATTTTTAGACTAAGCATTAAATGTTCTTGTTTCTTGTCTCCCAAAAGGCAACTTTTTTGTAGTATAAATATCAATTCAATGTAAAGAGGAAGATGCACCTCTTGTATACATTCTAAAGTGTTATACAATTCTCTCTTCTTCTCTCTAAAATCTCTTCTATCTTTCTCTTCTAATCTTCTCTAAAGATTGTTAATGTGAGCTAATCATAGTTATATTATAACATATAGCTTATTGTTGTCATTTTTAGCACACTACTATTTTTACCACATTTGACAAAAAAAAATTGATTAAATTATGTTTTGGCTTTTCATGTCAACTTAAGTGCAGGGGGGTCTTAGAGCATGTGCAGGAGGTGCGACCGCACAGGGCCCATTTTTTTAGGGTGCCCTAAATTTTTTTAGAAATTTGTATATATTATATATATTTTAATTTATTTTACAACAAACACATATAATTTACAATCCAATTCTTAAATACATTTAACCTAATTAAAAACTAATTACCAAAAACCAAGAGATGGTATATTTTGAAAGATAATGTTAAAGAATTGACTCTTAAATCATTGTTCACTACTCATTGAGAATGTCGTGTTGAGAGTGTTAGGGTTATTAAATATCAATTTTTAGATATTAGAGAAGCTTTACTTGAAGTCGTAGAAAATAATAATGATGCTAAGATTCAAAGTAGGGCTAAATCACTAGCCACTAATGAATTTAGTGATTTTGAATTTTTAGTTTCAATCATCATATTGTATCAAATACTAAACAGGGTGAATATCGTGAGCAAAAACTTACACTCAAATGACATGATTCTTTATAATGTTATTAAAGAAGTGAACTTGTTGATTGAATTTTTCAATGCATTTAGAGAAACTTGGTTATCTAATGCAATTGATGAAGCTAAGAAAATTGCCATTGAAATGGATATTGATCTGGTTGATGTTGTTTCCTGTTGGATACTTTATTACCTATTGAGATTCTAAATCCGGTTGATGTTTTGAAATATTTGAAGCAAGTCAATTGTTTTCCAAATGCATCAATTGCATATAGAATCTTGTTAACTATTTCGATAATTGTAGCATTCGCAGAAAGAAGCTTTTTAAAATTTAAGTTGTTAACTTTGAAGAGAGTTCAGCAGGTCGTGCACAGTAATTCATCGACACCGAAGAACGCTAACTTTGTTTTCAGTAGGATCGGATTTGCCATTCAAAAGGGGGTGGCGGCGCAGCTTGTTGCTCGCTTACCTGCCTTTCTATTGTAATTGGATCCATATTGATTTACGGAATTAAAAAAAAAAAGTTTGGGATAGTTGTTAAAGTCATACTTACGATCGACAATGTCTCAAGAAAGACTTAATGGATTGACAATGATAACTATTGAGAATGAAATACTAGAAAATGTAGATTATGAAGATTTAATCAACAACTTTGCATCAAAAAATGCTAGAAGAACGTCCTCTTTTATTTAGTTATTTGAAACATTGAAATGCATCATTTTACTAAAGCAATATTGTTTATATTGTTTTTACTGTTGTTTTAATTATCGTCAATTTGTGTGTGTGCGCTTACACACACATAGGGGCCCATTTTTAACATTCGCACAGGGCACCTAATCTCTCAGAGACGACCCTGCTTAAGTGTACCAGATATGGAGCCAATTATACAATCTGTTGGCAGTTTTTATATAAAACCGATTACCAGACTTTGACCGGTTAACCTGTTCGATTATTTCAAAACCGGTTTTAACCAGTTAACCGGCTTACGCACCTCTAACATGACACGACCCATGCCATGAATCATGAAATAACATGCCCATGTATTATTTTATATATATTCGTCTTTTACTGCCTACCATGAAATAATAAGTTATTTCATTCTAACATAATAACCAACCATGACAATAGTCCATTTCAATCTCTCGTCCATTCCAATTCCTCATTCATTTCATTTCTTCATCCATTCCATTACTTTATACCAAACACGTCCTGAGATTATTTTTGCTTTGTCTTGTTTTCTTTAATCTTATAATTTCATTAAAAATTCATCATTTTAGTTTTAGATTAGATTCTTACATGTCAAATTTGCATAAACAAGTGTCACTAGTTCGAACCCCGTTTAAACAGATATAAATTCCATGTTCAACTACACGGTTCGTGTTTCCTAGTTAATTATAAAAGCTAAACAAATTAATTTTTAGGAAGTTACTTCCTCTTTTATAAACCTTAATAAAACATACTATCCAAAATAAGATGCATATCTAAATCAATACTATAGAAATAATATTTTAATTCTTACACAGAAAATCACAAAGCTAAGGATTATTTATTAGTTTACACAATAAACTTAATTAAATTCCAAATTGACATATCATTATTATGTTGCATGTAACAACCACCCGAACATGCAATATCGGTGAAGGCAATATCACACTTGAAGTTGCAAAATATCCTATTCCTAGGGCCACCCGCCATACCCGCCCCACCTATAATTCCAATCTCCACTTTGGAAATCTCCACTTGTATAAGTAGTATGATATGAACCCATTCCTGCTTCAACACCTACACACATACAACACCTCTGAATCAGCCAGCCATATAGACACGTATATTAAAAGACATGATCAATAGTTAAGAACACATGTGATATGATTAATCTTAAACTCGTATCTTATAATCAAGGAAATTAGTCACCCAAAACCTTGATTATAATTTATAATCAGAAAACTAAACCACTTGTCTTATCTTTATGTTTTTTTATGATTGGATGTTATCAATATTGTTAGGGTTTGATCAGTCCTTTGGTGCAAACCGAGATCAAACACAAGACTTAGTACGATCTATGCTTATGTTTATTAGAGTCAAAAATCTTGGCAGCAGATAAATGCGACTTCATGGGTTACCAAAATTGAAAAACAAGATTGGTGGTGTCTTGAAGCTTGCAAGAAATTGAATCTTTGATCTTCTTTGGCAACAATCGATTACTCGATGTGCCTTGGTCGATTTCGCTTGACCCTAAATCTTCTTAGCAAATCAAACAACCGTAAAGCCCTCATCTCGACAACAGATGATCAATAAGCTTTCTTGTGGATCTTAGTATCAGTTCCAGACTTCCAGGTAATTTATGGTGCCAATTAAAAACACAAAACTGATAATAAAAAAACACACATGCATAACACCCAAACTTCTTTGTTATAATAAAGCAAAAAACCCACTCAAAACCAAGATTACAATTTGTTCTCTCATATGATTAGCACTTGTTTGGTAAACATATCTATAGACACATCTTATATGCTGAACAAGACATAACCATACTAATGTTATTACAATTAGGATACTAAATCACCTTTGACCGACTTGTCAACTTCGATCCCCAATTTCAACGTCTTGCGAATTGGGTTAGAAATTATTACCAATGTACGTGTATATATAACATACACAATGCGTTCATTTCAGAACTAATAACATGTTGAAGAACTACACAAACTATAGCTTTTATATATATATATATATATATATATATATATATATATATACACAGGGGAGGTTCAACAGAAAACCCTTCTTTATATATATATATATATATATATATATATATTACATAGAATAACATAACATAGTTAATATACATAAATACAACATGTTTAATGTTTTCGCAGTATGTTTAATTGTATGTATGTGTAACATACCTTTTGGATTGTAAGCTTGTGGTGGATAACTTCTTCCAGCATAAGAAATTATAACAAGAGCTAAAAGAACAATAAACCACAAAAGGAAGGTAGATGACTTCATATTCATGGCATTAACGATAATTCGTCCACCCAATTGTGAGTTGTAGATTTTTCGATATTGTTTTATTTATAAACCAAACAATCCGGTTAAGATAAGGAAGTTTCAATGATAAATGATCAATAGGGAATACTGAATTCGTCTTAGCACATGCAACACAAGTTGTTGACACTGGCCTAGTCAAACCAAATAAATGTAACACAAGTTGTTGACACTGGCCTAGTCAAACCAAATAAATGTTGATAGAATTATTGAGTCTACTCAAACCCCAATACCACATCATCAGTGTAAACAAATCAAGCCGACTAATGAGTTACTCGGGATTGAATCGATAAGAAGATCGAACAAACTGAGCCTAAATAAGCGCGACCTAGAATATGGCCCCGCTTGGTTATCAACCCCAAGCTCGAACTTCACATATCGAGCTCTAGCCGGCTCACGAGCCTAAACGAGCATTTTATTTGTATAATTTTTATTTATTTTATTAAGTGTATATTTATATAATTAATAATTTATAAAGTAAATTATCGATATGGTCCTTGTGGTTTGCTAGTATTTTAATCTTGGTCCCTAGGTTTCATAAATTACCCACATGATCCCGAACTTTTGACATTAGTAACATATATAGTCGTTAGGTTACCAAATTATCCTCATATAATTGACCAAATTACCCTCACATAAGAACTATATGGGTTACAAATGAAAAAAGTTAGGAACCATATAGGTAATTTATGAAACCTAGGGACAAAAAGTGAAATACTAACAAAACACAGGGACCATCTCGGTAATTTACTCTACTTTATATTTGTGTGTATCTATATATATAGGAATTGAATCCAATGAAAACTCAATCTTAGAAAGAAAACTCTTAAACCCTATGTGGGCCATTGATTTTGAATCTTAAAAATAAATATGTGGTCTACATTAACCCACGTTAAAAATGATTTGTTTATTAAAAACCCAATTTTTTATTCAGGTTTAATTTGGACCATATATTTATTTTCAAGATTTCAAATTAATGGTTCACATAATGTTTAAGGGTTTTCTTGCTAAGATTGAGTTTTCATATAATTCAATCTCTATATATATCTACCAAGTAGACCAGACAAATGTTCTCGTTATGTTCTTCATGTTAGAGGAAGTGAATTTATATTAGATTACATAGGTGAAGATAATAGAATACTATATATGAGCTATTCTTGTTCGATGGAAGAAGATAAATGAGGTAGAGCCGTAGAGACCCTTATTATATATATTATACACTATACAAATTAATATTAAAGTTATAATTTGATTTAACCATTATTATGTAATTTATTAAAGTGGTTAACTTCTTAAAAAATATTGTGTACATCTGACTTACATATCAACCTTATGTATTTTTTTCGGTATAAAAATAATATATTTTTAACAAAACTAATTACGAACGAACACGTGTGTGTGGGGGGATTGTAATCAAATAATAACTCACTTTAATTTTAGTGACCCAACAACTCAAATCTTTAATTTTTTTTTTGTGATATTTACTATAAATGTATAAAACTATCTTCTTCTATGTGTATACACAAATTTATATTAGTTTATAATCTTACACCAGTGTTTTCATTAAATTAAATATATATATATATATAACTCACACCTTTTAAATTTTAAATACATGTGAATTTGAACGTACACATATCATTGTTATAGGATGTAAACACCTATAGCAACAAAATCTTGTTGCTATGCTATTGGTGGGTATAGTCTCGTGACAATAAATGATCAATGTTGTGGCTGTAGGTATTGTTGTTATAGCTTAACCAATTGCAACAATGAGTTGTTGCTAAAGGCTAACCGTCAAAATAATTTTAATAAATTAAATGATATTTTACTATATTGTTTATAAAAAATAAATTAAATTAATTACATACAATAAATTATTTTTTTACTTACAACAACAACATGTCTTTGTTATAGATCAGAAAATAAATAAATAAATAAACAAAGTTTAACTAATTGCAACCACATGGCCTTGCTACAAATCAAATAAAAAGGGTTCGAATAAATTAATTTGACTTAACACAACAACATATTCTTTCTATTACTCAAAAAAGTAATTGCCTTATAGCAACCACATATGGTTGCAATAGACAAAAATAAAATCTTTTTTAAGCAAATTCATTTTTATCTATAGCAACAACACATCGTTGCTATAGATCTAACTTAAAAAATTTTTTTAACTTTTTATTGGATAGGGGAGGGTTCCTAAGAAAACCCTCCTTTTAAAGAAAACCAAGAAAACTTAGTTTTAACCATAGATTTAAATGATCAATGGTTGAAATTGATTAATGTATCTTGGGAAACTATTATTGAATACATATCTTCAATAAATAATAAAAGGGCATTTCGGTCAAAATATATGTAATTAATAATAGGAAAGTCATCAATATATATGTGCAACTGTAATTATGTTTTCACGTGATTTACTAGATCTTTTCTTTTATTTCTTCATTTTATGTGTCCAACGATAAGAAGCGTTAATAGATGAATTGGCAGAAATAGACTCAAACTTTAATAGAAATAAAAAATAAATCTTTTGAGAAAGATTCTATTTTTTTCCCTCAAAATAACATCATAATAAAAACAAATCATATTATTGGATTACATATAGGTAACAACACATACATATACATAAAAAGAGACATTTTTATCATGTTCTTAGACATGGTTTGATTACGTATATGTAATCAAAACATGTATTTTTATAGAAAGAACAACAGAAAACAACTCATATCATTTGATAAAATATGTAACATTATTAGTTACATATATGTAACAACAAAACCTTCACATATAAATCTAAAACGATACGCATTTATAATCATATCGTGCATATACTCTGATTACATATAATGTGTAACACTTTGGGTTACATACATGTAATTCATCTTTGTCTTACATTCATATATATGTCTTTTACAACAATAAAAAATGATAAAATATGAAGAAGAAAAAGCCAATAAACTAAATATATGTAACTTATTATGTTACATGTATGTAACTTTATTTAAACGAGTTTACATAAGTTTGGAAGCCTTAAAGATATTATATGAAAGTTGAGGAGACATTATTAATTTCTTTTTTGTTACAAACACAACATATATATATATATATATATATATATATATGATTACATATATGTAACACTATTTGTTACATATGTATAATACTTAAAGTTACATATATGTAACTAGTCATCATAAAATAAAAATAAACATCAAGAACAAAAAATATAATATTAAGTGTCACATATGTCTCATTACATATATGTAATCATATACATACAATATTAGATATTTCCTATACCTTATTACATATATGTAATCATATAACTAGTTACGTATATGCCTGATAACATATATGTAATCATAGACCTGGTTACATATATCTAACGCTATCTGATTGTAATGTTGCTTAGAACCCATGTAAACAATGTGCTCCAGATTCAATCAATCAAATATATAGCAGCTGCTCATAATTAACAAAACATCATACAACATTCAAAGTCTGAAAATAACATATACCAAATACCCATATGGCCATACTGAAACAAAACTATAATAAAAAAACTAAAATCTCAAACACATCAAGAACAAAAACCGTACAAACTCTTGTATTTGTTTCTTTGTATCAATTTCACAACAATGGCAGCCGAAATTTTAGTTAATATCACCAAACACATCAATAATTTACATTCATCTTCTTGTAAACGAGTTCTAAAGCTTCCATTACATTACATTCATGTTCTTTTCCATACATAGTGATAAAAATATTAACTTGACATAATGAAATTCAAAAGAGATGCACAATTATCAAAACCTAAATGAGGGGAATGCTAGATAAAGAAAAACCTCTATAACCGTGGGATGCGTAGTAGGCAATTCGTGTATAATAGAACCCATGTATGAACAATGACACAACTCTAAAAATCGCAAAAACACAAACATGATCAAATCAAAATTTTTCTGGCGGCTTCGTTATCGACATCATACCTTTTCACTTCAAATCTTTTCCGGCAAATAATTTGATCTCCAACAAGATTTTTGAGGTCTCCGGAGGCTGGTAGAGTTTTAGGATGCTTAGTATTTCCATAAACGGGTAAGCTACCGAAAAATCTTTCTTTATTGCCCAACTTTACTATGGTTTTGTTGAAGGTTAATTGTTTTTCCGGTGATTATTTTTCCAATGAGCTCTCCGCTGGGTTTGATTCCTGTTAGATGATATTATTTATAGATATGACCATGTGATGCTTAGTGTGTTTGGAGAGATCGGGAGAAAAACAAGGAATAATTAATAATTTCTATATATAAAAATATGTGTTTTTACATAAATACCCTTTTAAATAAAAAAAAAAGATATAAAAGAAATTATTTGATTGGTTAAAGGAGGTTTTCTTAGTTTTCTTCAAAATGAGGAGTTTTCTTATGAACCTTCCTCTTATTGGATATATATATATATATATATAAATATATATATATAAATATATCAACTAATAAAGAAATTAACAATATTTCTAAAAATCAAAATATTTAGACAAGAAAGACTTGTTCTAATAATTCAAAATATCGTTAGTTCATACACGTTAAACAAAGATAGCTAATCACGTCGACCAAATTCTCGTTGAATGTCTTTTAGGTGTAAATAACTTCTATGGTTTCTTCTTGATAAATCCTAAACAAAAAAAGGAATTAAATTTATTTTCACATGTTGCAACTACATATTTTTGGTACAGGTAAAATATTTTTTCTAAAATACTTATTATTAGCTAAGATTAAAAGAAATTAATTTAAAAAAATTATTTTACCTATAGCAACAACGTTTTGTTGTTGTAGGTGGAACAGATTTCTATGATTTTCTTTTTAATAAATAAATAACGAAAAGTAAAAAATAAATAAATTTACTAGTACTTGTAGCAACTACATATTGCGACAATAGGTAGAATATTTTTTATAGTATTCTTATTATTATGCCAAAAATAAAAAAATATATCTTATTTAAAGTTTTATTTTTCCCTATAGCAAGAATATTTCGTGGTTGTATGTGAATCTACTTTTAGGGTTTTCTTTTATATATATCTAAAATAAATAACAATGATAAAAAAAATATATTTACCTATAGCAATGATATATCCTTGCGATAGACCTTGGAAAACAAGTCAAACTTTCCTACCATAATACAATGTCCATTTTTATGGAAAAACTATAGCTACGAAATGTCCTTGTTATACAGTTACTTATAGCAACGACTTTTATGATTGTTATAAAAGTTGTTGCTATAAGCTAGATTTCTTGTAGTGGTATTAGTGTTTACATCTCTTAGTAAAGATAACATTTTCTGATTTTCTATAAGGTATCACCCTAACAATAACTCTTTATTATTTATTTATTTATTTTGGTCCTATTATGTGACCTTGCATTAGAAAACAAGTGGATATAAGACTCACAAAAGGAACTGAACCAACGTTTGACTATTTAGGAAATTGTTTTTTGAATTCTTTGTTTTCTGAATCCTTTCATCCACTTTATTTATTTATTTGTTTTTTTTTTTGTTTCATAGTTTATTTATCATTATGTTTATTTATTTATTTTTTGTTTATTTACATTACTTGTATGAAATTTGAGGTTTTGTAAAGAATGATGGATATATTCTATTTTGATTAAGATTCTCAACAAAACAGTCTTAACTGATTCAACATTTAATGGTTCAAAGCCTCTTAACCATTGAGACAGACCTCTTAACCATTCAACTCTTAATAATTCAGACGTTACCAAACGGCCCGTAAATTCTTCGGTCTATCTCATGATTTATTTTTTAGTTTAAGTTGAATATTTTTGAATATTATCTTTGGTACTCATATGATCAATTTTAAGGTAGTCTTTCTCGAGTCTTGATTTCCGTTGTTTATATTATTTTTAAAGATGTTCTTAGACATAATTGCCAAAATTCTAATCTCCATTTGTGTCCATTCTCACCATTATTCACTCATTCTCACTTTCTTCCTCACAGTTTCTCAAGTGGGAGTTACCCATGTCACCATCACCATTAAAATCAGTTAGCAACTGCTACAAGTTAAAGGGATTCAGGTAATTAAACATTAACAACACCAACACAATCAAACAATAAAGGAAAAAAAATACGCGAGATTATTGAAATTATTTGGTATAGAAAACAAAACTAACCAACAAAAATTTGCTAAAACCCTTTTTAAAATCAGAAATTATGCACAAGAAAATAAGAATCTTTATAGCCCCTGTTTATAAGCAAATAATCTTGAAGCAAAAGACTTATTCAAACTATGACACCTAATAAACAATTAAATAACTATGACAAATATACCAAAATAAGATAATCATGGCATGTTGAGTCGTATGTTGTTGTCTACTAAAACTTTCTAGCTTAATTTCTCCATATAAATAATTTCTACGAATTGCATTTGTTTCTACTAAACGATCAAGTTTCTACTACAGGATCAAGTTTCTCCTCATGATCAAGTTTCTCATGATAAAGCGGATTCTGTTGAAGACATAGTCTCTACTGATGAAGGAATTGTTACTGATGTTGCTTTTCTCCTGATCAACATGGTTTATGTGGATGTACTTTTTTACATGTAAAACATCATTGGTACAGAGTTAGTGAGCACAACTTATTAGCTAGAAGATACACTGCAAGACAAAAGATCAACAATATCTGCGAAAGGATCAAGCGCTTTTCTAATCAACCAATAGTTGTGTTTTTGTTGTATTGTAGACAAATAAACATGAATCAATAGATTGTATTGATCATGTCAGAATTAATAGTTAGTATTAATTCTATAAGCTATATAAGTAGTATAGCTGAGAACTACGACTAAATCATTCTGTAATTTTATTCAATGCAATATAGCTACTTATGCTTGTAGTAAGCTTGTTATTTGTTTTATCATTATTCTGTTTCTTAAGAGTTTGTTTAAGTTTTCCTCTTCAGACAGGATTCATTGTTTGTGTGATTATTATCAATCCACTGATCTTACATGGCTCATTAACAAAAACTGTTAATTTTCTTATTATTCAAAATCATTTCCAACATTCACCCCCTAATTCCGTACGAACTCATTCAACCTTCATAGCAAGCTCCCCACTGAAACCATCTCCTTGACATCTCTTCGACCACTTCCAAAGTATTCTGGTTCGAACTCCCACTCCCCTATACTTGATGCTAAACAATAGAGGTGTCAATCTTCACACAAATCAAAACAAATTGTTGGTTTGAGTGAAAAATTATTATATAATGGGTTGAAATAGGTAACATTAAGGGGGTCGGAGTGGGAGCCGGGAGAGAGGCGGGGAGAGGCGGGGCCGGCCGGGAACACCACCCCCCCGGAAGTGGGTTGGGGTGAATCGGGGAGATGGCACCGTTTCAAGCCAAGCGTGGGGAGGGGATTTCCATGGGTTTAAACAAAAAAAAAAAAAAAAACCATTTTTTTTCCTATTTAAACAACTCTAAACAACCACAAATCTTACACTTTTTTCTCATTTTCTACAATCTATACACTAAATTTATAAAATTTTTCAAGTAAAATGGAAGGAGGTTCATCCCTTAGTGGGTCGTCAAGCAAGAAATTTAGAAAACCATGACCAAAAAATGTTCAAACGGCTCAAATGAACCCGCTCAACACACCCAGGTATCGTCCACAAATGCCATCTCCAAATCAACTAAACTTCTACTATGGGTATCGTCCACAAATGCCTTTCTAGGTTTTTTAATTTAATTTTTTAGGTTGTATTCTCCTTTTTTTTGTTGTATTCTTTTTTTTATTTTAAATTTAATGAATCTTTTTTTATTTTATTATTATTATTATTATTATTTATTGTTAAAATAATTAATTAAAAATAAGATTTGAAAATGGGGAAAAGTGGGGAAAAGTGGGACGACACCGTGCAAAATGGGGAAAAGTGGGGAAAAGTGAGAAAAGCTGATGTGGCGCTGATGTGGCAACGGGGAAAAGTGGGAAGCACGGGACGACTCCGTGTGGCCTTATAACATGAAATGGGTTGAGATGGACACCACCTCGTGTTCCGTCTTTGATTCCTTAAAGGAACACGTCAGCCCCTCGCTATTTTGATTATTTTGCGCTACACCTGTTGTTATTTCTGCCAAAAGAATTCGAGTCATCGATTACAATTCTTCTCCTAATTTGAAGTGAGTATCCAACAAATAAAAGTATACGGTCAAACTCGGTTGAACCCCTTGTTTCTACTTGGTCAACCCACAACTGCCAATCACCACTTGATTACATGAGTTATTGCTGCTTTGAACCGACTGCTAATCGTCACCTGATACGATCCAAACAACAGGTTTTGAAGGATCTGTTTTATCTCAGCAGCCCATTGTTGTCTTTATTGATGCCCAGGTCAGTTACTTGATTTTGGTCACCAAAAGCAGCTACATAAACACTGTTGGAAATAATCTTGATCGGGTTATTCGTCCGCTGGTTAGTTTGCGAGTTACGGGTCATGGTTCAAGGGTTGTTCGTATGGATACATGCAGTGGCGGATCCAGGATTTTTATTCAATGATGTCATTATATTTGTATGTTCTAGTTTTATAGTACCAGACTTAAATTTTTCGGGTTGGTTTTACCGTTCGGGTCGGGTAACGTACATCACATATTAAAAAACGATCAAATAAAAATCGTGAATAGAAATTAAAAAGCACATAATATAAATTCGATAGTTTTTACAAACTAAAAAAATATATTTAGAGTTTTTTCTTATGAGTTTTCATTTTTTAAAAATGTTGCATTACATATTCGACCCAAAACTTGTTGGAATAACCATTTTTCAGTATAACAAATGCAAGAATCATTCATATACTCATCTCCTATCTTCTTATATAGTTTCTTTTTCACATGCTTCATTTAAAAAAAACTCTTTCAACACTAGCCGTTGCAATCGGTGCTGTCACTAATCCAAAAACCGATGCTGTCACTTAAAAACACCGTTCGTAAATATCCATATACGCAAAAAAAATCAATGATGTCCGGTGACATCGATACCAATAAACTACATCCGCCCATGGATACATGTGTTTGGTTATGCACGTTTTTAATAAATAAAGAAATAGTCAAGTTGTCCGATTCTTTTGGTGGTGTACGATGGAATAGAGGGATTGAGTAGAATATTTCCTTTGATTATTCTATATACCCACGTTTGTTTCAGTTAGAGTTGTAGGCTATTTAAAAGTCATTTTCCCATATGAATAAATACGTATGAGATAGTTTTGAAAGTATTACTTTTCTGTACCTAATATTGTGTGTGTGTGTTTTTTTTGTAAGTGAATTTGGGGCCTATATCCAACAATTGGTATCAGAGCACGGTTAATCGAGGGCGTCTTGAAAGTCGGCGGTGAACAGGGGAGGCAACCCCTTGACCAGGGTCGCCGGAAAGAAAGAGACCACAGCTGGAGATTAAATTTTTGGCAAAGAGACCGATAATTTGCAGACTAGAAAGAAAGGCCGAATCACCTGAAATGACCGTACCGGTGTAAGAAAGAAAGGCCGAAGCCGTAATAGATTGAACGGCTAGAATGAAAGACCGATCTATGTGATCGAGTGAAGACCGGCTGTTACAACAGCAAAGACTGAAGAAAAAGACCGACGTCGGAGAAGAGAAACCAGCGAGAAGAAAGAAAGACCGTCACTGGAAAGTGAATTCCAGTGGGAGATAGAAAAGACCCTGGCCGGAAAATATGTTCTGGCATGAGACCGAGAAGACCATTAAGCTGCGACGAGACCGGCGGCTTAGAAAAATTAGACCGAAGACCAAAGTGGTGACCGAAGACCGAAGGCTCACCTAAGGTAGAAAGATTCATCGGAGACCGAGACCAATTAAATTGAAAGTTTTGTTTCGGTGATTCAAGAAGGAAGATTGGCAAGAGTTTCAAAGAAGAAAGAGAGTTGGAATCAAGACCAAAAGTTAGTAAGATACCGGACGCTGGTGGTTCGTAGCAAGAAACGAGCAAGTATCAAGAACGGAGATCAAGATTAAGAGGGTGAATGTTGGAAATAATCTTGATCGGGTTATTCGTCCGCCGGTTAGTTTGCGTGTTACGGGTCATGGTTCAAGGGTTGTTCGTATGGATCCATGTGTTTGGTTATGCACGTTTTTAATAAATAAAGAAATAGTCAAGTTGTCCGATTCTTTTTTTTTTTTTTTGTTCTTAACCTTCTTCATACATTTCATATTCTTGGAGACTTGCATATATATAAAAGAAATAAACTACTTCTAGATCATGCAAACGTGTCTATACATGCAGAGGAGAACCTCCCATATTTTAGACCCACTAACAAATCAACTTCTCTAATTAAAACACATGCTTAAACTACTAAATTTTAGACCCGTTTGGTGGTGTATGTTGGAATAGAGGGATTGAGTAGAATATTTCCTTTGATTATTTTATATACCCACGTTTGTTTCATATAGAGTTGTAGGCTATTTAAAAGCCATTTTCCTATATGAATGAATACGTATGAGATAGTTTTGAAAGTATTACTTTTCTGTACCTAATATTGTGTGTGTGTTTTTTGTAAGTGAATTTGGGGCCTATATCCAACAAACACCATTGACCATCATTTTTTCCCTCAATAAAACTTGACGCATAAATCATATACCTCCTTGTTGCTGCTCCACCAAAAACCTATCACCTCATTTGTAGCCACGACTCGATTGAGCAGGACGAATATGTAAGCAAATGAAACATTGCAATGAGAGAATTTAATCCAACTACTAACAAATGATTGATTGATATGAATGCTATGAGAGACGACTAGACACCTACTTATTATCGTCATGAACACATGTAAGGTCTTTTGTGAACTTTCTGATCCTGGAGCAAAAACATTTTTTTAAATTCCCTTTTTTTTTTGAACAACCATCAAATACATTTTATTTTAAGTCCCGTCACCAGGTAAACCCAATGACGAAAGACCACCCACGCCTGCGAAACACATGCAACGCATGTTCGTTGCAATTTTAAGTAACTTCGAGACTACAATGGAGCCTGAGAGATTTAATCATAATAAGAGTAACCGAGATACAAGGTGCGCATCATCTCATTGGGTTAGAAACATATTTTTTATTGTTCAAGAGATTTATCCTGCACTAAACAAACCTATATACGCACACCAGCATCCACTTTTATTAATGTTTATGTATTTATACAACAATTTATTAATTTTTTTCTAATTTCACGTATTGATATATTAATAATTTTCAAAATTCTACAAATTTAATCTGTACGAAGCAAACATAAATGTAGTAGCACGCACATGCATGTTTAAATTGACTGAACAAAAAACCAAAACACCTGATCTGATGCTCTGGCGCATAAACCGACCCGTATACACCGGTTTGATGATTGCTGAACCGGCCGAACAATGTGGTAACGACCCAATCAAGCCAAATTGCTTCGGTTCGTCCAGTTTAACTAAATTCAGCTAAACCGCAAACAGCCTGAGAAAAATGTATAATCCAATAATCACTTATAAACTGGAGGATTGACCCTGCAAACCTCAGCATTGAAACCAGAATCCATAAAAAAAAGAAGCCACGCACGTTGCTGTTCAGAAAGGCGATCTCGAGGCCCTTTAACTTCAACAAGCTTTGCCTCACCACTGTAATCTGAATGAAACCGCCACAATAGTAGATCAGGCATGCCACTGGACCAGCTTCTGTAATCTTGTGCCAGGTGTCGACAGATGGTGGTCAAGCATCTGCTCCCAATACAGGTTACAACTGCACGAAGTTCGCTTAACGAGTGCCGGTTCCAGTTAACACCTCGACATGATGTTCCAAAATGGGATTCCCATGATGTTATGAGGATTTCCTCTGCCATGCCTTCATGAATCTTTGATAATAGTTGTTCCATGATGGATTTTCTAGCTTCATAAAAGTAATCTGTGTCTAAATCCAAGGGTGACATCTGCAATAGAAATGAAACATAAGATCATATAAGATGTACACACACACGTGTTCACACATACATACAGGACGAGGGTTCAAGTTAACGCACTACATATTGTGAGAATACACGACAAAAGGGAATTACTCATTTTTCCAATCTTAGAAAACTAAAGATTTAAAAGAAAAGGGCATAAATGTAATGATTAATGTTTCACTCCTCTTTCCTGAAATTTAAAATATTATGTGAACAAATTAGTTTGGTTGTTTTAAAAATATTTACTAAATAGGTATGATTTTCAACAATTATCATTCATTTCTTTATTTTACTTTTTCATCATTTCATCAATGTATTTTACTTTTTCTATTCAACCCACAACTAACATAGTATTTAAGTAATCACCTGAACAACTAGTGGCGTATGCAAGAGAGATTTGTTTTTTGTCTTTTAAATGTAAGTTAGACTGTTGGGTATGCCCCTTGAGTGGGTGTGGGAGGGCGTGGCACACCGCCCCCTTGTGGCGTGAGAGGGGCGTGGGAGGTGAGGCGTGATGGGTGCAACAGGCGTGAGGAGATGTAGCCGTTGAGTGGAGCCGTTGAAGACCAATAAAAAATTTTTTTACCTATTTAAAACATTCAAACATTCAACCCAAAAAAATTTTAACTCCACATTTCAAACATTCAACACAAAAAAATACCCATTCTTCCTATTTCAAACTTTCTTAACCAAAAAAATATTTTCCATGGATCCTAACCAAAACCCAAATTACTATAACCCAAACACTCCACCTAACCGAAACCCGAGCACGCCACCTCCGAATTGGTTCTTTAGCCCTTCTCCAATAAATCCTTTTTTTGATTCAAACTGTTATGGACCGAATTTTGATTCAAGCCCACAACAAGGTTTTACACATACGCCGATTATGGTTCGGGTCAACTACCGCACGGGTTTGGTCAAGTATCTCAGGATGAAGTTGTACCCAAGACCCAACCCACTACAAATGCCAGTCCAAGCACGCAACCAAAACAAAGGCGTAGACACAGAAAGAAATTAGTTGGGGATACCGAACCCGCTGTGGGAGGTTCATCCCGTCTAGAAAAATGGTCTACGAAGGAGGAGTTTCAACTTACAAAAGCTTGTATCGATGTGTCGGAAGATCCAATTGTTGGTAATTACTTTCCTTTTAGTTTTTTAAAATTGTTAATATTTTTTTATAAATTGTTAACATTTTTTTATAAATTGTTTATAGGTCGTAACAAAAAAGGACCGGACTTTTGGAGTAAAATCCGTAGTCAATTTTTTCAAGCCATGGGTCGTGGGAATATTGTACAAACGATATGCTCTCTAGCAAATGGCGTGACATGAACAAAAAGGTTAGAAGGTTCAACGGGATTTATTCCCAGAAATGGCAAACTCGTTGGAGCGGCCAAAGCGAATCGATGATCGAGCTCGAATCGGAAGATCAATACCGGGAAGAGTTTAACGCCCCCTTAACGCTTAAACGGAGTTGGGAGCTTATGAGGAAATGTCCGAACTGGATTCGAATCCCGACTGTACAAACGTCGGCCTCAAAACGATAAAAAACATCGTCAACCGATAGCCCCGGCACGTCGGATGCTCGAGTTCATATAAATCTAAACGATCCCGACGAAGAAGAAGACGACGACGACGACGAGATAGAGGATTTGACCCGTCCGACCGGTAGAGATCGCGCAAAATCCGACCGAGCAAGGGCGAGACGAGGCTCTTCATCTCAAACGACCCCGGATTATAACCAAGGAATAGAACACTTATCTCAACGAATCGGTGACTTTAACGAATTAAAACGGGAACGCCAACGGTTGGTAGAGTTACAACTTCTATTCACCAACACCGAACACTTAACCGGGCTCGACCGCGAAATTGCCGAGCGGGAGAAGGATAAAATTCGTAATAAATATAGAGATAATTAATTTGTAATTTTTTTTATTTTTATTAATTTGTAATTTTTTTTATTAATTTGTATTTTTTTATTAACTATATCTCATTTTAATTTAAAAAAGAATGATGACGTGGAGTGAGTGGGTAATGGGGCATTTTCACCAAAATAGTGAGGTGAGTGGTTGTGGTGAGTGCCTACGCGCCTACGTGGCGCATATGTGGAGTGAGTGGGTTAAGGGGCATACCCAATAGCCTTAAAGATGTTTAACACCTCATAGGTCAATAATTTTAGAAGAGCATCTATATGGTTGATATTTTTCTCCAGAATACCAATTTAGCAAAAAACTCTGGGTTTAGAAATTAATTCCCACTGCACCTATCAAACACAAACCCGAAGTGATTCCTGGCGCCTGACCAAATGCCACCTAAAAGTGAAGTCATTATACATTTACCTCAACACGCCAAATCAGGGAATCAGCTTCTGAAGTTACACTTATGCAGGAACCTGTTTTCTCTAGGACCATTTTATTTAGCAATAAGTTGTGGCATACATGATTACAGTTAACAGAAGAAATAACTGAACATGAATGTGGTAGGAAATTTGCATAATCACAAGACCTTGATCCATCCCTGTATGCAGAAAGAAGTGAAGAAATGAACTCCTGCTTGTGAGGATTATGACTGCATTTCTGAAGAATGATACGATTTATCAGAAGAATATTTGAACTAAAGAAATAAATAAAAATACTAAAAATCTTAATGGGAATTGCATTCCATTCTAGTGAGGTTCAAAATATACAATAGAAACCTCCAAGAAAGTGGTGTAGTGGTTAGAATGGAGGAGAGACAACCTAAAAGTCTTAAGTTCAATCCCTACTTAGAGCAATTTTCCTTTGAGGCCACCAACCCGGTTGCTTGCGGCCGCATTTTACTTGTTCCCCTAGGTTAGTCACGTATTGGGGGGACCCGGGGGTTTATCACACAAGTAGGTTCCCATGGTTATCAAAAAAAATACATATATGTATATATATACACACACAATAGAAGCACAAAGAGAATAGAGGAGGTATTCATAATCTAAGATGATTAATAATTTATGGCCCATATCTGTCCACACAGTAGTTCTCTTCATGCGTGGTCATCAGAAGCCAATATGTAACTTTAGGAGCACAACTACGGTATCAACCAAAATTAGGAGGACCTTCCTGAATGCTCCAATTGTGCATACTAAATTAGAAATATAATGAACAGCCTTAAAAGAGCAAAATTGCAAAACTACAAAACTAACAAACACGAAGATGTTCAAAATTCAAAATTCACATCCCCACCTCTTGTCACCTGTTGATGATGTCACTAGGATGGTTGCGGAAGCATAGTGGTGATGTATCAGATACGAGGTGTGACAAACTTGATCCGGTATCACAACACACAAATTAACTTAAAGTAAATACATACCAAGGGTTTCGTAATCACAACCAACTTAAGATTTACAAACTGTATTTATTATACAATCCGACTTATTTAGTTACAAGTGATTGAAAGTGCAGCCTCACCGTTAATCACTGTCTCCATGCAAAAGTTTTAAATTTAAAAAGATCAGCACAAAGCTGATGAGTTCGTAATGTTCAAGTTCAACAATATGACATGATATGCAAGTTTTCAAGATATACAGTTCAAGATAACCATGGGACCCGTATCTAATTCATTTCTGACTACTCCGTTCTCGTTCTATAAGATACTACCCGTCGGTAACATCTTAATGCCTCATTGTCTTAATGTCTATCACAACATTAAGAAGTTCTGAAAACAGGTAACAAACATTCACATAAGGGGAGAAGCAAACGTCCCAGCGAATGTGTTGTCAGCCGATAGTACCATCATTGTTTTCCGTTTGACCCCACATGGGTTCACTAGATACAGTTCAAGGAATGGGGACTTTTAAGTTCTGTGACAGAGTTTTGTTCTACGCGCAAAATCCCATGAAATCCACAAGTTCTCAACAAGTCACATGAAATCACACAGATAACAGTGATACATATCATATGAGCGAGAAAAGTTCCACAGTAGTACCCCGGTATTTATAAAATATTAAAAAGAAAAGGGGTTGTACGAAACTCACCTGATGTCTTACTGGTAGCAAAATATCACACAAACGGGTAATAATAGGATGATTCTTCATTCGTTAATGTTTAATGAGTTATTTATGTTTTAACTTACTGATTAGATCTTTCTGAACGTTCAATGTCAAAGACATTTCCTTGAAAGTCATCAAACCGATAATAGGTTTTTAAGTAATTAATTTAATGTCATTATCATACAATGTATGATAATGTAGGAACCTATACTGATTTAGTGTGACAGTTGCGTACGAAAAATTCGGCATTAATGACGTGAGCACATTTGGTCATGCTTGAAATCCACGAGGATTTAGCAACTTTAGTTATTAGAGATTGATAGTATGTGAAAAATGATGAACGTGGGCGAAAATCGTGCGCAAAACGGAGTTCGTACGCTCCCGGAATCGCGAAACGAAGTTTAAAATCAAAAATTTGAAAGAAAATACGTGGGGCGGTATGCCCCAGTCCAGCCTACCAAATGGGGCGATACGCCCGGGGTCTTATGTCGGCTAAAAATGGTTTAAACGATCAGAACGCTTGGAAAACTTCAAAAATCTTATTTTCTCGATCTTACTCGACCTCCAGGCGAAAATTCATCTATCTAACACCTCCAATCTTCATTTCAAAGGCCCTTGAACATTCAGATCGTCCCAGGTATCATATATACAAGCCCTGATCGTGATTTTAACCGCAGAACTTCGTTAGATCAGGTAACGGTTCGTTTTAACCTTCTAGTTTGATTTTGATTGATTAGATCTTGATTTTGAACGTAATGAGATAGTTAGGATTGTTGATTATTGCCTAGATGATGGCTAGGATTGATTATAAATGAAGAACACGAAGTTTTAACGGTTAAATCCTTGTTTTGATCCGTTGTAATGCCCAATTTGCATGAAACCATACCCATGATTATAATGGTTTAATCCATTTAATTATAACAATGTAGGTGATTAGTTGGATTAATCCTTGAAATGCAAGGTTAAATCCAAGTGTTTCAAACTAATCACAACCATTAACATACTCATTGGAATGATTATCTGATGTTTACGATAACAGTCAGATTAGTATGTTAAGCATGGTTATTACACATATCCTGATGCTACATTGTGATATTTCATGATATTTGGGTAATCAATAACAAGGATTAATCATTCCTAAGCCTTTAAATCATCTAGAAACTGTTTTAGCATTATAATCAACAACATTAACTATTTGATTAATCCTAGATTATTCTGATTAATCAAGAGCGTCATCAACCTTGTATAGGAAATCTAATGCAATGTAGGTTCCTACATTATCATACATTGTATGATATAATATTAAATTAATCAATTAAACATTTAATATCGGTTTGATGACTTACTAAGCAATGTCTTTGACATTGAACGTTCAGGAAGATCTAATCAGTAAACTAGAACATGAATAATTCATTAAAAATAACTAAATGCAGAATCACCCTTTATTATCTGTTGGAAGATATTCTGCTACCTTTATATCATCAGGTGAGTTTCGTACAACCCCTTTTCTTTTTAATATTTTATAAACATTGGGGTAACTCTGTAAACTGTTGTCTGAACATATGATATGCATCAATGATATCTGTGTGATTTCATGTGACTTTTGTGGGATTTCATGGGATTTTGACTGTAGAACTGAACTCTATCATGGAACTAAAAGTCCTCATTCTTGAACTGTATCTAGTGAACCCATGTGTGGCCGAACAGAAAACATTGATAGTACTATTGGTTGACACCCCATTCACTGGGAGGATTGCATCTCCCCTTGTGTGAATGTTTGTTATCTGTTTCCTGAACTTCTTAATGGTATGATAGACATTAAGACAATGAGGCACTAAGATATGTACCGACGGGTAATATCTTGAGAACAGAACTAGACGTCCGAAAGGAACTAGATACAGGTCCCATGGTTATCCGGAACTGAACTTTTGAGAACGTGCTTATCATATCATATTGTTTTAAATTGAAATGTCGAACTCGCCAGCTTTGTGCTGACGTTTTCAAACTCAAACCTTTTTGCAGGTAAACAGTAATAGCCGGTGAGAATGCACTTTTGGGGATATTTGCACATGAATAATTAATATTGTAATTAAATAAACTTAGCTGTAATGTAATTATGATTGCGACACCCTTGTAATGTATTTACTTTAAGTTGATCTATGTGCTTATGATATCGGTTCAAGTAAGTCACCCCTCACCTCTAAGACATCACCATTATGCTTCCACAACCGGTTCAGTGACGAATGACATCATCTCAGGTGACGAGGGGTGGGGGTGTGACAGGGTGGTATCAGAGCCACAGGTTATAGAGAATTAGGTTGACTTAGAGACCTAGACTATAACCATAGGCTCGAATAGTAACACAGAGAGCACCGAACATATCAAATGAACAAAACTTGTTTTGAATTAAGCCAGGATAATCAGGTGGTACAAATTCCAGTTATGAGTGGCCAGCATAACTGAAATTTGCAACACGTGTGCATTCTAGTTTACTTTAATGCAAGCAGAACCTTAATAACTATAAAGACGAATAGTTGCTTGAGATAGGAAGAAGCATCATATCATGTTCATATTAAATATTGTTATTTAATATTTACTTCATGATACTGATTAGAAATTTTGATTGAACAGCTATGGTAGATCGAGGAGAGCAGTATATCTATCAGCGATTTCCCTATTTGAGATTAGATGATACACCGAGTTCGAGTGCGGGTTCTGATTCCGATCCGTCGGAAGTATCTGCGGATGCATCACAGGCTGCTACACCTGTATCACAGACACCCCCAGCACCAGTACCAGCACCAGCAACCGTACCAGCACCTATGCCATCTCCACCGAGAGCTCCAGCTTGGGATGGACTCAGACGGATGCGAGGCCAAGCTCGCAAAACGACAGGTCTTCCTCCTAGACGTTAGATGGCACCTAGAGATGAGCCCGACACCATACATGAGGTAGGAGAGTCCTCACAGCAGACGGAGTTTAGGGCGCAGCTTCGCCAGTTGACTCTAGATCTTCAGGGAACTCGACTAGAGTTACAGGAGTCTCGTACTACTGTGGAGGACACACGTACTACCGTGTTGGGGATACTCACCTCCCATTTGATGTTAATGGAGCAGGTGAACGAACTGGATGCTGGCACGCAAGCTTGGCGGGCTATGATTGAGGAAAGGATGAGGAGAACAGTGATTCAGGGGATTTTAGCTGCATTCTGGCAGCGAGTGATAGTGATGAGAGGAGTGGTGATGGGAGTGCTTGAGGGAATGAGCTTAGAGGCTAGGTTACTATGTGTGGCTATAGTGTTGGTCATTATAGCTATGGTGTTGGACGGTTTATGGTATTTTCTGCGGTGAGGGTTGATCGGGGGCTGAACAGTTGTGACCTTATTGTACATATGATGTGATATAGGGTGATCAGTAGTTGTGAGAGCGGGATATTTTGGTATGGACAGATCCCGAGTTTGTGAGATGTTGTGTATGATGTTGTTGGTTTAGAGTATCATGACTTTTGGTTGTATCAAAACTTTGTGTGTATAAAACTATGATAGTGTTATAATATGGATGTTTTGTATATCTGTCTGTATAATGAACTTTGTGTGTGAACTATAATTAAATTTTTCTGTGTGAGAACATAACTGTATATGATCGTATCAAGATGAGAACATGTTGTACTGAAAAATATATATTTCGCTGAAATACAGTACGTGAGCAATACTGTATGCGAATATATCGAACTGAAAAATATATATTTTGCTGAAATACAGTACGGGAGCAATACTGTATGCAAATATATCTGTAACTTAAGTACAGTACGAGAGCCATACTGTACGAGAACATATCTAATTGTGAACATGTCTGTAACTAAAGTACAGTACGAGAGCCATACTGTACGAGAACATATCTAATTGTGAACATATCTATTGGTTGTATGAGAACTTAGTGCATGAACTGTGTGTATATCAGAAAACTTGTGTGAGAACATATCCTAGTCCTGTATGAACATATCTTTAAAAACATGTGTTGCAATGCAATGAGTTGGGTAAGACTCTAACATGTTTTTGAAAGAACAGGACTAAGTATAACTACGAATAATTGTGTGATCTGTGTGTAATGTGAACATGTCTGGACTAAATTCATGTAGTTATACTGTATTCTTTGTTAATCACATTTCAATATAAAATTTTCAGTATAACTGAATATGATTGAAATTATGTGATGGAACGGGTTATGTTTTTAATGTTCTTAAACTGACCTGAAATTTGTCTGCTTGTGAGCAGATTAATGGCTCCTAAAAGAGGTCGACCAGCTAAGAAAGCTGCTAAGAACATTACAAACCCTGAACCGAATCAAATTCCACCTCTGAATGTTGAATCAAATCCGGAACCACGTATCAATCCGGAAGTGAACGTAGTTCCACCTGGGAACTTGGAAACAAATACTGTTCCACCAGTGAACCCTGGAGAAGCCATCGTTCCACCTGTTGATACAAGCGGATCTGAAACAAATGAAGCTATGATAGCTCGAATTGTACGTGAAAAACTATCTGCTTGTGGTGTGCTGACACAACACCAACCACATATCACCGCAGGTTCTGGTGGGGAACACGATCATGTTGAGCATAATGCTACTGGTGGTCACGTCGAAACTCATACCACCACCGGTACAACTGCCATTATTCCTGATCCACCTCGACAGGGATGTACTTACAAGTATTTTGCTTCCTGTAACCCTCCTACTTTTACGGGCAAAGAAGGAGCGGCTGGTCTTTTAAGGTGGATCGAGGATATGGAAACTAAACTCAAAATCAGTCAGTGTTTGGAGGAGCATAAAGTGTCTTATGCTACCTGTTCTCTGAAAGACTCAGCTTTGACCTGGTGGAATACTCAGGCCAAGACTTTGGGTTCAGCCACAGTTGACTCGATGGGCTGGAATGATTTCAAAACTCTGATTAGATCAGAGTACTGCCCAATCACTGAAATTCAAAAACTCCAGGAGGAATTCTGGAATCACTCTATGATCGGTGCTGATTGTCTGGCTTACACCGATCGGTTTCATGAACTCACTTGTTTACTTCCTGATATGTTTCCTACGGAAGCAGCCTTAATCAAGAAGTACATTAAGGGTTTGATTCCCCAGATTCGGGGAATGGTGACTGCTACTGAACCTACGACTCTGAAACATACGATTCTTTTGACCACTAAGCTTACCAACGAGGCGGTAAGGAGTGGTACACTGTCTTTGAAACCTCAGAAGGCTTACAGCCGTAGTGATGTCGGTACCTCGAATGTCTCGAAAGGTACCAAACGAAAGTGGTTTGGCAAAACCAAGGCGAAGGCTCTGGCTGAGATCCCCCAGAGCAAGCCAACTGTGAAAAACTATGGTGCTGCTATTCCTGATAGGAAAGTTTATACTGGGCAGGCGCCCAAATGCAATAAGTGTCCACTCCATCATACGGGACCATGTCCTGTTTGTCTGAACTGTAATCGAATTGGACATTATGCTAAATATTGCAACTTTCCTGCTCAACCACAAAATCAAGCACCACGACAAACCACTCAAACCAACCGGTCATGTTACAAATGTGGAAGCCCTGATCATTTCATACGAAATTGTCCAAATAATAACACCAATCCGGGAACTGAAGCTAGAGGGAGAGCTTTTCAGATTGGTGCGACTGAGGCGAGGCATGATGCAAATATTGTCACTGGTACGTTCCTTCTTAATAATCTTTACGCGTCAGTTCTGTTTGATACAGGAGCAGATAAGAGCTTTATCTCTCCTGAATTTGCATCATTACTTTCATTGCCTACGGTAGCTCTAGAAACTCCTTATGTTATTGAACTTGCTAACGGCAAGTTAATCAAAACTAACAGTGTTATTCAAGGATGTTCCTTGAATTTGAATGATCATCTTTTTAATATCAATTTACTTCCTATTGAGCTTGGGAGCTTTGATGTCGTTGTCGGTATGGACTGGCTTTCTGATAACCAAGAGGAAGTTGTGTGTCAAAACAAGATGATCCGTATTCCATTACCTAACGGTAGAAAACTTGGTATTATATCTTGTATGCGAGCTCAGAAATTCTTAAGGAAAGGCTGTTATGCTTTTCTGACACACGTGACTGAGCACAATTCTTCACCCAAACAAATCACAGACATCCCAGTAGTTAAAGACTTTCCTGAAATATTTCCTGAGGATATCTCAGGATTACCCCCAGTGAGACAAGTTGAATTTCGGATTGACTTAATTCCAGGTGCAGCACCTGTTGCTAAAGCCCCGTATCGGCTTGCACCATCCGAAATGCAAGAACTGTCAGGTCAATTACAAGAACTGTTAGACAAGGGTTTTATTAGACCTAGTTTCTCACCCTGGGGAGCACCAATTCTTTTTGTGAAAAAGAAAGATGGTTCATTCAGGATGTGTATTGACTACCGGGAGCTCAATAAACTAACAATCAAAAACCGTTATCCATTGCCACGTATAGATGATCTGTTCGATCAACTTCAAGGCGCTACTTACTTTTCAAAAATTGATTTAAGATCCGGATATCATCAATTACGAGTGCACGAAGATGATGTTCCTAAAACTGCATTCCGAACTCGGTATGGGCATTATGAATTTCTAGTAATGCCGTTTGGATTAACAAATGCACCTGCAGTTTTCATGGATCTGATGAATCGGGTATGTAGACCTTATCTGGATAAATTTGTGATTGTGTTTATTGATGATATTCTCATTTATTCTCGAAGCCAACAAGAACATGCTCAACACTTGAAATTAATCCTAGAACTTTTGGCACGTGAAAAATTATATGCAAAGTTCTCCAAGTGTGAGTTCTGGTTACGAGAAGTTCAATTTCTTGGTCATGTAGTGAATCAAAACGGTATTCAAGTGGATCCCAGTAAGATTCAAGCGGTGAAACAGTGGGAGACTCCACGAATCCCGACTGAAATACGTCAATTTTTAGGTTTGGCAGGTTATTATCGCCGGTTTATCAAGAACTTTTCAAAGATAGCCTTGCCACTGACCACATTAACACAGAAAAATCAACCGTTTATATGGGATTCTCAACAGGAGGAGGCGTTCCAACTGTTGAAACACAAACTCTGTAACGCACCTATCTTGACATTACCGGAAGGTACTGATAATTTTACAGTATATTGTGATGCTTCTCGTCAAGGTCTAGGGTGTGTGTTAATGCAAAACGATAAAGCGATTGCCTACGCTTCTCGACAATTGAAGGTACACGAGAAGAACTATACCACTCATGATCTAGAACTTGGTGCAGTGGTGTTTGCACTCAAGATCTAGAGACATTATCTATACGGAACCAAGTGTATGATATACACTGATCATAAAAGTCTCCAACATATTCTAGATCAAAAAATGCTGAATATGCGACAAAGGCGTTGGGTTGAACTGTTGAACGATTACGACTGTGAGATTCGCTATCACCCAGGCAAGGCAAATGTCGTAGCTGATGCTTTAAGTCGCAAGGAACGAGTCAAGCCTTTACGTGTAAAAGCGTTAGGTATGACTATTCAAACCAGTCTGATTCCTCAGATCAAAGAAGCTCAGCAACAAGCTTTACAAGCAACAAACTATTCTGCTGAGGGACTGAGAGGATTAGACAAGAAACTCGAAACGAAAGCTGATGGAGTTTTGTATTTCAAAAACCGAATGTGGATTCCTTTCTGCGGTAACTCTAGAACAATTATCTTGGATGAGGCGCACAAATCCAGGTATTCTATTCATCCAGGTGCTGATAAAATGTATAAAGATTTCAAGGATTTTTACTGGTGGCCTGGAATGAAGAAACAAATAGCTGAATACGTGGATCGATGTTTAACATGTCTCAAAGTTAAGGCTGAACATCAACGACCTTCTGGGTTATTACAACAACCTGAGATTCCCATGTGGAAATGGGATCAGATCTCTATGGATTTCATCACTAAATTACCCAGAACATCACGTAATTATGACTCTATATGGGTTATCGTTGATCGCCTTACGAAATCTGCGCATTTCTTACCCATCCGAGAAGATTATTCTATGGATCGAATCGCTAAACTCTATTTAATGAGATTGTATCTCGACACGGAGTACCAATCTCTATCATCTCTGACAGAGATAGTCGATTTATGTCACGATTTTGGCAAACTCTTTAGAAAGCTCTGGGCACACAAATCAATATGAGCACAGCTTATCATCCACAAACAGACGGACAGACTGAACGAACAAACCAAACTCTTGAAGACATGCTCAGAAGCTGTGTGATTGATTTTGGAGGTAGCTGGGATATTCATCTTCCACTTGTTGAATTTTCATACAACAACAGCTACCATACCAGTATTCAATGCACTCCATTTGAAGCACTTTATGGACGCAAGGGTAGATCACCTATCTGTTGGTCAGAGGTAGGTGAAAGCCAAATCATAGGCCAGAATTTATTCAGGAAACAACTGATAAGATCGCACTCATACAGGAACAAATTAAAGCTGCTCGCGATCACCAAAAGAGTTATGCTGATAATCGTCGTAGACCAGAATTCCAAGTAGGTGATCGGGTAATGTTGAAAGTGTCACCTTGGAAAGGCATTTTCAGATTTGGAAAGAGAGGTAAACTTTCACCAAGATTTGTAGGGCCATTCGAAATTCTTGAAAGAATTGGATCCGTGGCCTACAGACTTGAGTTACCTTCTGAACTCAATAACATTCACGATGTTTTTCATGTATCCAATCTGAAGAAATGTTTAACTGATGAATCATTGATCGTACCTATCGAAGAGATTCATATTGATGAAAAACTTCAGTTCAGTGAAGAACCAGTAGAGGTAATGCATCGAGAAATGAAAGTATTAAAACGTAGTCGCATACCAATCGTTAAAGTGCGATGGAACTCGCAACGGGGACCCGAATATACTTGGGAACGTGAAGATCAAATGAAATCCAAGTACCCACATCTCTTCTCATAATGATTGTCATAGTGTGAGTCTTCACTAAATTTCGGGACGAAATTTCTCTAACAGGAGGAGACTGTGACAGTTGCGTACGAAAAATTCGGCATTAATGACGTGAGCACATTTGGTCGTGCTTGAAATCCACGAGGATTAAGCAACTTTGGTTATTAGAGATTGATAGTATGTGCAAAATGATGAACGTGGGCGAAAATCGTGCGCAAAACGGAGTTCGTATGCTCCCGGAATCGTGAAACCATACCCATGAAACCATACCCATGATTATAATGGTTTAATCCATTTAATTATAACAATGTAGGTGATTAGTTGGATTAATCCTTGAAATGCAAGGTTAAATCCAAGTGTTTCAAACTAATCACAACCATTAACATACTCATTGGAATGATTATCTGATGTTTACGATAACAGTCAGATTAGTATGTTAAGCATGGTTATTACACATATCCTGATGCTACATTGTGATATTTCATGATATTTGGGTAATCAATAACAAGGATTAATCATTCCTAAGCCTTTAAATCATCTAGAAACTGTTTTAGCATTATAATCAACAACATTAACTATTTGATTAATCCTAGATTATTCTGATTAATCAAGAGCGTCATCAACCTTGTATAGGAAATCTAATGCAATGTAGGTTCCTACATTATCATACATTGTATGATATAATATTAAATTAATCAATTAAACATTTAATATCGGTTTGATGACTTACTAAGCAATGTCTTTGACATTGAACGTTCAGGAAGATCTAATCAGTAAACTAGAACATGAATAATTCATTAAAAATAACTAAATGCAGAATCACCCTTTATTATCTGTTGGAAGATATTCTGCTACCTTTATATCATCAGGTGAGTTTCGTACAACCCCTTTTCTTTTTAATATTTTATAAACATCGGGGTAACTCTGTAAACTATTGTCTGAACATATGATATGCATCAATGATATCTGTGTGATTTCATGTGACTTTTGTGGGATTTCATGGGATTTTGACTGTAGAACTGAACTCTATCATGGAACTAAAAGTCCTCATTCTTGAACTTTATCTAGTGAACCCATGTGTGGCCGAACAGAAAACATTGATAGTACTATTGGTTGACACCCCATTCGCTGGGAGGATTGCATCTCCCCTTGTGTGAATGTTTGTTATCTGTTTCCTGAACTTCTTAATGGTATGATAGACATTAAGACAATGAGGCACTAAGATATGTACCGACGGGTAATATCTTGAGAACAGAACTAGACGTCCAAAAGGAACTAGATACAA
Organism: Mikania micrantha; assembly: GCA_009363875.1. Lineage (NCBI taxonomy): Eukaryota > Viridiplantae > Streptophyta > Magnoliopsida > Asterales > Asteraceae > Mikania > Mikania micrantha. The sequence continues at coordinate 55,234,229 of CM018695.1, forward strand.
GTCCCATGGTTATCCGGAACTGAACTTTTGAGAACGTGCTTATCATATCATATTGTTTTAAATTGAACTGTCGAACTCACCAGCTTTGTGCTGACGTTTTCAAACTCAAACCTTTTTGCAGGTAAACAGTAATAGCCGGTGAGAATGCACTTTTGGGGATATTTGCACATGAATAATTAATATTGTAATTAAATAAACTTAGCTGTAATGTAATTATGATTGCGACACCCTTGTAATGTATTTACTTTAAGTTGATCTGTGTGCTTATGATATCGGTTCAAGTAAGTCACCCCTCACCTCTGAGACATCACCACTATGCTTCCGCAACCGGTTCAGTGATGAATGACATCATCTCATGAAAACCGGGCATTATAACGGATCAAAACAAGGATTTACCTGTTAACACATCGAGTTCTTCGTTTATAATCATTCATAGGCATCATTTAGGCAATAATCAACAACCCTAACTATACCATTACATTCAAAAACAAACTCTAATCAACCATTATCAAACTGAAAGGTTAAAATGAATCATTACCCATTCGGACGGATTTTCGACTGCAAAACAACGATCCGATGTTGCAGATATGTTCCCTGGTGCGATCCGAGGTTTTTAATGGCTTCGAATATGAGTTTTGAGGGTTGAAAGATGAATATTTTCGTCTGGGTGGGTGCTGGAGCTCGATAAGGATGAAGAAGATATATTTTTGCGTGAATTCTGATGAATTAAGCTGATATGCCAAACCGCCTTATTCCAGGCGTACCGCCTAGCGAGGCGAGTTCACTCTAGGCGTGCCGTGAAGAGTCACGGACCTTAGATATTTTGGGTCTCGCGCGGATCGCCTAGCATGGCACGCTGGTTCCAGGCGTAGCGCTCGGACCGTGGGTTTCATATTCTTCCTTGCTTCTTCGCGTACCGCCTAGCTTGGAGAGTTGGGGCTAGGTTTACCGCGAAGCATCCCTGATTTTGATATTTTTGTAATTTTCTTCGTTTTGCGATTCCGGAGAGTGCAGAACTCCGTTTCGTGCAAGGTTGTCTCCTACGTTCACCATTTCTCGCATACTTTCAACCTGTAACAATCACAATCATCAAATCAATTTGAATTTCAAGCACGACTAAATGTGCTCTCGGTCATTGATGACGTAATTCTCAAATGCAATTGTCACATTCTCCTCTTGTTAGAGAAATTTCGTCCCGAAATTTAGTCAAGACTTACATGATGACAATCGTTTATGAGAACAAGTGAGGATACTTTTCTTTCATTTGATCTTCACGTTCCCATGTATACTCATGTCTACGTTGTGAGTTCCATCGAACTTTAACGATTGGTATGCGACTGCGTTTCAATACTTTCACTTCTCGATCCATCACCTCTACTGGTTCTTCACTGAACTGAAGTTTTTCATCAATTTGAATCTCTTCAAGAGGTACGATCAATGATTCATCAGTTAAGCATTTTTCTTCAGATTTGATACATGAAAAACGTCATGAATGTTCCTAAGTTCAGGAGGTAAATCAAATCTGTAGGCTACCGATCCAATTCGTTCCAGAATTTTAAATGGTCCTAAAAATCTTGGTGAGAGTTTACCTCGCTTCCAAAATCTGAAAATGCCCTTCCAAGGCGACACTTTCAACGTTACTCGGTCACCTATTTGGAATTCTAGAGGTCTACGACAATCACACGGCTCCTGAGCATGTCTTCAAGAGTTTGATTTGTTCGTTCGGTTTGCCCATCCGTTTGTGGATGATAAGCTGTTGTCATATTGATTTGTGTGCCCAGAGCATTCGGAAGAGTTTGCCAGAATCGTGACATAAATCGACTATCTCTGTCAGAAATGATAGAGATTGGTACTCCATGTCGAGATACAATCTCGTTAACATAGAGTTTAGCTAGTCGATCCATGGAGTAATCTTCTCGGATGGGTAATAAATGCACAGATTTAGTAAGGCGATCAATGATAACCCATATAGAGTCATGATTACGTGATGTTCTGGTAGTTTAGTGATGAAATCCTTAAAGAGCTGATCCCATTTCCACATGGGAATCTCCGGTTCGTTGATGTTCAACCTTAACTTTGAGACATGTTAAGCATCGATCCATGTATTCAGCTATGTGTTTCTTCATTCCAGGCCACCAGTAAAAATCTCTAAGATCTTTATACATTTTATCTGCACCTGGATGAATAGAATACCTGGATTTGTGCGCCTCATCCAAGATGATTATTCTATAGTTACCGAATAAAGGAACCCAAATTCGGCTTTTAAAATACAATACTCCATCAGTCTTGTTTTCAAGTTGCTTATCTAATCCTCTTAGTTCCTCAGTAGGGTAGTTCGTTGCTTGTAAAGCTTGTTGTTGAGCTACTCTAATTTGAGGAATTAGACTGGTTTGAATAGTCATCCCTAACGCTTTCACACGTAGAGGTTTGACTCGTTCCTTGCGACTCAAGGCATCGGCTACGACATTCGCTTTGCCTGGGTGATAACGAATTTCACAATCATAGTCGTTCAAAAGTTCTACCCACCGCCTTTGTCGCATGTTCAGCATTTTCTGATCTATAATGTGTTGAATACTTTTATGATCATTGTATACAATACACTTGGTTCCGTATAGATAGTGTCTCCAGATCTTGAGTGCAAACACCACTGCACCACGTACTACATCATGAGTGGTATAATTCTTCTCGTGTACTTTCAGTTGTCGAGAAGCGTAAGCAATTACCTTATCGTTCTGCATTAACACGCACCCTAGACCTTGACGAGAAGCATCATAGTACACTGTGAAATTATCCGTACCTTCCGGTAATGCCCAGATAGGTGTGTTGCAGACTTTGTGTTTCAACAATTGGAATGCCTCCTCCTGTTGGGAACCCATATAAATGGTTGATTTTTCTGTGTCAATGTGGTTAGTGGCAAGGCTATTTTTGAAAAATTCTTGATAAATCGGCGATAATAACCTGCCAGTCCTAAAAATTGACGTATTTCAGTTGGGGTTCATGGTGTCTCCCATTGTTTCACAGTTTCTATCTTACTGGGATCTACTTGAATACCGTTTTCATTCACTACATGTCCAAGAAATTGAATTTCTCGTAACCAAAATTCACACTTTGAGAATTTGGCATATAGTTTCTCACGTGCCAAAAGTTCTAAGATCAATTTCAAGTGTTGAGCATGTTCCTGTTGGTTTCGAGAATAGATGAGAATGTCATCAATAAACACAATCACAAACTTATCCAAATAAGGCCTACATATTCGATTCATCAGATCCATGAAAACTGCAGGTGCATTTGTTAATCCAAACAGCATTACTAGAAATTCGTAATGTCCGTATCGAGTTCTAAAAGAAGTTTTAGGAACATCATCATCATGAATTCGTAACTGATGATATCGGTATCTTAAATCAATTTTTGAGAAATAAGTAGCACCTTGTAGTTGATCAAACAGATCATCTATACGTGGCAATGGATAACGGTTTTTGATTGTCAATTTATTGAGTTCTCTGTAGTCAATACACATCCTGAATGAACCATCCTTTTTTTTTCACAAAAAGAATTGGTGCTCCCCAGGGTGAGAAACTAGGTCTAATAAAGCCTTTATCTACACTTCATTGAAGAACCTGTAGAATTTATGGATCGTGAAGTCAAGAGACTGAAACGAAGCCGTATTCTTATAGTGAAGGTTCGTTGCAATTCTAAGCGCGGACCTGAATTTACCTGGGAACGTGAGGATCACATGAAGACAAAGTATCCCCATTTGTTTGCAGAAGAAGTAGTACCCGATAATGATGCTTAAATTTCGGGACGAAATTTCTTTAACAAGGGGAGACTGTGACAACTAGTACCAGATCGTCCGGCAATCCGTACGATATGTGTACTTTCACTATAACTATGTGTAAATGACCGTGTGTAAATAACTATGTGTAAATAATTATTCGTGAATAACTACAGGTAAAACAGTTGGGTGACAACATGGCTATAGAACATACGACAGCTGTAAGTATTTTGACGAAAATCGAAATACAGAAATACAACAAAACATGAGAAATAGCAAGTATGAGAACAAATGAGAAAAACATATCGGTTGCGATCTGATTTCCATAAATAACAGAAATCAGATGGCCGATAATTCAGTGTGAAAAACAAAGAGAAAACAGTATAACAAGGTGAAAATAGGTAAGTCTAGTTGAGTCCGTCAGTGAGAAAGTATAATTCAAAACATCATTCCAGTATCGTTTACGGATAATAAACCAACAGTGTGTTTGCGTGGGTGACGATTCACACAAATATATCTGTGGGTTTAACGTTCGGAATGATATTTGAAAAGTAGAAAACAAAATCAGAAAGTTAAGTTATCGTCGTGTTTGTTTGGGTGACGATTCGAACGAATACGCGCGAAGGCGATATGATCTGACGAAACGTTAAAAATAAACGTTTTGAAATAGTAAGATAAAAATAAGAAATTTAAAAGATTTATTAGGAATTATTACCTTAAAAAGATTTTAAGAAAACTATATTAATTAAACGAACGTAAATCACGCGTTACGTTACGAGAACGCGACGTAAACGTAAAAACCGAGCAACCGACATTCTCTACACAAAGGTACCAAGGATCGGCCACTCTCTCTCTCACTAGAAAACACCCACAAAAATCCACATAACTTCCTCATTTCTTAGCCAAATCGTTCAAATTTGGTATCAAAACGAAGATCTCGACATTCTCTACACAAAGGTACCAAGAATCGGCCCTATCTCCATCTCAAACTCCCGAAATCTTAGAGAGAAGTTTCGGTTTTTAGGGTTTTCTACAAACCCGACAAAAACGACGTTTAACCGGTTTTAAACATCTCTTTTTCGACCCATACACCTTCTAAATGAGTTTACTCACATAAACCCACTCAAAACGACTATATATACGACTAAAACTCGAAATCGTTATCTCCCATGGCTAAAAACCTGTTCGGGCGAATGGGCCATGAGAATGGCCATAAGAATGAGCCGGGAGAATGAGCCATTCGGGTGAATGACTCATTCGGGTGGCTGAATCATTCGGGTGGCTGACTCATTCGGGTGAAGGACTCATTCGGGTGAACACCCATTAGCATTACCCATTCTTACGAAAATCACAAGAATAGGTCGTTTTCACTACACGAACTCAGTTAACAACTCAGATTTCAAAAAGAACAATCAAATAAGGGATCATTGCTCATATAACATTTAATCAAACACAGGACCGTGAATACAACATCAGTACGACAACAATGAGCGCGTGCGTTTCTTGAGTCTTAGTCAACCACTACAACAACAAGGTGAGTTCATATGCCCCTTTTCTAATCTTTTGATTTCAAATGCGTGGCTGAGAAACATGCTAACTCTTTTACTTAAAAGTTTTAGTACATTATTTCAAATTAAATGCTATTAAGATAATAAAGGGTTCATCTTTATTATCATATCTATGTATATGAATGTGTGTGAATGACAATTATGACATATGGAACTAATCAAGTGTGATGATAACTACATAACATATCAAGGATGATATCATCATGATTTCATGACTTCATGACATCATCAAACTACAATATTAACAAGGTGTAGTAAGACTAGTTCTTACGACACTATGTTTACAAAATGTTAATGACTATGAGTTCATAATTGTTATTCCTCTAAGACAATATCTATGATTTCTAAGTGATAAGACTATTATTCCTCTGTGATTACAACTGTAATCCTTATGAGGAATACATGTTATTCCTATTGTATTATTTTATTAATTCTAAGGAAATTATAACTGTTATTTCTGTGAAAATATTTCAGTTAATTCTAAGAGATTAGATCTGTTATTCCTTTGAGAACATGTGTGTTATCTCTATGAGATTCCTAAGTGATAATGAACATGAGTTTGTGAGTTGATGACTATGGGATGAGGACTATAAGAACTCTTTTGGTTTTTAGTCAGCCTATTCCAACTCTATCATTTCTCACATGGGTGATAAAAGTATGATAGTGTCTGCTAATTATCTCACCACTTCTATCATGTGGACCGGTAGACTGAGAGACTGACCTCTCTCGAGTCACAGACTGGTGGGAGATAGTTGTGAGGTCTGGAGAAAACTACAGAATATGAATGAATTGAGGACATTGTGGCTTGCCTTTGTGGTGGTTACAATGCGGTCAATTTAATCCTACAGAACAATTGGGATAGAACTACGTGTCAGACTTACTCTCACTTCCTAATCAGAAGTGAGTAATAGTAAGTCAAAGAGTGTACTGTGACATCCAGTACCTGATCGTCCGGCAAGTCTGTACGGTATGTGTACTTTCACTATTTACTGTGTGTAAAGACAATGTATGAACAGTGTGTATAACAACAAAACTCTGAAAACAATAAACAGTTGTACGTGTTTAAGTTAAAACTTAAATTTCGTAAGTACAACAACTCATGACAAACAATAGTTGTAAGTATTTTGGTGAAAACCTAAGTACAAATTGATACAACGAATCAAGAGAAACAACAGTGTTCAAGTAAACAACAAGAACATATCGGTTGCGATCTAATATCCATAGATGACAGGAATCAGATGGCCGATAACTCAGTGTGAAAAACAATGTAAATTCAAGGAAAACAATGTGAAAACAGGAAGTTTAGTTGAGTCCGTCAGTGAGGAAACACAATTCAAAACATCATTGCAGTGTCGTTTCAGAGTAACGAACTGACGGTGTGTTTGCGTGGGTGACGATTCACACAAACATATCTGTGAGTTTCGAGTTCTGAAATGATGACTGAAAAGTAGAAAACAAAAGTCAGAAAGCAAAACCATCGTCGTGTTTGTTCGGGAGACAATTCGAACGAATACGCGCGAAGGTGACGCGATCTGATGAAACATTTAAAATAATCCTTTTCGATAAAATAATTCAAGAAAATAAAATGTAAAAGAATTAGTAGGAATAACCACTTTCCAACAGTTAGAAATAAATCCTTTTTATTTATATTAATAAAATACGTGTGACGTTCCGGAAACGCAACGAAATCGTGAACCGAGCAAACGAAACGAACCCGAACACCCTCGAAGTATAAATACTTTGAATGAGCTCATTTTCTTCATTTCCCTCTTCCTACTCTCTCTCTAAAAACCCCAAAACCAGAGTTTTCTCTCTCTAGAGTTTCCTCCACCTTCAAACACTCCTAACTCACTCAAAACTCAACGAAATCGAGTGATTCTTGAACCAAATCAAAGCTCTCGACCTTCTCTACAAGAAATTACAACTGATCTGAGGAGTTATCCGGCAGAAATCGAGGTATTGAGCTATGAAACCCACGAAAATTAGGGTTTTCACCCTTTTTGGTTCGACCCAAACACTCAACCGATTATAGACCACCTTCCCCGAACCCTACACTCTCGAGAACCCTTCTTCGTATAACACAATCATTGAAACAACCCTACAACAAATGGAGATGATGATGCATAGTTGCAGGTTCGCAAGGGAGCTGGGTTGGCCGAACATTCGACCAGCCGAACCTCGGCGGAGCTGGGAAAAAGGCATGGCCGAACCTCCTGCCAGCGAACCTAGTAGCTGTGAACTCTCCATCCACCGAACCTATACTCGGCCGAATCTCTTGCATGGCAGAATCTCTAGGCAACCACGAACCTAAGGGAGCTGCGAACCTCTACTCGAACGAACCATTAGGTTTGCTGGACCTAGGGCCAAGCCATTTTCATTCGATCGGCCTAGCATAACCACATTCAGCCGGACCATGGAGCCACCCTATTCGCATGAGTTTTGGACATATGGCCTGGATGCTGTTCGGCCCATCTCATTGCTTCGGCCCAGGAATTTCTCATTCGACCCATGGTTGTTAGATGGGCTCGGGATCACTAGCTCGGCCCAACACCAAATATTTGGCCCAATTAATTGGCCCACCTCTTAATGGGTTTAGCCCACATAACATTCGGCCCAATTGATTTCTCGGCCCATAAAGTGGTTCGACTTACCTAACTAATGATTTAACAAACACATTTTTGTTGATAACCATGCATGAGATTTTACTACAAAGGTGGCATAAATTGGGACTTAATGCATTCATGACACCTAAAGCATTAAGTTTCACAAGGATAACTTCATAGTTATTTACTAACTATGTGAAAATCTAATCAAGTCCTCACAAGGTATTATGGATTATAACTTTTTAAACTAAAAGTTAAGTTTTGTAGTTATGAACTATAATGGTTTCAAGGCTACACATCATGATGAGGATCATATCAAGTCAAGCAATAACACATAATGGACTATACTAAATTCAATCTAATTTGAGTGAGTGTTAATGTGATCTATAACCATTAAAACCAGGGGCTGAATGATGACCAAGACCGAGGGGTATTAGCTAGCTTTAGGGCAAACACATACACACATCAAGTACATACAACTTATACTTATAATTTACATACAACATGAAATCAATACAGGATCGTGAAAACAACAACAAGTACAACAGAGAGCGCGTGCATTTTTGTTTATACTTAGTCAACCACATCAACAACAAGGTGAGTTCATACGCCTCTTTTCTAATCTTAACTGATTTTTAAACTCTCGGGGCTGAGAAACATGCTAAATCTTTTATTTATTTAAAAGTTTTAGTTTAACATATTGCTTATACTTTGATTTAGATAATATTGCTTGACTTAGTATCGTTTATCATTATATGCACGCTTGTATGATCATGATATGACTGAGACAACTAAGATGAATATGATAATATAACTTCATAAATCATCAACACTTTAGAATAGCATAGTTGTAAGATTCTATCTTATAAGACTTGATTATTCTTACAAGAACAAAACAATGAGATTATCACAGGTGAACATGATGACAACAACAACAACAAACATGAATGATATGAAGATAATATATCTTCATAAAATCATTCATCACCAGAGTTAGCTAAGTGTAATAGGACAAGTTCTTATAACACACAGCTTGCAACTCGGTGCATACTACAAGATAACACGAAACAAGTATCATCTACCACCTGAGTAGACTAAGTGTAGTAAGAATAGCTCTTACAACACTGTAGTGATAACAGGGTGACTGCATGGAACAACAAGAATGATAATCATGATAACGTAACTTCATGATAACAACATCATTCATACAACAATTAACATCGTATAATAAGACAAGCTCTTATTTGACTTTGTTAACAACAACGAGAACACAACATTGAGAAAAAACAACATTGGTGAACACAATACAATTGATTACTATTGAACTGTCTGTATTATATCATTTCAATCATGTGCCATGTATTCAAGTTTGATCATTGTAAGTCCCTTCACAAATCGCTGACTAGTTAGTTTGATGTGACTAAACCGACGATAGCATAGTGGTACCATAGGTTTGACAAACCTCCAGCTTGTAGGGCTGGTATGTTGATCGTATTGATCATTGGCCGGTAACGTATGACCGGTGACAGGGCGACGAACAGTCAGGGTCTGGTAAGCGACACATGGTGATATTAATCTGCAGTTATAATTGTAATTAATCCATCGTTTCTTGTTGACTAGTAGACTGAGGAAATTGATTTCCTTCATGTCATATTACTAGTAATAAACTCGATGAGGCCTATGGGAACACAAAGTGGTAGAGGTAAATCGGATGCATTGTAATCTGATTTCGTGAGGATTGCAATGGATTCCTTTTAGGCTCTATTCACTTCAAGTTGAGAACAAATATCAATTGGCTAACTAACACTCTTATTATTAAAAGTGATTAACAGTTAACCCCACAAGAAATAATAATAATAACAAGGATCAGATTAAATTAATCTAATTTCCTTAACACATTGAGGGTGTATCAATACTTCGGTTTGATGACTAAACCCCTCTCAACATATTATTCTATATATGATACAACAGATGAATGTCAAATGGGATAAACAGGTGAAATGAAAATGGGGATCTATAGGTGTATTGCAAGTGGTGTTAAGTTCTATTAGATATGTGGTGGGATGGTGGCTGGGGCTTGTTCCCCTACATATGCCCTATATATAAGCATAGTTAATAGGATGAAATACTAGGGGAAGGATCAAATGTTAACCCTTCCTTATTGCGATAACCGCATAACCCTAGCATTTTTTGCATTTTTTGCCCGAATCTTTTTTTCTTTTTTTTTTCATGATCTTTATTATACATAAATAGGAGGGGTTTCGTTCTTGAGTTTTTGCTAATTCATCACCGTTTAGAAGTTATTTACAACCGTAAGTAAATGTAACGACTTACGGTTACTTACAGCATGTATCTGATGTAAGTAACTGTAAGTCGTTACACTTACTTACGGTTGTAAATAACTTCTAAACGGTGATGAATTAGCAAAAACTCAAGAACGAAACCCCCCTATTTATGTATAATAAAGAACATGAAAAAAAAGAAAAAAAGATTCGGGCAAAAAACGCAAAAAATGCTATGGTTATGCGGTTATCGCAATAAGGAAGGGTTAACAAAGGAACCATCCCCTGAAATACTATTTGTAGATATAACTATGGAGAGGCCATTGTGCGAACGGGTGAATCAAACGCTTACAAGTATCATGTATGACATTTGTGACTGTGTATGTGAACAAATCAATGTTTTCAATTATCAACTTATGAACTCACCAACCTAGTGCTGACTTTGTTTAAATGCATGTTTTCTCAGGTGATGAACAGGTTTAGTCACCAGTATTCAAGAACGTAGCTAGTGGACTTTTAGAAGACCTAGCTATATTTTGTGTTGTGCATACTTTTGGAATGACAAAACAATGAATCATCTTTTGTAGATCTTGTACAGCTACAAGATAGAAACTCATTGATTCTTTTGACTAGATTTACTTGATTAAATTATGAACGATACCTTGTAATTTAACTTTGTAATTATATATCATTGTCATTTTAGTATTTCTCATTTATACATCATGTGCTATGCAAACAATCTGATCATTTTGATTATCAAACGATATCGCGCCCCGAGAACCTTCCGCCCGATGGGAAAGTCTATCCATCCCGCCGGCTCGGGGTGTGACATATACCACCATTAATAACTGTGGATATTATTACTCTTCATAACATATAAGTAATACCACCATTTATAACTATGGTAATCCACCATTAATAACTGTGTATATTATTACTCTTTACAACATAAAAGTACATACCACCATTAATATATGTGGTAGTCCACCATTTATAACTGTGGACAATTGTACTATTTAGAAACCTATTGTGCCTACCCAGTGTAAGCTCTCCTCTTAGGAACAGTTTCACCATAGCTCTTCACCGTTGGTTTGTTCTAACTGGTTTCAACCGGAACTTTGGTTTTGGTCTTACCAAACCACTTTTGTTTGGTACCCTTTGAAACATTTTAGGTACCAGCCTCACTATGGCTCACCGCCGTCTGAGTTTTTGAGGACAAAGTACCACTCCTTACCGCCTCATCGGTAAGCTTAATGGTCAACAAGATTGTACATTTGAGAGTGGTAGGTTCAGCTGCAGTCACCATTCCCCGAATCTGGGGAACCAGCCCTTTGATGTACTTCTCAATCAAAGTTGCTTCCGTAGGAAACATTTTGGGAAGTAAACAAGTGAGTTCAAGAAAACGATCGGTATAATCTAAACAATCAGCACCGACCATAGAATGATTCCAGAATTCCTCCTAGAGTTTTTGAATTTCAGTGATTGGGCAGTACTCTGACATAATCAGAGTTTTGAATTCGTTCCAGCCCATCGAATCGATTGTAACTGAGCCCAACGTTTTTGCTTGGGTATTCCACCAGGTTAAAGCCGAGTCTTTCAAAGAACAAGCAGCATAAGACACCTTATGCTCCGCTAGACACTGGCCGATTTTGAGTTTAGTTTCCATCTTCTCGATCCACTTTAAGAGTCCAGCCGCTCCTTCTTTACCCGTGAAAGTAGGAGGGTTGCAAGAAACAAAGTACTAAGTACATCCTTGCTTTGGTGGATCAGGAACAGTTTCTTTCGTTGTTGCTGTACCAATCGTATGGTGAGTTTCCGTATGATCTCTGGTAGCATTGTGTTCAGTGTGATCATGGTCCCCACCAAAATCCGTAGTGATATGTGGTTGGTGTTGTGTCAAAACAACACAAGCAGATAGTTGTTCTCTCACAATTTGAGCTGTCATTGCTTCATTCAGTTCAGATCCACCTGCAGCCGCAGGTGGAATCGTGTTCACTTCCTGGTTGATGAGTGGAACTGTATTTGTTCTAGGATTCACATGTGGAACCATATTGGTTTCCGGATTAACATGCGGATCCGGATTAGATTCTACGTTCACAGGTGGAACTTGATTTAGTTCAGGGTTAGTAACATTCCTGACAGCTTTCTAGGCTGGTCGACCTTGTTTTGGAGCCATTGTTCTGCTCACATGCAGACAAACTCAGGTCAGTTCAAGAACATTAAAGATATAACCTGTTTGATCACATAAATTCAATCATATTCAGTTATACTGAAACTTTTTATGTTGACATGTGATTATAAAAAATATAGTATAACCACATTGAAAATATCCAGATATGTTCTCAGTTCACAGTAATCATACATATATTTGTAGTTACTCAGTCATGTTATTTCAAAAACATGTTAATGTATTACACAGTTCACGGCATTGTAATATAGATATGTTGTTACACATGTTTTTGATATATTATCATACAGGACATTGATATATTCTCACACAGCACTTTGAAATGTTGCCCTTCTGGCAATAGATATGTTCTTACACAGTTCTTTGATACATTGCTACACAAGCAATAGATATGTTCTCACACAGTTCTTTGATACATTGCTACACAAGCAATAGATATGTTCTCACACAGTACTTTGATACGTTGCCACACAGGCAATAGATACGTTCTTCCTATCTTAAAGCAACTATTCATCCTTATAGTTATTATTGTTTTGCTTGTATTGAAGTATACTAGAATGCACACATGTTGTTCGTTAGTTATGTTCGGTGCTCTCTGTGTCACTGTACGAGACTATGGTTATAGTTTAGGTCTCTAAGTCAAACTAAATTCTATAACATGTAGCTCTGATACCACCCTATCACAACCCCACCTCTCGTCACCTGTTGATGATGTCACTAGGATGGTTGCGGAAGCATAGTGGTGATGTCTCAGATATGAGGTGTGACTTACTTGATCCGGTATCACAACACACAGATTAACTTAAAGTAAAAACATACCAAGGGTTTCGTAATCATAACCAACTTAAGATTTACAAACTGTATTTATTATACAATCCGACTTATTTAGTTACAAGTTATTGAAATACAGCCTCATCATTGGTCATTGTCTCTCTGCAAAAGTTTTAAGTTTAAAAAGATCAGCACAAAGTTGGTAAGTTCGTAATGTTCAAGTTCAACAATATGATATGATATGCAAGTTCTCAAGATATACAGTTCAAGATAACCATGGGAACCGTATCTAGTTCCTTTCTAACTACTCAGTTCTCGTTCTATAAGATACTACCCGTCGGTAACATCTTAATTCCTCATTGTCTTAATGTCTATCACAACATTAAGAAGTTCTGAAAACAGGTAACAAACATTCACATAAGGGGAGAAGCAAACCTCCCAGCGAATGGGTTGTCAGCCGATAGTACTATCATTGTTTCCCGTTCGGCCCAACATGGGTTCACTAGACACAGTTCAAGGAATGAAGACTTTTAAGTTTTGTGATAGAGTTCTGTTCTACGCACAAAATCCATGAAATCCACATGTTCTCAACAAGTCTCATGAAATCACACAGATAACAGTGATACATATCATATGAGCGAGAAAAGTTCCACAGTAGTACCCCGGTGTTTATAAAACATTAAAAAGAAAAGGGGTTGTACGAAACTCACCTGATGTCTTACTGGTAGCAGAATATCACACAAACTGGTAATAATAGGATGATTATGCATTCGTTTATCTTTAGTGAGTTATTTATGTTTTAACTTACTGATTAGATCTTTCTGAACGTTCAATGTCAAAGACATTTCCTTGAAAGTCATCAAACCGATAATAGGTTTTTAAGTAATTAATTTATTTTCATATCATACAATGTATGATAATGTAGGAACCTATACTGATTTAGGTTCCTAATATAAGGTTGATGACACGTTTGATTAATCAGAATAATCTCAAATTAACAAAATAAGTAATGTTATAGATTATAATACTGAAACAGTTTCTAGATGTATTTATGGCTTAGAAATGATCAATCCTTGTTATTGATTATCCAGATATAATGAAACTTCACAATGTGACATTGGAATAGGTTCAATAACCATGTTTAACGTATCAATCTGACTGTTATCATAAACATTAGATAATCATTCCAATGAATATGTTAATGATTGTGATTAGTTTGAAACACTTGGATTTAACCTTGCATTTCAAAGATTAATCAAGATAATCACATACATTGTCACAATCAAATGGTTTAAACCATTATAATCATGCTTATAGTTTCATGAAAACCGGGCATTATAACGGATCAAAACAAGGATTTACCTGTTAACACATCGAGTTCTTCGTTTTAATCATTCCTAGCCATCATCTAGGCAATAATCAACAACCCTAACTATACCATTACATTCAAAAACGAACTCTAATCAACCATTATCAAACTAGAAGGTTAAAACGAATCATTACCCGTTCGGACGGATTTTCGACTGCAAAACAACGATCAGATATTACAGATATGTTCCCTGATGCGATCCGAGGTTTTTAATGGCTTCGAATATGAGTTTTGAGGGTTTAAAGATGAATATTTTCGTCTAGTAGGTGCTGGAGCTCGAGAAGGATGAAGAACACATATTTTTGCATGAATTCTGATGAATTAAGTTGATCTGCCAAACCGCCTTATTCCAGGCGTACCGCCTAGCAAGGCGAGTTCACTCTAGGCGTGCCGCGAAGAGTCACGGACCTCATATATTTGGGTCCCGCGCGCATCGCCTAGCGTGGCACGCTGGTTCCAGACGTAGCGCTCGGACCGCGGGTTTCATATTCTTCCTTGCTTCTACGCGTACCGCCTAGCTTGGAGAGTTGGGGCTAGGCGTACCGCGAAGCATCCCTGATTTTGATAATTTTTGTAATTTTCTTTGTTTTACGATTCCGGAGAATCCAGAACTCCATTTCGTGCACGGTTGTCTCCTACGTTCACCATTTCTCGCATACTTTCAACCTGTAACAATCACAATCATCAAATCAATTTGAATTTCAAGCACGACTAAATGTGCTCTCGGTCATTGATGACGTAATTCTCAAATGCAATTGTCACAACCAATCACTCGTACTCAGTAACAGATGCATCGCTCACATTCCACAAAAACATTATTGTACCTCAAAGCTTATCCCGAATGTGTCCATTAACTTTGACACATGTTCAGCCAGCTCTCGAGGTATATAACCAAGCACTTTACTGTATCCAGAATCTGCAGAAAGAACCTGAATCAAAGTTCATGCAATTCTTTATTCTCTAATAATCACAAAAGACCGAAACTCCAAATGAAAAACTAGCATCACAAAAATTAACCTTAATTGCATTTGGGTCCTTAACATTTTCAGGATCTCTACAGAGATATATATTATTTCCTATATGCAACTCCTCTTCTTCACTAAACCTTCGACCAATAATAAAGGTTCCAAAAAAGTTTCCTGATATATCATCGTTTGAATTAGCACTGTCAATATCAGAGACCTCAATCTCAGATGGATTCAAAAGAAAGTTGACATTTCTATCATCATTAATAGTAGAATCACCCCTGATTATTCTGCCCTCAGTCACTGAGATTTCTTCTGAACCATATATATGCCCAAGTGAAACATTGTCTGAACATAAAGATGATTCATATGTGATACTGTTAGTTTCCTCAATATCTACTAGAGGTGCTCAAACCGGTCTGGTTTGAAAACCGGTCCGGTTTGGTCAACGGATGGTCAAAACCGGTTTGGGTGAAAACCGGTTCGGTTTGGAAACCGGTTTGGGAGATGAGGGATGTCAAACCTATAGAACCGGTTTGAACTGGTTTGGAGGGTTTGAAACCGGTTTGGAGGGGTTGAAACCGGTTTGGAAACCGGTTTGGGAGATGAGGATGTCAAACATATTACAAACCGGCGGTTCGGACCGGTTTGGGTGAAACAGGTTTGAGACCATGACTGGACCGGTTTGAGAACCCAAACCGGTTTTTTTGTTCACATCTAATATCTACTATGCTCAAATCTGTTATTTCCTTGTCATGACAAATAGGGTTAGATTTTGAATCGTCCAAATTGTTCAGGTCGTTTTGGGCTTTTGATCTGGAGCAGAAATTGAACTGAAAGAAGTGTGTGCTGGCTTAATTTCCTTTTGGTCCCTCTTGTCAAACATGCATCTAAATCAAAATACATCCACAAGACAGATGAATAGGCATACAAAATAACAAAAAAAAATTAAAAAAAAAATAAAAATAATGCATGGCTTTTCTAAAGGCGGCAAGTATTGACATAACACGAAACTAATCAAGTTTTAGATCTGCTAATATGACCCTTTTGTTAACATGTTTTAGTAACAGGCTAACTTGAACACGACCCATTTAATAAATGGGTTAACCTATTACCGCGTTTAAGAGTTTATTGTTTAGTTTCTATTTAGAGAAGGTTATTTAAAAAGTGATAGAATTTGAGGTTGAAATTTTTATTTATTTTATTTTTATTCTAACTATCAGTTTTCTAAATGTAAAATTAATTATCCACATGGAATCTTTATCATCTCTTAATTTATACAATATATATGCATTAGTATTAAGTACTCATTCTATAATCATTT
This sequence comes from Mikania micrantha, assembly GCA_009363875.1. Lineage (NCBI taxonomy): Eukaryota > Viridiplantae > Streptophyta > Magnoliopsida > Asterales > Asteraceae > Mikania > Mikania micrantha. Next base: position 55,251,071 of record CM018695.1, read on the forward strand.
CCAGCTGCTTCTTCTAGCATCGAGCCAAATATGTAAAGCCAAGTTAATTTTCCGGGATTGAGAGATAAATTAAAAAATAATTATTATAACACTAATAACAAAAGAATTTATTTTGAGCCAGAGTATATGATTGTTTAAATTGTTACAACTCACGATTATTTTGTTAGTTTTTTAGTGTTTAAAGATTCTTTGGGTTTTATGATAATCACGTAAAATTCAATTTCAAATTGAATTACTTAATGGGTACACTCAACACTCAGGGCCTGTTTGGTATTGCTTATTTAACTTCAAAAGGACTTTTTGTCAAAAGTTCTTATTAACTTATGACTTTTTGAAATAAAGTTTTTAAAAATGTGTTTAGTTTAGCTTCTGATATATGAAAAGTCAATAAGTTAATAAGTTGTTTGGCTGTGAGTTTTTCACCATTAGACCTAAGATTATATAAAAAATTTTATAAACAATAATTAAAATTTAAATTTCATTAAAAAAACCAACAAAAAAATATATTTTAACTAACATCGAAATTAAAATTCATTAAAAATACCAAAAAAAATATATTTTTTGATTAACAACAAAATTAAAATTCATTAAAAATACCTTAAATTTCAAAAATACCTAGAACCAAATACCAAAATTATTTCCTATTACACTTGCGATTCCATTATTTCTTGAGCAATCATATCACGTACTGCTGCCATGTACAAATCATTAATATTGGTACGATGTATAGTTGACCTTTATCATGAACTTCATTACTAGAGCCAACTTCTCTGGGATTGTATGATTCTTCTTCTGCCTTGTTAAATGCTTCATCAAACATACCGGCCTTTCTAATAAAGATATGAATCGCCATTGATGCAATAACAATACTAACTTGGTGCTCATACTTGTAATTAACATGCATATCTCTTAATAACACCCACCTAGCTTTCCACACTCCGAAAGTTCGTTCAATAATATTACGCAATGATGAGTGGCGATAGTTAAATGTCTCTTTTGGTCCACGAGGAGCACAAATAGCAACAGTCTGCCCACGTCAAAAATCTGGTAGATGATAACGAATGTTCGTACCTTTGTATGGAGCAAGATACCCTTTAGTATTTGGGTACCCAGCATCAACAACGTACTACTTATCTGCAAATAGAAGCAAAAAAACGTTATTTGTTTCAAATAACAATTAAAAATTTATTTATTGCATTTAAAAATTTATTCTAACCACCAATCGGATGTGGAAAATAAAGCTCTGGTCTTTGTAATGCTTCATTGAAAATTCTCGTGTTAAAATCACAAACCGCCATTATATTTTGTGTAGCATATCCCTTTCGACCAATGTACTTTGGTTGATCATTTAGTCGAACTGATGCCCTCACATGTGTCCCGTCTATAGCGCCAATACAATCCTACGAAATAACATAATTAGTTAACTTTTAAAGTTTAAAATGAAATCAAATATAAGTAAGCATGGATACCTTAAACATTGGATAATAACGAGGATTGTTTAATATATATGCTGGTACTTCATCATTGAAGTTTACAGATGGCTTGATCATGTCACCACTCATCTTAAGCACAGCCGCCAAAACGGTATGGAAATGCCTATGAATAGTTTCACCTGAATGATTAAAAGATTCTTGAACAAACCTCTTCGTGCATCCATGAGCCAAAATCATCAAGAAGATTCCAACCGACTCCTCAATAGAGATATTACGTGTTTGTTTCAATCCGTATTTAGTAGCAAGATCTAAGCATAATTGTCTAAAAACTAGCACATGCATTCTAAACATATCATAACATTGTCTCGGATGACCGTTTAATACATCATTAATAAATATGTTCCCTATGTAATCCGATGTATGACATGGATTGCGTTTATTACGCAAATTATGAGCTAGTAATATCCCTTTGACCACCACTACACATAATTTTTTGAAATCTATATCATCATCCACCCAATTTTCTTCCTCCTCATCAAATGAATCAGAGTCTTCACTATCCATCCTATATAATAATAATTAAAAATATATAAATGAAACATTTTCATAAAAATCAATAACTGAAAAAACATTTCAATAAAGTACTCATAAAGTAACAAGTAATGTCAAAATACAAATCATTAATCCATAAGTAACTTAAGGAACTCCATTTTCGCTTCGTTAGTTGTTGGGCACATAAAAGCTTCACGATTTTGTTTTTTGATGAAGACACGCAATGCTAGTGAATAGTTTTTTGAACCCTCGTTGAAATCGGGAAAGGTGATAACAATGTTCATACAATCTGATATTGTTGGATAAGGATTATTTAGTGCAATATTTTGTGTGGTTTTTGATGTTAACGCATCCAACACCACATCTAGTTTATCCTCAAAAGATGAAGTTTTACTCTTGGTTGAACGGTTAGTGGCATCTCTAGACTTTGTCCTTTTACCATAACTACTACCAATGAAACTGTTAAAAATATCCTCGTCATCATCTAAGTTTACTTCTTCATGTTCATTTGGATTGCTAGTGTGTTGAAATTGTAATAAATTCATAGTTTGATCTCCAACAGCAACACAATCTCGAAACAATTGAGCATAATGTGTTTCATATATGTCCAAATTTGCATCCCTAAATTTGGCAAAATCTTTATCAACCTACAAAATTAAAAGGATTGGTTCTAAATACCACAATACAATCATACATACAAATAAAGAAAATTAATATTACAACTTACCTTTATTTTCTCTTCCCACCATTCAGGCGATGCATCAATTAAGCTTCTCGACCTGCCAATTCTAGTTTCAAGCCTCATTAAACGATCATAAAGCTTCCAATCTTTTTTCATGTTATCCCATTTGTTTTTAAGTTGTTTTTTATCAAATGTTTTGTTTGTTTTTTCAATCATGTTTTTTTCAATATTCATCCATCCAACCTTATTGAAATGAGTATCGGGTCTGTTTCCTTTTCTAAGTTCAACAATGCAAGCATTGATAAACTCTTTGAATGTAGCATCATCCCATACAATTTTTGTTTTATTCTTTTTATTTGATATTTCACAATCAACAGTATTATGCAGGTTTTGATCCATAATATAACCCTAACAATAAGCAAAAACTATAATTAAAGGCTATGATATTGAAAAGATTGTATGCTGCAAAGATTGTAGTATGCATTTCACAATAAGCAAAAACTATATTTAATGGCTATAGTTGCAGTATGCATTTCACAATATATTAGAATTAAATTGACATATATCCTGAATCAGGCATGCATAACATGAACATCAAAAAGACAGATTTGGTGCATCGTATGAAAAGAACAATAGATTTGTTTTGATTTTAAGATTGTAACATGTTGCAATTAAATTTTACCCACCAAAACTAAACACCATCACAAGTCAAAAAAGAAAAACCAGTTTGCTGCAAAGGTGTTCTTCCCCCCCTTTTTTTTCATGGTACAGGACAACAATTACCCAATTAAGAGCCCTAATATCAAAACAAGTGTAATAAATTATCTATTTCAGCAAGTATTGAGGATGTATTACTTTTAGATGTGGATTCTATCGGAACGTTGATGGACCTGGATTCGATCTGAGACAGTCGTCGGAAAAACCTAGATTCGATCGGACCTTGGATTTGACAGTTGCTCTTCGACAGTTGACTGCACTGGAGGCCTGGATTCGACAGTTGACTGCACCGGAGGTTGATTATAGTACCTTGTGATCGTCGGCAAAACCTGGGTTCGATCGGACCTATTCTTTTCGACCATGTGAAGGTAATCTAGAGTCATCGATTTTTATGGTGGTGTGAACGAGATGAATGAAGATGAAACGTGAGAGGTTTGGAGAAGATGAATCGTGATGGAAGAGAGTGATGGAGATGATAGAAGATGAATCACAGATGGGGGAAGATGAGTCTGTAATCTGATTGTGTATGTGTCTGATTGTGATGGTTTATTTTCCCACATAAAGTAACATACATTCTCACAGAAAGCTAAAAGTCATTTCCTAAAAGCTAGAATTTTTAGCTTTTTGAAAATAATTTTTCAAGGCTAATCAAAAAGTGAAAATGAAAAGTGCTTTTGAGATTAACAAACACTATTTTAACTTATTGACTTCTTCAAAAAGCCAATAAGTTAATAAGTTGATTTTGGATGGAATCCCAAACAAGCCCTCAATTGAATAAGAATTAGAGATTTAAAAACAAAAATGAATTTGTTGAGAATTTCACCTATATTGTTCCAACCAAACTTTGCCTATATATAGCAAAGGAATTGCCAACACCAACCATCACAATGGTTAAAAAATGGATTGATAGCTAGTTACAACCACAGGCATTATATAGATAACTACTAGTACTTTGAAAGTAAACATCGTACTTCCAAAAAACAGTTTGCTTCTGAAGTATAGGAATAAAGTGACTTCTTAAAACCAATTTACTTCTTAAGAACAATTTTGTTTCTAAATCACTGCAACTTTCGAAGCATAGTTTTACTTCCAAAACAAACAACTATCGAAGTGCAGTTTTTACTTCCAAAATACAAGCAAATTACTTCCAAAAATAATTTTCAATGCATAATAAATAAATAAACAACACTATTGACAACAACTGTTATTAAATAAAATTTCGGGACGAAATTCCTTAAAGTAGGGAAGACTGTAATCACTAGGGTTTTCCGTCACGAATTCAAATATTGCGGTCGTGTTCGATTTATAATAAAACAAAACCTTTTGGATTCATTGAAACGTTCGAATTCATAAACCTACATATATATATATATATATATATATATGTGTGTGTGTGTGTATGTGTGTGTATGTATATATATTTTCATATAAATACTTAATTAACAATCTTACAACATTTATTACATTAATGCAACAACAACAATAATAATAATAATAATAATAATAATAAAATAAATCATAACTTAAGGCTTTATAAAAAAATTATGTTATAAAATAATGATTTAAAGGTTAAAAGTTATAAGTCAAACTTTAAATACATATAAATAAAAAGATAAAAAAAAATTAATGTGTGCAAAAACAAATATATATGTAATGGTTTTAAATCTAAATATACAGTAATAATATTGTTAATTATAATAATTATTATATTAATAATAATGATGATAATAATAAGAAATTAAAATTCATAAAAAGGTTGTACAAAATTTTGATGTGTCAACTTTTAAATTTATAAAAACAAAGTTATTAAAAAATTTATAAAGAATTTTATAGCTTTTTGAGATATAAAGAATCATCTAACTATAGGGACTAATAGGGTCAAATTATGACACTAGTTTGTGAGAGGAGAGGTTTTAGGACAAAACTGGAATTAAATGGAATCAGGAGGACTAAAGTTGCAATTAGCCCAAACAATCATTCCTCCTTTACCCGTTAATCTATATGGGTATACACGCACCAGGTGGTGACCCGAAATCCAATCCGTGATATCCTAGCTCAATTACAGATCATTGTTGAGCAAATATGGAAGTGATTATCACGTGTAAACTGTTTAAATCAACAACTTAATCGATTGAATGGTAATTGCGTGTTAAAAGTATTTCCAAATATGTTCGTTCAACCCAAAAATAGGATTCGACATAAACGAGCATAAAAACCCGATTATTACATCTTATGTCGTTCCTTTATCGATTTCAAACGATTCTGGACAACCAACACGCTCTCAAAACTTCTCTGGATCGCGATTCACGCTCAAGAACATTCGGACTTTAGGCTTAATAGAACTCCACTCAAACAATCATCAAACCAGGTAATTCTTACACCCATCTATTCGGTTTCAATAAAGGATCAAAAGCCCTATCAAATCGGGTACTCATGAATGCTAAATCACACGAATTGGAATGATTTTGATTCTAGGGTTCATCTCCTTAATTGGGGCCATTTATATGTTTGTAAAATAAATATTTGAATCCATCTCAAGCAAGGCATGCAATGCCCAGCTCCATGGTAAGTGTCACCCCCCCCCCCCAAATTCCCACGTGCGGTGTCAGATCGCATGAGTGTGATGTGGCCAGTATCATAGCTCTTGGTCATATAGAACGACGCTATATGAGTTTACACAATCATACAGTTTTTGTAAATCAAACAAGTTTCATAAAAATGCAGCAGAATAGTTTAATGTTTAAACAACGGAATAAGTAAAGTGTTTGCAGCGGAAATATAAATTGTATCAGACACTACATGTTTCATATTGTTCAAATCACAAAATCAAAATACAAGCCTAGGACTAGAGTCTAAATGCATGCTGACTCCTTGGTGCATCTCCATGTGCATCCTAGCTTGTGATTCATCAATTACCTAAGAATACATGCGAAAACGTGTCAACATAAAGTTGGTGAGTTCACAGGTTTAGACAGTAGTAAACAGTAAGACAGACATATACTGGGTATGTTAAGTTGTTTGTTGGATCTACGATCCGGAGTGTGTCAGTTCATCTTACCGAAACTCGACTGTTCCTTTGTCTCCACGGGTCATCGCAGAACACGACAATCAGCATCGATATTACACTCGTCGTGACCTCCAGTCACAGTTGTTGTCGAGTGGGGCTAGTCAAACCCGGCTTGTAGTACTACGTAATAACGACTCGTTTGTTACACAACTAACGGTAATGGTATGTGAGGACTTGTTGCGATAATAGTTACACTCAAAAATAGTTTACAACATACCAGTCATATATCTAAAAGTTGCATAATATTCTCACCCCAATAGTTTAACAAAACAGTTAAAGAGTAAAAGTGGGGCTGTAAACTCACCTGAGTTTAATAGTCGTGTTCGTCTCGTGAACGGTGTAGTGCGCCTTTAGCGGTTACCTATATCAGATAGGTGATATGAGTTTGTGTTCACATTCGTGTGGGTCTCACAGGACCGTGTTCGTGTTCAAACAACTCCAAGTTGTTATTTGGGTCGCTTTGACTGTGTTGACCTTGTTTGACTTAACGACCCGTTGGTGATGTGTTTAGTTCAAGTGATCAATTAACGTGCGATTTGTGTCGTGTGATGTGTGTGAGCACATACATTGCATTCGTGGGATAACTTACTATTTATAGTAAGTTTCCATTTTAGGAAAGTTTCCATATTAAGCAAGTCTTACAAGTAATCACTTCCCATTTATTCTAGCATTCTTATTTAGCCTATTTGATCATGTTATCACATAGCACATAGTCACACTTAGTCAACTAATCACGTTTCCTATTTAAAAGTTACTATTTATAGTAAGTCGCAAAAATAAGCGTATTTCACTAAGTCTAACAATCAAACTCATCAAAATATCAATGTCCTAGTCTCAAATAACCGGTTAAGCATGCTTGTTATGACTATCACATTGTTTTTCACCGGTTTCCTATAATAAAGTTACTATTTATAGTAACTTATGTAAATCTTCTATTTTAACGATTCTAATGCATCAATAACACCTATTATTAACTTATCAATCCAAGTAATCATGCTAAACGTACGATTAACATCAAGTTTATCATTGTTGGACCATTTGTAACTTAAAAGTTACTATTTATAGAAACAATAGTGTAAATCACTTCTTATATCATTTCTAACTAATCAATTCCCCAAAAATCAGCATTTTAACCGTAAATCAACATTCTAAACACATGCATATTGCCATTTCATCATCTATTCACATTTTCTAACAATAAAGTTTCTAAAAATAGCAATATTCATACATACCCATTTCTTGACAAAAATAACCACAATGGACCTTGTAGATCATCCTCAATATCATCAATAATCATTCATTATCATTCAAATCATTCTAAAACATGTTAGATCATGCATGCATGTAATCAAATATAGCCATTTCTAACAAAATCATCCAATACCCAATAAATCTAACCAAGATCATCATGGATCATCTCCATATCATCAAATATATCCTTAAATCATTTTATCACAAATTCAAGATGATGATATTTCGTGCATGAGGTGTGTGAGTGATTGCATGTGGGTGTTTCTCAATGCATGTGTGTGTAATTGAGTTTTTATGCAATATGAACCCTAGAAAAACCTTCTAAGGCTCCTAATCAAGATGAATTGTTGCTTGAACAGATCTGGATGGCTTCCAGAAGTCCTGAGATTGCTTCCACAGCAGCTACAAGGTGGGTATGGTGGTGGATGGTGCTTTCTAGCTTCCTTCTAACCTTCCCAGCCTTCAGTGGTGCTTCACAATGGTGCTAGAGACCTTCTAGAGGTTGAAGATGAGTATGGCAGACGTTTATGACCAGCAAGGAGGTCTGGAACTCGAGAGTTGGGTTTATAGGGTGGCTGAAATGATTGTGTCTTGGATAAATAAAGATTTTTGCGTCTGACCGTCATCGCGTACCGCCAAGGGGGTCCTTATAGGGCTTGGCGTACCATAATAAAATTTGGGATTTGAATTCCCCCGCCCATACTTCGCGTACCGCTAAGCTCCAATCCGAGGTCCTTAGCGTACCGCGATGGGTATTGGAAGAGCCCAATAGGCCCAATTTTGCTGTTTCGAACCGTTTTTCGATTGTTTCACGATTACGGTCTTCGATTCTCGACATATTATCATTGTTTCACTTGTTTTAGGTCCCACAGAGCCTAAGTGTTATGAAATTAGATTGTGGTTTGTTTATTTCACCAACATTCGTTATTCAAGACATATGCGAGCGTTTTACGATAATTCCTCGAATTATCGATCTGTTGTGTGTGTTTGGACTGTTGTGCCACGTGTCACAATAAATATCACTAATTATAGTGCCACATGTGTAATAATAATGCAAATTATTATTAAAATAATGTAAATGCTGACATGAAAATTACGAGGTGTCACAGTAAGATAAAGGTATTGGGTCGCCGGCCACTTGGGTTCTACCCTTACCAGCCGTACCTAAAACCAATTTTTTTTTAATTTCCATCCAGTTTAATTAATTTTTTTATAAAAATTACATTAAAAATCCTAAAAAATCGTTTTTACAGATTCTGATTAAATGCAAATAAATTTTACCGTGTCGTCGGCCACCCGGGTTCTACCATTACCAGCCGTACCTAAAACCGGTTTTTTTTTCAATGTCCATCCAGTTTAATTAATTTTTTTTATAAAAATTATATTAAAAATCCTAAAAAATCATTTTATAGATTCTTGTTTAGTGCAAATAAATTTTAACCATTTTTTTATTAGTTTCTAACGAAAACTTATTTAATAAATATTAATGGATTTAAATATGATAATAAAATGTTTTAAAATAGAAAAATTGTTTTTAAAAGATTCTGTTAACATTAAAGATTGAAAATTATGAAATAAATTAAGTTCAAATCTTTTATGAAAGTTATAATATATATATATATATATATATGTGTGTGTGTGTGTGTGTGTGTGTGTTTGCCAAAACATGTTACACTCACTTTAATTGGTTAATGTTTGAGAATAAATTTCAAAAAAAAATTAAATCTAAATAAAATCTAAGTTTTAATATGTGTGTATATATATATATATATATATATATATATATACTAGTTGAAAACCCGCGCGATGCGGCGGCGTCAACCCATTTCCAAATCGCTACCATAATATCCTACTTGAAATGATACAAGGATGCTATAAGTTAAAGAATGTTCAATGGAGGCTCTAAAAAATGAGACCACGTCACCACCTACCCAGATTGCCCCGTTGCAACCAAAAAAAAGTAGCTAAAAATGCTTTCATACCTCTCCACTAGGGGTGAGCAAATAATCGGGTAACCGGTATAACCCGATTAACCGGACCGTTGAAACCCGATAACCGAACAAAATAACCGATTTGGATTTGGTCTTCGGTCCTAGAGATTTATATATTTCGGGTATCGGTCCGGGTACCGGTTTTTACAAAAATCTACCCGGTTAAATAGGACCGGACCGAATTTTTAAAATTGAAAATGCCCTACGTGAAAATTGAGAAAAGCCTGTGTGAGTGAAAAGACGACCCATTAATAAATGCAACTCACCGTTAGAGAAACACACCCTTCTATTCTTTAAAGCTTCGAAGCTTGTGTCTGCTTTACTGATGGCTTTCTAGAAGATAAAGGGCGAAACCCTTTTGTGTAATTTCAGATTTCGAGAGGAACCAGAATGCTTTGACGCTGCCATTAATTCATCGGAGATGGCTGGCCGGCGAGGAGTTAATTGGAGATGTAGTAATCGGAGGCGGAGAGGCGTCTGGTCGGAGATGTAGTAGTCGGAGACGAAGAGGCAGATAGTCAGAGATGAGGTAATCGGAGAGGAGTTGGAGGTAAATTGAGAGTAGTAATCGATCGGTCTTAGGGTTTTATAATACCCGATTATACCCGAAATGAATATAACCGATACCCGTTGTACATTTTCCTGGGCGGTCTTCGGTTTTGGTTTTTGATTTTACCCGGGTTCGGTCCGGTCCGGTTATCTTGCATTTCGGTTCGGGTAACCCGAAAAGCTCACCCCTACTCTCCACTCCCTCGCATAATCTGTCTGACCACATTCTTATACACGGATGGGGCTCCCAAAAACGCCAGAGGCTAAAAACACCATTGGAGATGCTCTTATGATCTAACACAAATGTCATGAATTCTGATGTCATGGTCCTTCAATTTACATGCAGAAGTTTAAATCTTCCATAATGATATGATGGTGATTAATCAAGTTGAAGGATAATCATCAAAACCAATGCTAATTATTAATATTAAACAAAAAAAATCTGCATGATTCTCTTTAGTTAAATCCAATAATACCTGTGAATTACACATGTATTCCAATCTATTGATCAAAACATTACTATTAAACTACATACAAGCAAATAGCAACCCGTTACACTCACCTAAACCCAATAAAATAACATGCAAATTTAGCAATTAGTGTCTCAAAAAATGCCTGTCACATTCTTTTACAAAAAATGTCCCAACATCAATTAATAAATACTGGGGTTGGAGTTTGTTCATTTCAAAGCACTAAAATCTAGTATTTGATCAAGACAACACAAATATCTACCCAAAATCAAGCAACTAAAGTAAACAATTCATACATTTCCCACCAAAACTGTTTAGACTTGTTTTGTAATTTAACTTGCATGGTGGGCTTTGAAGGATGAGGAATCACCACATGCCCTCGACCTTTTTGCTATCTGTCAAAAATATTCATTAAAATGCATACCTCATCTGAAATCCTCAGACATTTAATAACTGGCATCAGAGTTAGTTTCATCTTTATCAGGTTTATATCTTTCTTAGGTTCCAAAATCTTCTCTTTTTGCATCACATATTCAAGGTTCTTTACCGGCTAAAGTTACATAGATTGCTTCATAAAGAAATATACTTAAAAATGAAATTTTATACAAAATCGGAAGCAACCTGCATCTACAATAAAAAAAATTATCTACACAGCCAACAACCTACAAAAGAAAACATATTTTATTTAGCATTTCGTAATCAATTAAGATGCAGCTAGTTCAATAATTAAACTTAAGGGTTATTTGTAAAGAATCAAGTAAATAACTATAACTATAACTTTCAATATTTAAAAACGCCTTTAGAAGATTTACCGCCACATAACTATAACGCACTTGGGGTCCTCTATGTACAACCAAAGAAGTTTGGAAAACAAAAGATTAACAGCAAATCTACAACATTCTATTTCACCACCTAAATTAATCCTCACCAAAATTAGAACATAGGTTTACTCCAAAGAGACTTTGCATTTACAAATGGGCTATAACTCAAGTCGCAGTGCAGTCTAGCTGTGTAAATACCATGATATTCAAGAAGGAAACAAAAATATCAGATAAAGTGAATTTCCATTTTTTTTTGCTCGTACAAAGTTGCATCTAGCATATTTCTTTTATTTTACCAATTAGACCCATTGAAAATATCATAAATTAATCAATCCAATAATAAGTTGAAGGGTTAAAATTGCAACCTAAAGGTGATTGGTATGTACATTTACCTTCCCATCTGCTTTCTCTTAATTGTATTAAGTTGACCATGAACTTTGTTATATTCAACAATACAAACCTGTCATGCTGCTCGTGTAGATGGTCCTCTTTAGCTCTTTCCTGTAACAATGGTCACACGTAACCACCCGTCCACCCCAACAAAAACCTGCAGCCACAATTTTAATTATACCCTTCTGTTTAGGATCATCCAAAACTGGTTTAGCCGTTCAAAATTTAAACAATTAAAAATGAAGATCCAATATACTTAAATATACAATGTTAAAATTTTCCCAAACCACCATTTAAGCCTTGACAACCGGCTCACCCTTTGCACCTAAAGCCTTTGATTACCAAACTTCTCAAAGGGATCGAGTCGGTTTGTATATTGAAAACCTAGCACCTCAAATTTTTAGGCATCAACTTACGGAGGTCAAACTTCACATGTCCACATAATTAAGATATCAATTCCATTAAGTTATGAACATACCAATGACAGCAACATGAAATCAAATGCATAGAACCATAACATAAACCAACAAAGCAAATTCCAAATCGATGAAACAAAGTTTAAGTAGGTGTGAATTTTAAACAAAACCAAAATTCATGTGCTGCAAGACAAAATTCAATGAGGTATTTTATGTTAAATCAAAAAGCAAATAATTCAAAACAATATTGGTGCGAATAACCATCTAAATTCCTATGACAATTTTGGTGCAAATAACTATCAAAATTGAAGACAAATTCCCCAGATTATACACACTAATATACATACAGACCTGCATAAAGCAATATCCAAAATTGAGGTCAAAATGGCCCGTTAGGGAAGCGACTTAACCTTTTTGGAGGACTAAAGCTGACCAGCTACAACCAAGCCATCAGCAAGAAAAGAGGCTGCTAACCAAACCTGAAAGCAAATTTGGAAGCCAGCCATATGGGTTGATCTAGCCTTGCCACCAACGATGCAGCTAGGGTCACACAAAATGTGGCGGCAATCACTCTCATCAATAATAGAAATCCTGAATCCAACAAAACCAAATTATACCCAAATTATATCTCGATATTGTTGATTACTGAAAACAAATATCAATATCAGGTCCAAAATGATATTCACTACATTTCCCATCACTAAATGCAAAATGGTGTCAAACTGGTTAAAAGATTCACAAAGTGTAATTTGAATGCATCATGTTATTCAAATAAAAAGTTAACACCGGTATAATTTAACTTTAATAATTACATTTGACACTCTAATAAATACTATAAATTAAAAAAAATTGAATCAAAACTTTTTGGATCAGGGCTACACATTTGACATGTACCAAAAGCTGCCATATTTTTCTCGTTACTCCACCTAACCTGCCCATTTTTCCACCTACAGTAAATTATTAGCACATGGATAAGAAAAACTACCGATTAAATATAATGGAGTTTTTGTAACATTAAACCCTCTAAAACTCCTTGCATAACAATTGAGAAGAACAGCTAGCTCACCAAGGGACCACAGGGTTAAATATTTGTAGGTTGGGCTTAGATAGCAATCGGTACACGGTTTTGATAGCAATAGCATTTTTTCATCATCTAAAGTCGAACTCTGTTGTAACTCAATATCAGCAAGCATTGAACTTGAAATTGTAGCATCATCTTCTTCAGCTACAAAAGAAGTTGTGACGCTCACAAGTGCTAAGATAGCTATCTTTGAAGCTTGATTAAACAAACAAACATACCTAGTGAAAACCCACTTTTCAGTAGGGTATGGGGGAAGAGATGAACACAAACCTTGCCTCTACCCAGAGTGGGTGGAGAGGCTTCTTCAGAAGAGACCTTGGTTCATCATTTAAGCTTGATTGAATATAGCTATAGCAACCCCAAACCTGCAAGTGTTTCCTATATAAATCAACAACAAAATCTATTGGGCTCAATCCAATGTGCTGTCATTGTTGTGAATGATCAGTTCATAATTCTTTAACATATGTAAAACCCAATTCAAAATCAAATCAGATAGAGCACCTACAAAATAACAATGTTAGTCAAAATGATGTAACTAATAGCAATAATTTAAAATAGAAAACATCCTTTTACAATTAAAATAGACACAAAGAATATAATCAATCAGTTTGGCATAATAAAATTTTTTATAGCACAAAAAACAAGTTACTAAAAGAAATATTACAAGTGCATACATCTTGTAAGCCATCCTTTGCCACGAATCTACTTGCAGCAGAGCCCTGGAATGAATGATACACAGTCTTAGCAGAAAAAAATTAGTGCAATACGAATACTAAAGGGCTAAGGGTGCTAAAATGGTTAGAAAATACAAGGCTACAAGTACCTCTTTTTAACTGACTTTTGATTTTCAATTAATAAATTTAAAATATTTTAGGGATCTGATGCTACTTTTGCTCTCCGAATTTTATGGTGATAAAAGTTGAGGAGACATACAAGAACATCTCAAATCATGACTTCCATATAAATGAACTTCCAAAGACAGAAAAACAACTAATTTGATAGGTTTCAAATTAGAGAACTCTACCTGCTCAAAATCCATATATTTACATAAGCATCCTTTAATGAACTTCCAAAGACAGAAGGCTTGTATGGACACCACTTTAAGATACATATAGTTTCATAATAAATCATCATTAATATTTATAGTTATCTTTAATCTAAATTAATCTTTTAGTTACCTTATAATCTAAGAACCAGAGGAAAACAGAGTATCAAATATAGGAATCTTTAAAAAACTGGTTGATTTTCATGTGAACTTCAACACAGACCATCCAATTTTGCCTAGCATATCCTTTACTGCCTCCCTCCTTCGGATTTTCTTCTACCTCGTATCTCAAAATACACAGCATAAACCATCATTCATTTTAATTTTTGGAGTACATTTGTTTTTAAAAAATACAGGAATATATAGGTCATTAAATTTTAACTTAAAAACAAACAGACATCCTTTCTACGGACCAAATGTGTGACCCACAACCAAACACTTGGGACCAAAGTTCTAATTTCTGAAAAATTGGTACCAAGGCCATAATATGAACATACCACACAAACCATTCATGTAACTAACCTAAAATAATTTTATTATACAAAAAAGGGTATATATTTGCTTACATCGCCAACATAATGCTGAACCATAAGCTCTTTGCCCCTTTCTCTTTTAAAACAAGAATTAGCTTTTAAATGTTGTCCTACTTTCGTTGCAAATGTCAGATCCATGAATACCTGTGAGAGAAAGAAATGTAAGAGATCACCATTTCAAGAAGAATGCAATCCTCAAAACACAAATGATATATCAGTTCTCTATCATCACAAAGCTTGACTTCTTTTGATATTGAGGCACACAAAAAAAAAGAATAAGAATTAATTCTCTTACAAGGTCTGTGCTGATATAAAAGAATCATGAATATTTTTCTTTTTAACATGATTATCAAGAATGATCATTGTGAACGCTTAACTTATACTAACTACCAGTATATGAGTCAAAAATAAAAAGCATTGCAGCACAAATTCAAAAGTAATCTACCTGATTATAGGCAACAACACGCTTTTAGTTGATGAACTAATCAAGCTGCAAAGTGTAATGACACAGAGGCTCAAAACTCAATCTCAATGAACCAAAGAATTACAAAATGTGAATCTGAAACAAAAAAAAACAAATAATTCAAAAGTATATTTTGCATTTGTCTATGCACAGGCACACATTCATCAATCTGTTAATATACAACAAAATTTATTGAAAAAGAATCAAATAACAGCTAACAAATCTGCAAGGAAAACAAATTAAAGGTCGATACGAAACATAATCTTACATAAAACTTCAAATATATCATCAACAAAACTGGATTTACGAATTTTAAAACCAGCAGCATGAAAGTCCTGATATAATATATAGATCTGGAAGGATAACCGGAACGATTTAGCAATAATCCCCTAGAAATACAAGCAATTGAGATTAAAACAAGGAAAATCGATAGTATTTGAAGATTAACTTGAAGAAATTAAAGTAAAGTAAATATGATGAGTGTTAGTAATGTACAGAATACCGATGATACCATCGTCAACAGTTAATCAAACATGGTGACGGTGGTTGGGAGATGCAAGAAGATTAGGAGGTGAAGTGGTGGTGGCTGGTGGTCATCATTGTCTTTCTTCTTTTCTTAGTGTCACTACCATAATGAAGGAGAGTCTGGAGATCTAGGGTTTTGAGAGATGAGCGGGAATTCAAATTTTGATGGAAGACTTCGAGAAAATGCCGAGAATGGTATAGGAAAACTGGGAGAGATGGAAAGTGTAAACCAGGGTTTCAATCTGATTTCACGTTTAAGCATCTGGTGGATTGGATTTAAGCTTTGTTGGGTTGTACCACATGCTTGTTTTGTTGTAAATTTCTTAATTTTTAAGACACATGATTTCATCTCTCCAATATGTATTATAAAGTAGTTAAGATATATATATATTTCAAACTCAAGATTTAGATAATTAAAAATGAATATTTATAAGTCTTTAAAAGATTAAATAAAATTTTATGATGTTCAAATAAATAAATCTTATAATTCAAAAATACAAGCTTTTAAATGCAAATAAATGATTAAATGATGAGAAATTAATTCAACTAGCATACTTACAAATTCAATTACAATATATGAATATTCACTTTATTTATTAAAGTTCTTAAACATTATTCTAGTTTATTCATGCAATAATATTGATAAATAAAAAGAATATTTGATATTCTAATTATTAAATCAATATTATGAGAATATAAATATTCCAAACTACCTATTCAAACTTAGATTCATTCATTTAGGACTTCCATTAGAATGACATAGATTTAGGACTTTGAACTTTGAATTAGGATGCTACGAGTTTGTTATTCAAACTTTAGGGTGAGTAAATAGCATTGCTTCCTCAATCTCTATTCAATGACTTTGGAAACATTCAAACACGTGAGTTTTCTTCACACTCCCCTTTACATTTTTGTTTTTGGGATGTTGCACATGTCTTAAACAAGACTTTATTCATGCTATTATTCATTCAATCTATGATGCAAGCCTTAGACCTAGTTAGATTTATGTGTTAGATGCTAAGCTTATACAATGTGTTGATTCTATGTGTGATTCTATGTGTGTTGCCAGTCAGACAAACTAGTACAGAGTAGCCTAAGAAGTGTTAGATACCATCTTCGCAATGGCAATTTGTCATTGTGTGAAAAAAGTGAAAAGTACACCTAGCAAACTTGAATTAACAGTTTGTATGGATACTTGTTTGGACACAAGCTATTGTTATTCATTCATTCATTCTATTTATTCAAACTTGTATTCATGCTATGGTTAAGATACATATTCTAGTTTGTCTATAGTTTGCATCCTTTTTATACTTATTACTTAAACTTAGTGTGTGAACTCACCAACTATGCAAATAGTTGACAAACTCTATTTTACATGTGTGACAGGCTAAAGAAGACATGATGAAGACATAGGATAGGATTAAAGACCTAGTATAATTCTTAAAACAATGTATAGAATTTCTATTGTAATACGTTAGATATTGAATTCATGTAATGTTTGTTGTTATTTAATGAATGTTGTATTTAAATTGTAATAATGATGCTTTAAATATTGAAACGTTATAATAGCACCACGAGCTAATGAACAGTCTTGCTCGCGCCCCGACGTGTTCCGCCATCGGTCGGGGTGTGACACTTAATTACTGTAGGTCCAGATCTTATCAAGACACGAGCTTTATGGCTCCGATCAACATCAAATGACTCTAAAGTGTGCGGAATCCATATTAGAATCACAAGAAAAAATAGAAAAATGCTTTCTTTGTATATTTCGTGAAGTTCGCGAAAACAGTGCCTCAGTACGTCTAGAGAGCACTTGTCTCGGGAATCCAACCTAGAACAGTACAAAATACATCTATATATACTATTCTAGGAGTACTCGAACCCTATACATGAAAAGTGGTTCGAGTACTCGAAAATGTAAGTACACGAAATCTAACAGTACACGAAATCTAACTGTACACAAGAATAGTCAAAATCAGATCTTCAGCTCGTCACAGGTTGACTTTGTCAGTATTCGTCTTTGATTGGGCTCTACAAACTCCCCTAGAGTGATGAAGTCAACCGATGGGAAGTGTGACTGAGTGAGGACCTGCACCTGCATTTCCATTGCAAATGCAACAACCCTGGTGAAGGGTTTTGCTTCTTCATCCCAGTCGCCATAGACTCTGATAGGTGACTCGTGAAGCTTCTTCATATCTTCTTTTCCAAACTTCAAAAGATCCATGGGATCCAGAATCATGTCAATGTCGTTGATGTCATCTTTATTTCTGAGGATAATGGCCACGAGAGTCTTTTCATCAAAATACCAAGACAAGAAGTTCACCAGTGAATTGTCAGGGACTCTTGAGGATACTGGAACAACTTTCTCCGTGGTCGGTGGATAGATACTTGTAATAGATCCATGGCTCTTTCTTGACCGGATCCAGTATACAGGTAGAAACAAATCTCTTTCCTTTAGCCGTCCTCATGACTGGAAAACATTTGTCGCACTGGTCCTTAAGAAAATTTGTGAAGAGCTCAGCCTGGTTATCCTTAGAAGGATTGAAGAACATGGCACTGTTGATTCTTTTGAGATCAAACTTTGGCATCGAACAGAAGTCTTGAGGCCTCCTGAAATACTCTAACTTCTCGTTCATCCTCTTGATGAGATAGAGTTGCTTGTCCTTATCATACATCCAGCACGTGACATTGGATCTTTCATTTCGCATAGCATACAGATCACGGGAACTGGTGGTGTATGTGGCCTCAGCCAACTCAGAAGTATCTTCACCCATCCAGGTTTGTTGAACTTTAGGAGGAGCAGGAGTCCAATCGCTTTGTCGGTCAAACCAACTATCGATCATCTTCCCGAGCGATGCAACTTCCTGTCCTTGAGGATTGACATACTTGTGAGCATACAAGTAGTCA
Organism: Mikania micrantha; assembly: GCA_009363875.1. Lineage (NCBI taxonomy): Eukaryota > Viridiplantae > Streptophyta > Magnoliopsida > Asterales > Asteraceae > Mikania > Mikania micrantha. The sequence goes on from CM018695.1 coordinate 55,269,964, forward strand.
ACATAAGAATCCTTGGAGACGTTGCCGATTATGATGTTCTCTGGTTCTTCTTCTGCGGATGCTCCCATAGAAGATTCGGAAACCTCCTTCCTTTCCTGGTCACAAACGACATCGAAAACAGAATCCATATCAGCATACAAATTGCCAAGACCTGCTTCACTGAGCTCATCTCCAAATCCCTCAAACATGAAATTCTCAGGAAGGTCCTCAAATAAATCATCAAAGTCGTCTAGAGGCTTCTCTAAGGAGGGTGGATTTTCTGCATCAACACCTCCTGTAACATCCTTAGTAGGTTCATCCTCTTTTTGTCCTAAGGAATTCGCTCCTTGACCCACATCCCCACCTGCATTATCATCATCATTCTTGTCATCTTTCTTTCTGCTTTGTCATCATCATTGTCTTCCTTTTCTTTTTCTTCCTTATCATCCTCATCTTAGTCTTGTCATCTTTATTTTCTTCTTGAACATCAGACTTTGAACCAGTCAGCTCTTCGATCACTTTGCACAAACGAAAATTTTCTTTATTTAGTAGGCCAATGTCCTTATTCTGCTTTCTCAACTTCTCACATATCTTGATCATGCCTTCCAGTAGATTGATGATGAAACTCTCTTTGGTGATAGAGTCTTGTTCCAGCTGGAATACTCTTTCTTGTAGCCAATCAAGATCCACAGGCACTTTCTCGGGCATATAAGGCGATTCGGATTAGTGGCGCCTTGCCTTTGTCTTTTCTGGTCTTGGGTGGTGATGGTGGTGGTTTTGAGAAACAGATGGGAGTTGGGGAATTTGGTGGTGAGATGTGAGTATGTGGAGGAGATGGTTGTGACACCCCGCAAATTCCAGGTCAGACATTATTTTAATTAAATGTTTATTTAATTAGCATTTGAATACGTGGCACTAGAATTAGTTTAATTTAGTGTGGCACGTGGCATTACAGTACGAACACTGGCACACAGCAGGATAATCCAAAGGATTATCGAAAACTACACACACGTGTCAGAAATCACGAACGTTGGTGAACGTCACAACATTCGGTCACAAAAACACTTCACGAGTCAATTATGACTAATAATTGACAATTTGAGTTCAAACGATGCCCAAACACGTGTTGCAGACGAGAAACAGGCTCAAAACATGAAAAATGGCTTATTGGGCTTGACAAATGGGCCAGGCGGTACGCCCGACCCCAATTCTTGACCCTAGGCGATACGTGCGAAAGACATAAAAGGCGCCCCTCATCCGGCTGACTCGCGCGCTACGTCGGGCACCAAGCACGCCCGCCAGGCGGTACGCCTGGGAGCCAGAATCGCAAAACAGCTTTTTAATCTCCCAAAACCCATCATTACCTCTACATCATCATTTTAACCGGTTCTAGACGCCACCCCTCGAGTTGTTCTTCCCCAAAACACTCTCAAACCCTCTGAATCTGCCATTGGAAGCCATTGGAACACACGTTGAAGCTTGGAAGCTTGGGAGGATCACCAAGAACTCGAAGGAAGCCATTGTTGGAGCTCGACACCACCATCACTCTCTCGTTTATGATAAATACAAGTCATCCAGACGCTTTTGGAGCTGCTACCACATCATCTTGGAGATTCAAGGCCTTGCGAGGTAGTTTCGGTGCTCATTACGCACATACAACTCACACAAATTCACATGCAAAGCACGAAACACACATGCAAGCTCTCTAACCTTACATTCGTGAATTTTGGATGATTTGAATCTGGGTTTAATGATTTTACAACTGATATTAATGATCTATGATGATTTAATGATGTTTCATGACGATCCATGATGATGTGTATGTGTATAATGCACGATTTGGTCACGAATGGGTGAAATACCCACATGCATGCATGATCTAAGGTTGTTAGATGAATTTTTGATGATGATTGATGATGTTGGTAATGTGATACATGATTTGGTATTGTCAAAATGATTAAAATATGGACTTTTGTTAAACTTACTATATTTAGTAACTTTTGAGTTACAACATGACGAGATGGGTAGAATGATGAGCATGCATGTATTGGGAATTATTATTTGGATGATAATAAGATGATTATGATGCTAAGAAATTGATTTGGGGTTGTTTCGGGTCATTTTGGACCTAGTTACCATTTATAGTAACTTTTCTAGTTGAAATCTTGCTACTTGATGATTTGGTCTAAATGGATATGTTTAGATGATGATAAATGATATTATGGGATGTTATTTGGTATAAAAATGGTTTAGGAACACTTAGGATGATCATTTGATGAATAATGGCCATAGTTACTATTTATAGTAACTTCATTTTTAGAAAACTCTATTTTGAAGTTTGATACATGCATTGTACGTGTTAAATGGCTTAACATGATAGGAAATAATCGTTGTATGATAAGTTAGGTGATTTCCGATGATAATCAAGCTAAATGCAGAAACTTTCCATATTAGGAAACTTTGGTGATTAAAAACGGACTAAAGTGCTTAGTTGATCGCTTATGATAACGTGCTATGTGTTAACATGATCACGTAGGACTAACAAGCATGCTAGAACCTTAAAACGATATGTGTTATAGGATTTGCTATAAATGGAAACTTACTATAAATAGTAAGTTGTCCATGAACGTGATTTGCGCGTTTTGCACACGACGAGCACAATCACGAATTTTACACGAATCACAACCAATACATGGTTCACCAACGGGTCGTCGACTTGACACGGTCAAACACAGTCAAACACAGTCAAACGTGGTCAATAAGGACCAACATGGACTAACATAACAACCGAGGGTTGTTGAGCACAAACACTAACACGAACACGAACACGGTCACTTACACGAACTCACATACGCTACACGATATAGGTAGCCGGTGACCGACACATCTGCGAAGCAGGAGCTTACGCTATCTCTATCTGATATCACTAAGGTGAGATTACAGCCCCACTTTTATACTTAACTGTTTTGTTAAACTATGGGGTGAGAATACTGCAACTGTTTTTAGATGTATGACTGGTATGTTGTAAAACAACTTTTGAGTGTAACTGAATCGCAAAAAAAGTCCTCACACCCTTACCGTTAATTGTGTAACAAACGAGTCGTTATTACGTAGTACTACTGGGCCTGACAAACCCCACTCGGTGCCAATGTTGACTGGAGGTCATAACGAGTGTAATATCAAGCTTTTGCTGGGTACCGCGATAACCCAGGGAGGCAAACAACAAGTCTAAGTTTCGGTAAGAGGAACTGACACACTCGGGATCGTGGATCCAACAAAACAAACAACCTAACATACCCAATATATATCTGTTTACTGCTTTCAACTACTTAAACCTGTGAACTCACCAACTTTATGTTGACACATTTTAGCATGTATTCTCAGGTAACTGAACAGCACGAGCTAGGACGCGTACGAAGATGCACAAGAGAGTCTGCATGCATATAGACTCTAATCTTAGGCTTATAATTCACTTGTTTGGTTTTGACGCAATTTAAACCATGTTTGTATGTTACAATTTACTTTCCGCTGCAACACTTTTGTTTTCCGCTGCTTAACTATTAAACGTTTTCCGCTGTTTAATCTATGAAACTTGGATTTGTTTGCAAAATTGTGTGTTTGTATAACTCATATAGAGTCGTTCTATATGACCATGAGCTGTGATTCTGGCCACGTCACACCCAAGTGGACTGACACCACACGTGGGAATTTTGGGGTGTGACAATGGTGGTTTGGTTTGGGTGGCTTCGGTGGTGGTGGAGGTATGTGGTGGAATCGGAGTTTGGGTGGATGTTGTGGGTTATGTGGGTGGTTTAGGCTTTGGTGGTAGTGGTGGTTTTGGTTGTATGGGTTTAGATAGAGGTGGTTTTGGCTGTGTTGGTTTGGGTGGAGGTGGTGGAGGCGGTGCCTGAGAAAATGAAGAAGTGCATGTGGTCTTCTTCTTCAGTCTTGGATCTCTTGTCCTTTTGGGCATCATATTCAACCTCTTCTTCTTAGGAGATGTCTCAGGAGTTGGAACATAGTCCGTATCCTGAATTTCTTAACATTCGGCTCTTGACAGTGGTGGAATGACAGGCTCAGGCTCTCTAATAACCTCTTCTTCACCTGATGATGATGATGACTCGGATGATGAGTCCTCTGCAGCTTGACTAGCTTCAGCAGTTGTGCCTGCGGGAGGATGATCGTGCTTATCAGCAACAAAGGCTATGGTTCCCGCAGGATGAAGATCGTGTTCCTTAGCAACAAATGTTGCATGAGTGCTTTGATCTTCGACTTCCTCTTCTAATCCCACAAATAGCCAGCCGAACTTCTCAAGAGGGCGATCACCAACATACTGTTTCTTTCCTCTCTTGTTCATCGTCATGTAAGAGAAGATATATTCCCTCATCCTCTTGATGCCATGTGTCCCGATAGTTGAGACAAGGTTTTGATGACGCTTGTTGATCACTATCTAAATGAATCTGGGAAAGGCCAAGAATCTTTCCTTCCGTTTTCCTTTGATATTGGCGTGCATGTCCCTGAATATCATCCTTGAGTAATTAAACTCAAGACCCAAAGCGATGGCTACCAGGCAAGAGCTGAGAGTCTGGTTAAGCACATCGTAACCTCCCTTTCTTCCGGATATGCACTGTGTAACTACGTGCGCCAAATATCTCCAGTAGGGGTGGAGGAGCTTCTTCTCGGCCGGAGGATAAAGGCCTCGTGTCCCATCCTATGAACGGTTCTCTGCACGAGCTCATGATCAAGCTCAACAGGGTCAGTAGTTTTGTCTCCAAACTGTAAGCATTCCCGGAGGATCAGCTTTGTAATAATAACCGGCTGCCCTTGAACTTTCCCTATCAAGCTCACGTTTCCATTGGCGTCAATTTGCTCGGTTATGGAGTTCAAGAAGTCGCAAATGAACTCTGAAATGATCTCGGGATGCTCCATAATGGCATAGTAAACCGGAGAAAGTATCAACCCTTCCACCATGCTTTTGAACATGGCATGCTTCTCCGGAGGATCTCCAACGTATGCTGACATGTTGTGATCGGGCACAATTAGTAGATCACCCATCTAAAACAAAAACGAGCCAAGTTAGTTAAGGATAAGTCAAATGTCAAAAGTCAAAACTCAAAACTCAAAATAAAAGTCTAAGTCCAAGTCCAGGTCAAAATGTTAGGTCAAATCACCAAGTTTTTCGAAGTTCACGAATTTCAGGAGTTCACGAAAGGCTATGAGTTCATGAAAATTAGGAGTACACGAATTCTAGGTTGTACTCGAAATTTTGTAATCGAAATTGGAGTTCACGGAATTTTGTTCACGAAAAGGGTGTACTCGAAATCGTGTATTCGATTTTCAAATTTTTGAGAACTCAACAACACTCATAACTCCTTCAATTTGCTCCTTAGAACTCCAAATTATATTCAAAATGCTCGAAAATGGGAGGCGACCAACATATGAGAAGACCGCTTTCCAATTTTGAGTATTTTGGGGTGATCTGTCCAAGATTCCTTCGGTGAACGTGTCAAAGTACTCGAAAACGTTTTTGTCCAATAAATTTTTATTTTGCGGTTAAAATTCTACCAAAATATATACCTAGCCTCGCCTAAGTCAGATCTACAAGATGGTCGGAGTGAAATTTTGAAATCGTGTACAGAAAGGGAGATCGCCTAGAGAGAGAAAATCGGGTACTCGAAAATCATACATCTCGAAGTATTTATAGGCCTTTCGTGTAATCGAAATCGTGTACCCATTTCGAGTAGACTAATTCGAATACGCATTTCGAGTACAAATTATTATTTTAAAAATTCTAACTTAATTAAATAAATAAAATAAAATAAAATAAAACAAAATAAAACAAAACAAAATAACATAACATAAAATAAGATAAAATAAAATAAAGTAAAATAACTCAAAAACTTTGGACGAGTTCAAAGTTGAGTTGTGTCAATTTCGTGGTATCAAATTTGTATCAGAAATTTGACCACCTTAAAATAATTTCTTACACAAACACAACCTTAAAATAATTATACCCCACCAATTATTTCCACTCCTTTATCCATAATTCAAAAATAAGACTCGTGATCAAAAAATTTTCTATCGGTTTTTCTGAAAATCCTTTTGGGAAGTTTATGAACAATCAGACAATAAAACCAAATTAACATGCAACCTATCAATTTTGTGAAATCTTTTGTTTCAAACTTTGATTATGTTTCAACGAACTTAAAACATTTTGATAGAGTTTTAGGTGAGAAGAGAAAATAACAGATCTATTAGATTAGAATCAAGAACAAGAAGGGGTTCTATCATCTTTGTGCTCATTGGCATCTTTTACTTTACTAATCTGCAGACACATTGGCCTTAACGTCACACATTCAGGTTTTTGCTTACGCAAAACAGAGGATGTTTCATTAAGTATTTCCCGCTCTTTGTTTGCACAAAACATGGAAAATACCCAAGTTTTTCAAAACAATTTCAAGTTTATTGAAACACAATCTTGTTTTGACTTAAAGACTTATGCAAAAAGTCAAATAGTTGTTGCATCTTTCCAGTTATCTGATTTTCTTTACTTCTCACTTATTTATGTATTAATATTTTGAATGATCATGTCCAATTCTTTTATTAGGAAAACTTGTTTTAACTTCTTAGTGATTTATAGTTATCTAAAGTTGTTATTCTTTAGAAATTATGTTTAGGTAGTGAATTTCTGAGTGTTAGAACTCATTTCACTTCCCAATTGAACCACTTCACTTGACCATCCAAATAAAATCTTTTTGTATTTTTCTAAAATTTTGAAAATTTAAAATCTTTTTGTTGTTTTCTTAAAATTCACTCCCCCTGAACTTGTAGATTATCTTAGACTGACTTAAAAACCGAAAATCTTTTTGTTATTTTTGTAAATAGACTCAAAGACCGAAAATCTTTTTGTTGTTTTTGTAAATATTCTCCCCCTAAATTTGTGATCTAAAAATTAAAATAAAACAAAACACAAATTTTACAGTATTTACAAAAATGTTTTAATCAAAACTTATTAGTTTGAGAGAGGCAAGCAAATGGTGGAATCGAGCTGTGTCGAATGGTTTTGTGAAAAGATCCGTTAGATTATCATCTGTGTGAAACTTTTCAAAATGAATCAATTTCCGTTCGAAACAATCGCAGATAAAGTGAATCCGGATGTCAACGTGTTTAGTTTTGGAGTGTTGTACCGGATTCTTGACGATCTGTAGAGCGGCTTCATCATCACAATAAGAAGGAGAGTCAAGAAAGTTCAAACCGTAATAGAGGAGTTGCTGTTGCATCCAGATAACCTGAGAACAGCAACTGGAAGCAGCGACATACTAGCTTCCGCAGTGGAGGTAGACACGGTTGTCTGTTTCTTGCATTGCCACGAGATGAGGCGATATCCTAAGTATTGAAATCATCTTGTGGTTGATTTCCTGTCTAAGTTGCAACCACCAAAATCACTGTCACAGTAAGAAAATAAACGAAACTCAGAGTTCTTAGGATACCACAAACCAAGACGAGGTTTCCCGAAGAGGTAGAAAAAGATCCTTTTGACAGCAATCAGATGAGAAGCCTTCGGATTTGCTTGATATCTGGCACACTTACATACAGAAAATATGATGTCTGGTCGGCTAGCAGTCAGGTACATTAGTGAGCCAATCATCAAACGGTAAAGGTGCTGATCAACATCTTCACCATTAGAATCCGAAGTCAAGACGAGACGTGCAGCCATAGGAGTGGATGCGGACTTTGATTCCAATATGTTGAACTTGGTGAGAATGTCAGTAACGTACTTGCCCTAATGAATCAGCACAACCTTAGGATCCTGCTTTACCTGGAGACCCAAGAAGAAGGTCATCTCCCCCCATTGCACTCATCCCAAACGTTTTCTTCATCAAAGCCTCGAATTCCCTGCACAACACCGAGCTCGTGGAGCCGAAATTAATGTCATCCACATAGATTTGGACGAGAATCAAATCATCTTTATCTCTGTGAACGAACAATGTCTAATCTATGGCTCCACAGGTATATCCATTTGCAAGCAGATGATCTGTAAGTTTTGCATACCATGCTCGCGGTGCTTGATGAAGACCATAAAGGGCTTTGTCTAGCTTGTAGACATGGTCGGGTTACTGGGAATCCTCGAACCCCGGGGGCTGACACGCGTAAATCTCTTCCTTGAACTTTCCATACAAGAAAGTTGTCTTCACATCCATCTGATAAACAGTGAAGTTCATGTAGGAAGCATAGGCCAAGAAGATGCGAATAGCTTCAAGTCTTACGACCGGTGCAAAGACTTCTTCATAATCAATCCCCTCCTGTTGGTAGAACACCTGGACTACCAAACTGGCTTTATTTCTGATGATCACACCCGAATAATCTCTTTTGTTTCTGAAGACCCATCTGGTTCCGATTGGTAGTTTCCCCTTGGGCAACAGAACCAGATTCCACACCTTGAGCTTCTGAAACTGCATCAGTTCTTTCTGCATCGCTTCAACCCATCTTGACTCCTTAAGAGCCATCTTGACATTCTTGGGTTCGACCTGCGAAATAAAACACGGATACAAACAATAATTAATTGGACCTGATTGACTTCGTGTGATAGTTCCTTCAGACAAGGTGCTCTGAGTTGGAATGGAACTGCTCCTAGTGAGAACTCCATCTGAAAGAGGTCCAATGATGCTTTCTACTGGATGATTCTTGTTGATGCTTAGAGTAGGCACTTCCTCCACAGCTAAATTATCTAGCAGGTTTCTGATGTAAGTCAGCTGATCTTCACTGGAGGAAGAGATGTTGTCAATGTTAGGCGCAAAATATTCTCACTCGGGATATTTCAGGATCCGGGATATTTCAGGATCAGGGATATTTTAAGGATATGAATTATTACTAACAATTATCTCTGTTGCTTAACATTTATTGCGAGATTTCAGGGATTGACAGGTTGTTATACGGCTGGCCCTAATATCATGGAAGCATTATCAACTAACCAAACTTGGATACGCAATCTAAGGAAGATTTATGCGGATGATTGGAATTAGCCTCCCACGTTTGGAAAGTGCCGGAATAATCGAAACTACCCTGTGAACGTTATTGAACATCTTTTTGTAGATTCTTTGTATAAATACCGAGGTGATTGATCGATATAGGACACTGGATACTCAGAAAACACACACGAAACTCATTGAAGCTTAATTAGCTGCTTAGCATCGATCAACTTGCGCTCTTTCTTTGTATTTAACTTATTTGTTTATTAATAAAACTAGGCAGAGTGACAATTGTCACCTCCCGAGGTTTTATGCCGGCAATCCTAGGGGATTAAGGGTTTTTCCTCGTATAAATCTCGTGTGCATTGTTGTTTTTCTGTTTGATATATTCAAATATCTCCAGGGATATTTAGGGATATCCTGAACATATATTTGGTATACTCAATATATTTGCTTGTAAAACACAATACCCCACTTTTCTAATTCGGTTTTGCTAAAAGTTAAGCTTGTTAATTTTTACCCGAAACAGTCAATAGGAGCGGTATCACTTGCTTTAGCTCCGTTATCCACACAATGTTCCTCAGGGATGTGGTATGAGAACAATGGATTGTCAAAGGTCTGATAGGAAGAAGATGAGGCTCGATCTGTCTCCGGAGTTGGTTGAACTGACTGAGAGGTCTCCGGATCTAATGAGATGACTTCATTGATCGGGGTTGGCTGAACTGGAGGGGCCCGATCATACATGCCTGGTGGGTCAACCGTCATAAGCTTGGGATCACACGGAACGTAGTCAACCCTGTAGTCCACGTCATCACCCTTGTAGAAATTGTCATTAGGTTCAGATGATCCTGCACTCTCAGATGAAGTGTTGAAGGGCTCAAATGTAGAATCATACTGAAATAACCAGTTTGGACCAGAACCGGCATCGGTGTTGTTTATCTCTTGCCAATCGATATAGTATGACTCCACAATCATCTGGGTATTCTTGTTGTATACCCGGTAGGCAGCTTTCTCAAACAAATAGCCCATGAAGTAACACTCATCAGCCTTGTCAACGAACTTGTGATTCGGCTTAGTGTGGAGGAGAGTGCAAGGACAACCAAATGACTTGAAATGACCAACATTTGGCTTCTGGTTGAAGAAAATCTCATAGGGAGTCTTCTGATGGCGCTTGTTCAATAGTGCTTAGTTTTGAATGTAGCAGGCTGGGTTAACAGCTTCAGCCCAGAAGAATATTAGCAGTTTAGACTCTGACAGTCTGTGCAGCCTCGATAAGTGTTTTGTTCCTTCTTTCAGCAACCCCGTTTTGCTGAGGTGTACGAGCTACACTGTACTGTCGAGCAATTCCCTTCTCATCGCAGAAATCAATAAGTGTCTGATTTCTAAACTCAGTGCCGTTGTCAGTTCTGATAACCTTAACCATTAAATTCTTCTGATTTTCGATCAGGGTGATAAACTTCTTCAGGATCTCAGGTGTCTCATCTTTTTTGGCTAGAAAGAACACCCAAGTAAATCTGGAATAATCATCTGTTACAACAAGAGAGTATGACTTTTCCCGATGCTCATGCATGACGTTAACCGGTCCAAAGAGATCTATATGAAGAAGCTGCAGAATTGATGAAATTGAGTTGAACAGTTTGGGCTTGTGGGGTCTCTTGTGTTGCTTCCCATTGGACATGCGATGCACTTTTCAATTGTGGAGAAGTCCTTAGAAGGTATCCCCTTGGCATGACAAATCCGGGCTTTAAGATAAGACACTCTTTGTTTGTGAAGTGTGTTGAAAAGCTCTTGTCACAGATTTGAGAAACACTCAATAAGTTGTGGTTGAGTTCTTCAACATAGTACACATCTTCAAAACTTAGAGTTCCATTTGTAACTGTGCCCTTCATGCTGATTTTCCCACCTTTGTCTCCAACAAACGAGACATATCCTCCATTAAATGGTGTGACTTCATGCAAATGAGAAAAATCCCCAGTCATATGCCGGGAATAGCCGATATCCATGTACCAAACATTTTTCAACTTATTATGGTCGTCCCTGTATAACACACACACACATTTAATGAGAAATGGTTACCCAAATCATAACAGATTTAGGTACTTGTGAAACATTGGGCCCTTTCTTGATAATCCCTTTGGGCTTGTCTGATTTAGCCCTGACATTTATGGGCCTCACACCACTGTCATGATCAATTGGTTTTACTTGATGTCTCAAATGTGGCTTATCTTTCCAATGTTGTTTAGTTTTAGATTTGAAAACATTTGATCTTTGTTTATTAAAACCAGATTGATTTTGTTTTGCTAGTTTGGCCTTCTTGGCAGTGTGATGATCCTGAGTTACCTTCTGAGGTTTTACCCTAGGCTTGGAGGATTGATCAGTCCTCATTGGTTTGGTAGCAGGTTTAGCCTTGGGTTTGACCTTCTGATTCTTCCCATAGAAGAATTCAGTAGGTCGATGCAGACAGTGTGTAGCAATGTGGCCTGGTCTTCCATATGCATAGCAGCAAACTTTTTCATGAAACTCCTTTGGGTCAAATGACTTTACATCACAGTCACTCAGACCAAAGATAGAAATTGTAGAGGCTTGTTCCAATGACCCATTTGGAACATAAGGTTCAGAGTTAGGGTTTAACTTTGAACCCACCTTAGGAGTGACTGTGGAATAAACCTGAGTTTCCTGCACAGTCAAAGGAGAAGGTTTTGATTCTAAGACAATTTTGTTTTTAAAATCATCATTTATTTTAACAAAATTAGACTTAAAATCATTAATCATTTCATTTGGTTTAATAGTGATTGATTCAAATCTTCCAACAAAATCAACTATGGGAACAAAATGTGATTTGCTATTTGGAAAATCTATGTTCTTGGTAGCACTTCTTTCCACCTTTTTCTCCCTTGAACCTAAAACACTCACACTTTCTACACAAACCTCAGAACTGTTAGAATCATTAAGGTCAGTCACAACAGGATCTGCTGTAAGAGGCACTGGTTTGTTAGAATTAGTGGTGAAATCACACCTTCGGTCTGATTTCAACAGCAGATCATCAACAGATGTGTTGATGTTGGGCATGATGGAGTAGTTATGGTTAAACGAAGGTTTCACCTCAGTAAAACCAAGCCCAATTTTCTCCTTTCTTCTACACTGAACATCAATCATGTTAGCCACCACAATACTTGCATACTCATATTTATCAGCTTGAATTTTAGTTTTGGACAACTGAGTTTTAACCTTTTCTAACTCTGAAGAGAGTTCATCTATCCGACGCCTTGCGTCCCGATAGTTGGACTCTTTATCACTTAAAAGTTCCTTTAATCGTGAAATATCACTCCTTCCAGCGTCAAGTTTTCTTTTGAAAAGTGCTTCATTTTTAAGAAATTCAGAGTTAAAATATGTAAGTTTGGTGACTTCCTTGATTAAGTCCTCATTGTGAGAACGGTACTTAAAAACCTTCTCAATGCAAGAAGTAGAGCAGAGATTTTCTGTTACCTCATTGCGCTTATCATCCACCTCAGCCATGAACGCATGGCTCAAAGTCATCTCAAGCTCTTGCACTTGGTCACTCCAGTCATAGGAGTCAGTTTCTTGCGTGACCAATGCCTTGGATGTGCTTGCTCCACCTCCAGCTGCAGCCTTCTCATTAGGCTTCTTTTCTGCCTCCTTTACCGCCTTGGGCAGCTTACATTCCCAAGCAAAGTGACCCGGTTGGTCACAATTGTAGCACCTCGGCTTTGACTTGTCGAATCCCAGCCTCTTCCCTGGGTTGTTTCCAAAACTGTTCCTGCCATACTTTTTGATGAACTTCTTTGCCCGAAAGACTGCCATGGCCATTTGCCATGAGATATCCATTTCTTCCACATCAGCTAGGTTGATCTGCTCCAAGTTGTCTTGAGTGAGATTGGCTGGTGCCAATTCTCCATCAATGAAAGCATTGTAACTGTTCATGAATCCTTTGAACAGCAGCAGATTCTCTTCACTTTCTAGGCTAATTTTGGGTACTGAACTGACTTGCCATGAAGAAATGAATGCAGTATCAAAAGGAACAGACTGAGATGAAGAGGTCTGGTAATGTTGAGGTCTAGAGGCTTGAAAATTGATGGCATACAAGAGATCAGCATTCTCAGATGCAGGAGTAATGCCCATAGAACTGGCATGATTAAGTGCTCTTTGTTTGTCATCCATGTCATATGATTTGATGATTGAGATCAACTCACTGAGAGAAGTATTGTACATATCCTTTGTCTTCTTGATAGTAGTGCATTTGGAGTTCCAGTTGTATGGCAGTGAATTCAAAAGTTTCTTGTTAACTTCTCCCTTTGACATTTCAATCCCAGCACTAGTCATCTCAGTCATCAAATGAGTAAATCGGTTGAGTTAGGCTTCTAGGGACTCTCCTTTGACATGATTAAACATGTTGAACCTCTGCCTCAACATGTCTTTGCAACTTTCTCACATATCCTCATTCCCTTCAAGGCGTTCCACTAATGCATCCCAGAGTTGTTTGGCGGTTTGGTGCTCCTTGAATCCATGAGCCACATCAGTTGACAGCGCCATAGTGATTGAGGCGTATGCCTTGTCATCCTTCTCTTTCAATAGGATACCATTTTCAGTGTACAACTTCAGATCTTTGGGAATTGGCCCATTTAACTCACTCTGGTACATAGGCACATAAGGCCCCTCCTCAATTGACCTCCACAACTTCGGATCCGTATACTTGATGAAAGACTGGAATATGAATTTCCAGTCTTGGAAGTTGTCCCCTGACACCAGCCATGGTGGCTTAGTTTCGGTGCCAATCTCATTATCCAAGTTCAGTAGATTGGATAAGTTGGTAAGATTTTTGGATGCCATGATGAACAGAAAGTTTTCTAAGTCCAAGTTCTCGAAATCCTCAAGTGTTTGAAATCCCAAGCAGTGCACGAAGTCCAAGCTGTACTTGAAGGTCCTTGACTACTCTAATTATAGTACCCGAAGATCAAGTATTCGAAAAACCGTTCTCGAAAACCAAGTGCTCGAAATTTTGTTCTCGAAAAACTAAGTTCTCGAAATTCTGTTCACGAAAACCAAGTGCTCGAAATGAGTTCTCAAAAACTTGTTCTCGAAGTGTGTATTCGAAATCCAAGAACTCAGAAACAATTCTTCTAAGGCTGTTGAACTCAAAAAGGAGTACTCGAAAATCAAATCTCGAAAAGCTGTTCTCGAAAAGCTGTACTCGAAAAATAGATCTCGAAATTTAGAACTCGAAAATACTTGAAAATTTTCCACAGAAAAATTCTTCAAGATTCAGAGCCCTAAATTTTAACAGCAGCTGGATGATGAAGAGAAGATCAACAAAGTGTCAAACTTGCACGAAAAATCTTTTACCTTGATGTAGAAAAGAGCTCAAAGGCTTCTTACGTTTAGTACGTTAAGTACCATATATATTTGATCCGGCTCCAATATATATATATATATATATATTTATATGTGACTATGAACAAATAATAACTCACTCTTTAAGCATTAACCTGGATAGCTTTGCCAATATTAAGCCAAAACTTGGATTTTTTTTAAACATCATTGTAAGACTAGATACATGTCACACCCCCAAATTTCAACTAACGGAATCATACCGTTTGGGACGTGACAAACCAGGATCTCAGATCATTAGACATAACGAAGACCTCTATATGATTTTCAAAACATACTTTGGTCTAAAACTGTAATATCAAAGTTCTAACGTTGCGGAAGCGTTTTTAAAACAAAAACAAACATAACGGTTTGAAAACTGTAAATTACAAAACAAAGTCTCAAGTGTTCAAATCCAGACAACAGAAATATAAAATATGCATGCGACTTGATCTCCTAGTCCATGCTTGCTTGATCTTGTACCTTAACGTCCTGAGAAAACATGTAAATCAAGTCAACACAAAGGTTGGTGCATACACAGGTTTAAGTATTCACAAATGTTTGAAACAACTGTTTAAAATGAAATGTTTGCAGATAACATAATCACACATGCATAGTCATGATAGCTAGTCATTTGTACTATTTACATAAGCGGTCGACACCGAAGCTTACTGTTTGAATGTTGGTTGCCTTTCCACTATTGTTTAGCACAAACAATAGTAATGTGAATTGGCTAGTCAAACACTTGCGTAGATCCCATCTACCAAGTGAGGTTTGTCAAACCTAATAGATATATTTCCAACTACCACGCTTTGCACTACAGCAAACTAAACGGTTCGATATGTAAGGACTTGTAATGCTATGTTCGCACTTATCGTAAATAGCTAACTCATGCATGTGATATGTATCTAAAAGCTTTGTTTGCACATGTTTTCTCCCCCAAAACAGTTAAAATAAGAAAAGGGGCCGTGTACGCACCTTTGAATGTAAGTAGAATGATCAACGGTTCGTGAATTCGCGTAGATAATCTTCTACGAAGAATCTGTGTCATTACAATAACATCGTGTTATTCGTAATGTTAAATCATGTTTGTAGTCACATACGTGTCAACACACGTATGTTAGAATGTTCGAAACGTACATGCAAAAGTATGTACGGTTTTAAGTTCGTTTGTTTAAATCGTTCAACTATATACGATTTCGTTAAACACGCGTACTTATACGCGATTTATGGTTTCATGACAAAATATATATTTCATTATTCTAATACGTTCATAACTGAATTCTGGTTCCAACGCAACTTGAACGGGTTAAAACGGAGTTCGAACGAAGAAATTATGGTTTAAAAACTGAAATTTGTTTTAATTTCAAAAATTGTCAGAGGCAGGGTTCGAACCCCTGACCTCCTGGACTGAATACCACGCCCAAACCAATCCGGCTAACTCAGATTTCGCATTAGAACCCCAGTTTAATTGTTTTTAACCACCAACACTCGGGTTCCCCCCTTTGAAACCCTTGACCGAACCCAATTGTCACCAATTAACCCTCAATTCGAACAAGATCGATAACCGAATCATGGGGCTTTGGTTCTACAGACTTAAACGAGTAAGAATGTGAGTTTATGTGATCTCTATTATCGAAATCGTACGGTTTTATAGTCCCAATCGGATTCGAACCTAAAACTCATCCTTTTGATTCGAATTCATCAAATTCGATTAGGTTAGATTTTAAATCCATAGGGTTTTTATTAGGTGATGAATTTCGCAGCTTTCTGAGCATCTTAATTCGAGTAACAAGCCCAGCAGCTTCGAAACCCCCAAACGATTTTTCATCGTAAACCCTAGAACTTGAAATCATATAATTTGATATATTTATATGAAATTAATCTGTGGTTTTTCATGTAGATATCAAACCGATTCTTTCTGTATAGTTTAATTTGTTTATCATAATCTTTTAAATAAAAGAACCCAAAAACGTTTATGCCTCATTATCACGCAATCGGTTATCAACCAAATCAGTGTTCTTTGATTCAATTAACATATAGTTCTCATTAGTCGGCCTCTTTAGAAGCTAATCATGTGATTTGATTTAGGTTTTGAACTCGTTTACCTAAAAATCCCCAAATTGGTTTAACTCAAGAACCCTAGAATTCAATTTCCAAAAATTCGTTATTGTTTTATGCAATTAATATAGGGATTTCAGTAAAAGAAGAATTCCTAACCTCTCTGTAAGGTTTAATTTGATTTTAAAACTAGTTCCGATCGAAACCCCCAAAACGACTCCAACGATGAACCCTAGTATTCGGGCTCTATCAATTCGTTGTTAGAACCACAAATTAGCATAGGGTTATGCTTAATCGGTTGGTTTAGGTGGTGTATGAGTGATTACTTACTTGTTTCGATGTAGGATTGTTGTAGATCGACTCCAAGCCCTAGGTTCGGCCTCCTCGAAATCAAATTCTTCAATCCGAAGCTTCTGCGATCGAAATGGTGTATGCTAAAGACTCTGAGAATGCCGATTGAGGTTTAGGAATGTTCAATTGTGCGAAATGTGATCGAATTGCGTGGGTTTGATGACTAGAAGCTACGGTTTCAAGTTTTTGTGGCCATTTGAATTCAATTCGACATTATTGGTTATTATAAATGTTAATCATTGATGATAATCATCAATATGATGGTTAAGAAGGGTTAATGATCAGTTACAAATCGAATTGTGATGGATTTCGAATTTTTACTTGATAAACCACTAAAATTTTGACTTTACAAGTCAAAATTGACTCTTTTTGTAAAGTTTCAACATTAATCCCTATCATTTAAACTTGTATGAACTAATTTTTGTTCAATTCAAGTCCTTCCAATTGGTTATCTTCTGATTTCGTACAACTTCTGTTAAATTTTGGTTAACGGAGTTAACTGCAAATTGCCGGATTGTCACAATACAACACTTTCTTCTTTTATTAGTTTGCGAAAATTCGTTACTGTTTGAGACATAACATCGTTGTAAATTTTAGGCCTAAAACATTAAAAATGATAATTTGAATGCAAAGGGAAAAAAATAATATGTCCATACATTTAATAATTTCCATTACAGTTTAAACTATTTATACAATTAAATTACATGTACTTAATATTAAACAATCATTTGCATGCGTTTGGCTTTCTAAATATCATATTATATTAATTTTTTACAAACATTTTTTACAAAATCAAAGTTTCTATTATACCAGTTTTTTTTTATCTTGAATGAATCAAAATATAAACTAAAGGATCGACACAAACACTTTAACACCACCTAATTTACATATAAGTAGGGCTGTCAATTTAAGACACGAACACGTTAACACGACACAACTTTAACATGTTTCGTGTTTACCCTTAACATGTTCCGTGTCAAAAACAAGTCGACACGTTAAGACCTGTTAAGATCCATTAAAATTTGTTAAGATCCGTTTAGACCCGTTAAAACCTATTTAAAATTTAAAATTTAAAAAAATAATATAATAAAATATGTCGGTAGCAAATTAGCTTCAAAATATTTATAATTGTCTAACCTTAGTTATATAACGAGTTCCTTAACGGTTTTTAACAGGTTCTTTAACGGGTTTTAATGAGTTTTAACAGGTTCTTTAACATGTCCTTTTATAGTGTTAACCGTTAACAGGTTCCTTAACAGGTCATTTCGTGTTTTTCGTGTTTTTATCGGGTCGTGTTCGTGTTTGAAAAAACAGACACTATAAAAATTCGTGTTGTGCTCGTGTCTAACCAGTTCGTGTTTCGTGTATTAATGTATTGTGTCTTAACGGGTCGTGTCTGACCCGTTATGACAACACTGATATAAGTAATCAAGTAAATAACATGCATATAATCATACAAACAACAAATTACATATATCTAAATTATGTACATGTAATCATGCACACAACAAATTATGTACATGTAACAAATAGTGTTACATATACTATTACATAACACCTAATATTACATTTTTTGCTCATGGTGCTCATTTTTTAATTTTTGACGAATAGTTACATATGTTTACAGTTATATGATTACGTATACGTAACATTATTTGTTACATATATGTAATTCTTAAAGTTACATATATGTAACTAGGGAATTAATAAAATAAAAACCTCACTTTATTGTAAAAACCGTGAAAGCTAAGCAAAAATCATGTGAAAAAAGTATTTTTTTTTTGAAATTTTTTTATAGGTTTATAACATTATTGAACACATTTTTATGAAAAAAATCAAAAAAATGCCGACCAAATTTTTGTAAAAAAAATATTTAAATTTTTTTTATAAAACTTATGTAAAACATACGTAACGCAGCGTCATATCCGATTAAATTTTTTTACGTTTTGTTATGTTTTACATGGTTTTTTAAAAATATTTTGTCCGCGCTTTTTTGATTTTTTATAAAAATGTGCCCAATAGTGTTACAAACCTGTAAAAAAAAGTTTAAAAAAATGCGTTTTTAAATAATTTTTACATAGTTTTCATAGTTTTCTCACTAAAAAGAGGTTTTCAAATTATCTATTCCCTATGTAACTATTCTTCAAAAATAAAAATGAACATCAAGAGCAAAAAAAATGCAATATTATGTTTTACATATATTTGATTACATATATGTAACCATAAAACTAATTACATATATATATATATATATAGGGAGAGGTTCAAATGTTAACCCTCCCTTATAGCGTTAACCGCTTAACCCTAGCGTTTTTTGCCCGAATCTTAAAATTTTTTTTTTCATGTTTTTTATTATGTAAAAATAGGGGGGGTTTCTTTTTTGTGTTTTTGCTAATTCATCACCGTTTAGAAGTTATTGTAAGTGTAAGTTACTTACACTTACTTACATTTACTGCATCAGATACGGTTTTGTAAGTAAGTGTAAGTAACTTACACTTACAATAACTTCTAAACGGTGTTGAATTAGCAAAAACACAAAAAAGAAACCCCCCTTATTTTTGCAAAATAAAAACCATGAAAAAAAAAATTTAAGATTCGGGCAAAAAACGCTAGGGTTAAGCGGTTAACGCTATAAGGGAGGGTTAACAATGGAACATTCCCCTATATATATATATATATATATATATAGGGGAAGGATATTTTGGAAACCTGGTTGAGGTATGGAAACTTTTAAAACATGTTATGGACCATTGATCTTGGAAATGTATGGTGTAGATTGAAACTTGTAAAGATGAATGGATTATTATAGATTAAAAAATTTTAATATGGTACAGAAAAGTACAATAAGGGTATTAAGGGAAATTCTGATATAGTACTTTTTATGTATTTAATATAATTAATTAACAAAACCGTACGCGTGGTACAAGTTCCCCCAAAAGAACTTTCTCTCACACGCTACCGTACTTTCCACCCAAATTACTTTCTCTCTCACCTGTCACTTTCATTTCCATCTCTCTCACCGTCGATCTTGGTTCCGGCGTCTCACGATTCCACGCCACTTCGGTTCAAAAATCATCAATCCGACGTGCAATTTTAGGTAAGAACTCTAATTCCAACTGCAATTTCATCTTCACCGACTGCAATTTCGTATTCGATGTTTTCGATTGTTACTGAAGAATTTTTTTTTTTTTTGAAAGTATGAGAACCAAAAAAGACGCTCGACGTCTTCCGGCAGGATTCGTCGACGAACCGTCGACTGTTAATCTTCGAGATCCTAGTTTATACTTTTTTATGAACAAACCCGACGAGGGAGACGAAGACGTGGAGGAAGAACAAACGGTCAATGACCACGGAACCGGAACCAACTCAAAGGGTACCGACATACCAGAAGCAACACCGGATACCAATAATGAAATGTAAGTTGATTTAGGTTAAGTTAGGGATGATCAACTGTCAGTTTTTACAGAAAAAAATTAAAGTTTTGAGAAAAAAAATAATGATATACCACGGCATGAAATTGGTGTAGGAATGTGGAGATGATTTTGGAAGACAATCTTTCAAAAGATTACTTAAATTTTACGCCTAATGCATCAGACAGTGATTTCGTAAGGTATGTACAGTACAATCTTCAATCTTTCTATAAAACATTCAATTGATTTATTAAAACTTGGTCAACTTTTGATTTTGTTTCTATAAGGATCCCAAGAAGAAAAAAACGAAAGGTTTTAGTTGAAGAGGAAGTTGGTACGAAGAAACCAAAAAATAGGGTTGAGAAAGAGGATACGCAAAGGTATGAGCAGATCAATTATAAGTTAATGTATATTTAACGTAACATCATAGAATAATGCATTTTGATGGTGTATATAGGTTTGGTAGATTTTAATGGTTGATTACACAATTTTTTACGAAATTCTGTTTTTTAATCATCAGGATTAATAGTTGATTATACATTTCTGTAAAGTTATTATTTGGGGATTGATCGATTTTAGGTTATGATGTTTTGGATGTTACATATTGAGATAATGATTGTAGTGATTAAATTAAAAATTAGTTCATTTTATGTATGAATATGTAAATTTACATTTGTGTTACGTTTAGTGTTACTTTAACTAAGTAAAAATTTGACTAGGAATTAACTCATGTACTTTAATTTGTTTTGTTCTAGTGAGTGTGTAAACAAAGTGTCAACAAAACAGGGGAGAAAGAATTGTGATAAAAGTAAACAAAGGTTTAAGAGTGCATCAAGCAGGTATTTAACAGTTAAGATATAAAATTATAACAACATAACTAATATATGTTATCCCAATCTGTAAGATTATCAGAATCGGTACTTTGTTCGTCTTCATAAGGATTGTGGTTCGCCCAACCAATTTGAGTGTTCAATGATTCAACAGAAACGGGTGACATAGCATCAACATAAAAAGTAGACATATCATCTTCTTCTAGTTTGGGAACAGAAATTGTGGGCCTTTGAACAATACAATCATCAAAATTGTAATTCAAAACCCATTCATCATCAAATGGACCGTAATCAAAATGAAAATCAACTTTCTCGACTTTTATCAAAGATGTTGGCTCATCTTTGTGTGACTTATCTTCGGGAACTTCTTCTTGGATAGACATTGGAGATTTTTTTTTATTTCTTGGCATGCTTGGTATACGCCTAATGTTTGATTTATCTTCTGGATTAGGCATACGCCTAATGTGTAACTTATCTTCAGGAACTTCTTCTTGGATAGACATTGGAGATTTTTTTTTATCGCTTGACATGGTTGGTATACGCCTAATACATGATTTATCGTCTAGATCTTCTACTTTGACGGACATTGGATAATTTTTTTTAGAGCTTGACATGCTTGAAATTTAGTGGTGAAACAAGGTATTGGTTGGACATGAAATGTTAAAGTGTGAATATATATATAGGCAATTTGTAGGTTGTGTTAGGTATAACATTAAATACAGACGAAAAAAGATCGAAAGATGTAACATTGATGTAACATGTTAAACAGTTATATAGGTCCAGTTACCATTTGAAAAGGGAGGGAATATTTAAAAAGTTGGATACAAAAAAGGTGGGAAAAACATGAGGTGCAAAAAAGGTGGGAAAAAAATAAATTTTTAAAACTCGTATAGTTGAGCTAAAATTAAAAGTCTTAAATTGAAAAAAGAACAAAAGATGTAACATTAATGTAACATGTTAAACAGTTATATAGGTCCAGTTACCATTTGAAAAGGGAGGGAATATTTAAAAAGTGGGATAAAAAAAAGGTGGGAAAAAGATGAGGTACAAAAAAGGTGGGAAAAAATTAGATTTTTAAAACTATATAGTTGAGCTAAAATTAAAATTCTTAAATTGGATTAGAATATTTAAAAAGTTAGAAAAAAAAATGGTGGCAAAAGCTTGTGGTAAGAAAATGGTGGGAAATTATTATAAACATAAATCTACCAACTTTGAGCCGAATTTAAAAAACGTAAATTTGATGTAACAGGTAAACGGTTCTCTAAAATAATGAAAATACAAAAAGATTAATATAGTTTAATTTATGGTGAGTGAAGAAAGGCAGGAATATTAAAAAATGGTGGGAAAATTAAAGGTGAAAAAAAAAATTATTAAATATTAAAAAATGTAAATTTTTATTTTTCTAACTGAAATAAAATAGCGTAAAAGTGGTGTAACACGATTGCAGTTAGTATAATATAACTAAAAGACAAAAATATTCAAGTGGGGATGAAATCTGGTGGGAAATGGAAGAGGGAAAATTTTAAAAATTAAAAAATAATCAGGTTTTTGCTTTTATTTTAACGTCATTAAATAATCAGGTGAATGGATCTGTTGCACGAACATCGACCGGAGCTTTAGCCGGAATAGTAACCGGATCTTAGCCGTAATATTGACCGGACACATAGCCGGAATTTACACATGAATGATTTTACGTTTAGCCGGAATAGTAACTGGATGGGATTTTCAAATGAGATTGTACCTTTAGTCGGAAAAGAAACTGGATGTTGGCCGGAATATTGACCGGATTGCTGTACCTTTAGTCGGAAAAGAAACTGGATGTTGGCCGGAATATTGACCGGATTGCTGTACGGGAATTTAACATTCATTAATTTGTCCGAAATTTTATTCTATAACAAAAAAAAATTTGTGGTAAGAAATTATAATAATATTTTTTAAATCTTGATGTGATGTAAGAGAGATAAAATATTAATTAATATAATAGAGAGAGAGTAGGTTGTGTGGTAATGACTATATTGCCCTTGTTCTAAAAATAATAATTATAAGAAATTGGTGATGTGGCAAAATGTATACCACATGTTGGGTTTTCATAGTTTGCATAACTCAAGAAGGTTTCTAATATATACATCCCCTATATATATATATATATATATATATATATATATATATATATATATATATATATATATATGGTAAGGAGCAAATAAGAACCCACCTTAATTGAGGTAACCCATTAACCCGGGCAAAAAACGCTCAAATCGCAAAAAAAAAAAATCTCATGGTCTTTTTTATACAAAAATAGGGGGGCTCCTTTTTTAAGCGTTCGCTAATTCACAAGCGTTTAAAAGTTAAACGAAATGTAAGTTTGCGTTACACTGCGAAACTTCGCAGTGTAACGCAAACTTACATTTCGTTTAACTTTTAAACGCTTGTGAATTAGCGAACGCTTAAAAAAGGAGCCCCCCTATTTTTGTATAAAAAAGACCATGAAAAAAAATTTTTGCGATTTGAGCGTTTTTTGCCAGGGTTAATGGGTTACCTCAATTAAGGGGGTTATTATATGATCCCTTTCCTATATATATATATAGGGTAAAGAACCTATAATAACCCTCTCTTATTGTATAACCTGAAATAACCCTGCAAGATGAACCCGAATCTTTGGTTTTTTTTTTCAAAATCTTAGTTTTACATGTACAAGAATATGTTCTTTTATGTATTTGAGCAAATTCTTTTTCGTTTGAGATCCTACATCAATGTAATTTGCCTTACAGCACTGTCATATGTATATTCTTAGTTTTACATGTACAAGAATATATTTATTACAGTGCTGTAAGGCAAATTACATTGATGTAGGATCTCAAACGAAAAAGAATTTGCTCAAACACATAAAAGAACATATTCTTGTACATGTAAAACTAAGATTTTGAAAATAAAAAACCAAAGATTCGGGTTCATCTTGCAGGGTTATTTCGGGTTATGCAATAAGAGATGGTTATTATAGGATGCGGATCCTATATATATATATATATATGATTAATTTAATCATTTTAACTTGGTACATATATATACATGATTACAGATTACATATATGTAATACTTAAAGTTACATAGATGTAAATATTTGTCAAACATAAAAAATAGAACATCAAGAGCATATAAAGTAAAATTAGGTATACCTACATCTATGTAATCACATATCTGGTAACATATACCTAGCATTATTTGTTACATATATGTAATACTTACTATTGCATACTGTAACTATTTGTTAAAAATAAAATATGTACATCATGAGCAAAATGTAACATCCCAAATTTTTCTAAGATACAAGTTATTTGAATTCTACGTACGTGTAACGGATAAGTAACTTGTGGGAAAATAGACAAAAAAATAACCAAGATGGGGCTTAGAAATCGTGTACTCGAAATAATGAAGATTTCGAATACATCACATTTCGAGTACACTACATTTTCGTGTACAGGGGTTTTCGAATACAGGAACCTTGTCTATAAATAGTCGTGCCTTGGGAAATGTGCGAACCTTTGGCTGGAAGCTCATCTGCTCTCGAGTACACGAAGTTCAAGTCCAAGAATTTCAAGAATCAAACTTTGATCGACCAAACGAAGTAGGAAACGCACGGGATTCTACCAGGAGGATCAGCTACCTTCAAGTAAGTGATTCATGTATAGAAAGCTGGATTTTTATACAAAAGTTAGGATGGTTAAACAAAGGGTGAACTTATGCATAAAGCTCACACCTTTATGCATAAAGTTCATAACTTTGAGGTTCCAATACGTTGGTAACAACATAAGGAACCTAGAACTAGCTCCCCAAGGCCTTAGATGAATTTCTGAGATGTTTAATGACGAAATGATGAGTACACGAAGCTATACACTAAGGGTACTCGAAATCATACTTAGAATTTCGTATACATGAGTATTTCGAGTACATGGGTAGTTCGAGTACAGGGCCATTTCGTGTACATGAGTATTTCGAGTACATGGGTATTTCGAATACATTGGCTATTTCGTGTACATGGAATTTCGTGTACAGGGCATTTCGTGAACAAGGGATGTTTCGAGTACATGGCAATTCGTGTACATGGGAACTTAACGAATTTCAAGGGTTTCGAACACTTAGCTAAGTTTCGAGAACTTGGATTCAGAAAGGGGGACTAGTAGGCTATGAGGACTTAGAATAATTTCTAAGTCTAAGTATGTGATGTGATGGTATGTGATGATATGATGTAACTGATATAGGTCCTTAAGGCCCTAGCTAAGGAGTTCGGCTAAGGTTAACAGGAGTCTACTGTCAGGTGAGTTCTAGACGCCCTATTTTATGCTTAATGTTTTGGGCTGACATACATGCTTATTGTTATGTCTATGATGATATGTGCCTATGACGATAATGAATGAATGATGTTATGCCCTGACCATGTATGCATGTTAAGGTGATAGTATGATTATTGCATGAAAGTATGCTAAGAATGATGAATGCATGATAGTAAGTTATGATGATAAACTGAATGATAACATGCTATGATGATAATTAGGGATGTATGTTATGATGAAATCCTAGATACGCTATGACGGAAGTATGATGTTATGATGATTACATGCTAGCAAAATGTGTTTATGTTGCCATGATGAATGATATGATGACATGCGGCTAGAATGACATGTGCATGGTACTAGGATGTTATGACGACATGATACTAGCATACCCTGTATGAGAAATCCTATGTTATTAGGATAATGATACGATGTTATGATGAATGATGATATGGTGCTAGTGTATCATGTCATGATAAATGATGGTTGCTCCAGTACTTGTTACTGGGTAAGTATGGTTGCTCCAGTACTTGTTACTGGGTAAGTATGGTTGCTCCAGTACTTGTTACTGGGTAAGTATGGTTGCTCCAGTATTTGTACTGGGTAAGTATGGTTGCTCCAGTATTTGTACTGGGTAAGTATGATGTTGCTCCCGTACTCGTTACGGGGTAAGTATGATGTTGCTCCCGTACTCGTTACGGGGTAAGTATGATGTTGCTCCCGTACTCGTTACGGGGTAAGTATGATGTTGCTCCCGTACTCGTTACGGGGTAAGTATGACGTTGCTCCCATATTCATATGGGGTAAGTATGGTTATGGTTACTCCAGTACTTGCTACTGGGTAGGTATGGGTCTGCCGAACGCTTCGGCGGGACAGGCCAACGGTTATGGAGCCTTGTGCCGGCATAAGCCCACTGTTCGAATGGTAACAGTGGAACGTATGATGATGATGATGTAAGGATGTTATGTGCTAAGGTTATGGACTATGTGTATGAAATGATGTATATGTTAAGTATGTTTAATGTTGTTTTATGAAAACTAGAACTCACCAGCGTAAGCTGACTTGATTTAGCATGTATGTCAGGTTGAAGGTATGATAAGAAGAGGCATGGAGCTCGGGCATAGAGTCATACGATCCGGTGGTTTTGGCAATCCGATGTGATTTTGATACAGACATGTCATTGATTTCTGTTTATCAACTATGTTTACATTTCCGCTGCATGATTATGAAAGTTTTTAGTTTAAGAGCTATGTGTTATGATGAAAACCAACCTCTGTGAGGTGCCCGGTTTCGGGGCCTCACAAGTTGGTATCAGAGCCATAGTTTGAGAGATCTTGGCATCCCAAATGCCAAGACTTAAACTGAGAATGGGATTAATGGATGCGGATTGCCAACCACGGATGACGGATGCCACGAGCTGAATGTTTATGTATGAGTTAAGGGTTAGATGTAATGTTATGTAAGTAGTGAGTGTCATGCACATTGAAGAGATGGGATGGGAAACGTTTAGAGCCTATGAGTTGGGTAAATGGTTAATAACACTTGATCAACGTCGTTAACGATTTACAAAACTTATTCTGTGCTAAACTGATTCCTATGCTGACTCATCAATTGTTGCATTATGTAGAAAGTTAAGATGGCCGGACAAAAGGGTAGACCGCGAAAGAAACCACAGGTAGCTGAAGAACCACATGTCGAGGCTGAAGAACCCGTCAACGAAGACGACCACGAGCACAACGAGCAACCTGAGAATGAAGACGAGTTCACTCTAGAGCCTATCGTGGTGAAGGCTATTTCTGATGAGGTCTGCAAGATCATGGATGAAAAGATGCCAGCAATGATTGCTAAGGCACTGAAGGATGCTCTAAAAGACAAGTCTGAAGGAACTAAAGAAAGCACCAAAGAAGATGAGGTGGTGATCATCGAGACGAAGAGCGGCGACTCTATGACAGGGAAACTGAAGGGTTGTGACTACAAGTCCTTCAAGGGATGCAACCCACCGACCTTCGATGGTAAGAAGGATGCTGTGACCACCTGCCACTGGGTATCCGCGATGGAGGCTGTTATCTCCATCAGTGAATGCCGAGTCGATCAAGCTGTTAAGTTTGCAGCTCACTCCTTTGTCGAGGAGGCACTTCACTGGTGGAACACCATTAAGCAGTCCAAGGCTGCAGCTGATGTAGAGAAGATGACTTGGGATGATCTAAAGGAACTGGTCACTAAGCAGTTTTGTCCCAAGAATGAGCTGGATAAGGTTGAAAGGGAGTTTCTGGTGCTGAAGGCGGGAAGCCTGAATCACAGGCAGTACACTTCGCGATTCAATGAGATGGCAAGACTTGTTCCTCACTTGGTTTCTACCGAGGAACGTAGGGTGAAGTTGTACATGGAGGGCTTGCCTCCGAAGGTTCGGATACATGTGAAAGCGAATGCTCCCAAGACTTATGACTCCACTGTGGAGCTCAGTGGCATAGTTTGGGATGATGTTATTTCAGCCGAGCCAGTCAAAGAAGAGGCAAAGGTGAAAGAGTCCTCCGGGACTAAGAGGGGTCGAACAGACCAACGAAAGTTCTCAAGCAAGAAGGCCAAGCGAGAGGAGATGGGCCGATGCAACAAGTGTGGGAAAAGCCACACGGGACAGTGCCTGGTGGGCACTAATTTATGTTTCAGGTGTGGAAAGACGGGGCACTTTTCTAGCAGTTGCCCGAATGCTACTCGATGCTTCAACTGCAATGGATTAGGGCATATGTCCAAGGATTGCAAGCTACCACGGGCCGATGCTTCGGGCTCGGGTAAGAAAGAGGAGAAAGGAAAGGAGAAGCAGAAGGCTAAAGCACGAGCCTTTACGATGACGAAGGATGATGCGATTGTGGACCCGGACGTGGTCACAGGTACCTTTTCTATCAACAATATTCCTGCTTCTGTATTGTTTGATTCTGGTGCCAGTATGAGTTTTGTGTCTTCTACTTTCTGTGATGGGTTATCTGGGAAGGTTAAGAAGATAGATCGGGTATTTGATGTAGAGACGGCTATTGGTAAGATGACCAGGGTGACTGAGGCTATTGATGACTGTTATGTTGAGATAGAAGGTCATAGGTTCCCTGTCCGATTGTTTCTTATTACCTTAGGGGGATTCGATGTGGTTTTGGGTATGGACTGGTTAGCCAAATATGAGGCTAACATTGTATGTCGACGAAAGATGATATGTTTACGTGCGATGGATGGGAGTTCTGTGACGGTTTATGGTGATAAAGCGATGTATGCGCCAAAGATCATTTCGATGATCAAGGCTGATGTTATGATGCGGCGAGGGTGTGTAGCCTACTTGGCCTACGCGATTGAGGAACGTATGGATACGAGGACGATTGATGATGTTCCCGTGGTGTGTAACTTCCCCGATGTATTCCCTGAGGAATTGCCTGGATTACCACCCGAACGGGAAATTGAGTTCCAGATCGACTTAGTGCCGGGGGCACAACCCGTTGCCAAAGCACCTTACCGTTTAGCTCCAACAGAGATGAAGGAAATGATGACCCAGCTACAAGAACTCCTTGATAAAGGTTTTATACGACCGAGTGTCTCTCCGTGGGGAGCACCGGTGCTGTTCGTTAAGAAGAAGGATGGAAGTATGCGTATGTGTATTGACTACAGGGAACTGAATAAGTTGACCGTAAAGAACAGGTATCCTCTACCTAGAATTGATGACTTGTTCGATCAATTGCAAGGTGCAAGCTGGTTCTCGAAGATAGATCTCCGATCCGGTTACCATCAGTTGAAAGTTCGAGAGCAGGATATTCCAAAGACTGCTTTCCGTACGCGTTATGGACATTACGAGTTTCTCGTTATGTCGTTTGGATTGACGAATGCTCCTGCAGCATTTATGGATTTGATGAACAGGGTATGTCGACCGATGCTGGACCGATCGGTGATAGTGTTTATTGACGATATTTTGATTTATTCAAAGAACGAGGGAGACCATGCTTGCCACGTACGCGAGGTATTGGAAATCCTGAGGAAAGAGGAACTTTATGCTAAGTTCTCCAAATGCGCTTTCTGGCTACGAGAGGTACAGTTTCTGGGTCACGTGGTGAACCCAGAAGGCATTATGGTAGATCCAGCTAAAGTTGAAACGATTATGAAATGGAGTCCTCCAAAGTCACCGACAGAAGTACGCAGTTTTCTTGGTTTGGCTGGCTATTATCGGAGATTTATTCAAGACTTCTCCAAGATAGCGACGCCACTGACGAAGCTCACGAAGAAAGACGTAAAGTACGAATGGGGTCCAAACCAAGAACAAGCGTTTTCAGTGCTGAAGGAGAAACTTACCCAAGCTCCTGTTCTAGCACTGCCGGATGGGAATGATGATCTTGTTGTGTATGCCGATGCGTCACGACAAGGGTTGGGATGTGTACTAATGCAAAGGGGAAGGGTGATAGCTTATGCTTCGCGCCAGCTAAAGATTCATGAGGCTAACTACCCGACCCACGATCTTGAACTCGCTGCAGTGGTGTTTGCATTGAAAATATGGAGGCACTATTTGTATGGAGTAAGGAGTACCATCTATACCGACCACAAGAGCTTGAAGTATTTCTTCGAGCAAAAGGATTTAAATATGAGGCAGAGACGATGGCTTGAGCTGTTAAAGGATTATGACTGTGATATTCTATATCACCCAGGAAAGGCCAATGTGGTGGCGGATGCTCTGAGTCGCAAGACTGATCATCCTGCCATACGAGTAAAATCGTATAGTTTGGTAATAACGCCAGACTTTCTGAACGAGCTCAAACAGGCGCAACAGGAGGGATTGAAAGAAGAGAATGTGGGTTTTGAACGCGTCTTCGGACAAGTCAAGAACTTGGAAGACAATGACCATGGGATAAAGCTACGATTCGGTCGAATGTGGGTGCCCAGAAATGGGGACATTCGAGCGAGGATTTTAGATGAAGCCCACAAGTCACGTTACTCGGTGCACCCCGGTGCAACGAAGATGTATCAAGATCTTCGACATGATTATTGGTGGCCGGGCATGAAGTTTAATGTGATGCAGTATGTGAACAGGTGCCTTACTTGTGCGCAAGTGAAGGCTGAACATCAGAAGCCCTACGGATATGTGCAACCTCTAGAGGTACCGGAATGGAAATGGGAACACATCACCATGGATTTCATTACCAAGCTACCAAAGACAGCTAAGCGACATGATACCATTTGGGTGATTGTGGACCGACTGACGAAGAGTGCACACTTTCTCCCTATCAGGGAAACGTATACGTCCGAAAAGTTGTCTGAGTTGTTCGTAAAAGAGATTGTGGCCAGACATGGAGTTCCTGTCTCCATTGTGTCAGATAGGGATACGAGGTTTACTTCCAGATTCTGGAAGCAGTTTCATGATGCTATGGGAACGAGGTTAAATATCAGTACCGCCTATCACCCTCAGACTGATGGACAGTCAGAAAGGACTATCCAAACGTTGGAGGATATGCTTAGGGCGTGCATTATCGATTTTGGAGGAAGCTGGGATGACCACTTGCCCTTGGTGGAGTTTTCATATAACAACAGCTATCACTCCAGTATCGGAATGCCCCCATATGAGGCGTTGTACGGACGACGATGTAGAACCCCGGTATGCTGGGGTGAAGTTGGACAGAAAGAAATGGGAAACAAGGCTGCTGTGATTGATATGGCAGAAAAGCTACGGGTGATAAAAGCACGTATGAAGGCTGCACAAGATCGCCAAAAGTCCTACGCTGACAAGCGCCGGAGACCGATAGAGTTTGATGTTGGCGATCGAGTGTTGCTGAAAGTATCACCATGGAAGGGAATCATTCGATTCAGAAAGCGAGGCAAGTTGAGTCCGAGGTACATTGGACCATTTCCGATAAAGGCAAGAGTAGGGAAGGTCGCGTATCGACTGGACCTACCAGAGGAGCTGAACGGGATTCATCCTACCTTTCACGTGTCGCATCTTAGGAAGTGCTTGGCAGACGAGCAGGCGCATGTTCCTTTGGATGACATTGAGGTAGACGACCGACTGAACTACATTGAAGAACCAGTCGCCATTGTGGATACGAAGGAAAAGCAGTTAAGGAATAAAACGGTTCGTCAAGTAAGAGTTCAGTGGAAGCATCGGAAAGGTTCAGACACGACGTGGGAACTGGAAGACGAGATGAGGGAGTTGTATCCTCATTTGTTCGATGTGTAACAAGGCAGGTTTCGGGACGAAACCTATTGTAAGGAGGGGAGACTTGTAACATCCCAAATTTTTCTAAGATACAAGTTATTTGAATTCTACGTACGTGTAACGGATAAGTAACTTGTGGGAAAATAGACAAAAAAATAACCAAGATGGGGCTTAGAAATCGTGTACTCGAAATAATGAAGATTTCGAATACATCACATTTCGAGTACACTACATTTTCGTGTACAGGGGTTTTCGAATACAGGAACCTTGTCTATAAATAGTCGTGCCTTGGGAAATGTGCGAACCTTTGGCTGGAAGCTCATCTGCTCTCGAGTACACGAAGTTCAAGTCCAAGAATTTCAAGAATCAAACTTTGATCGACCAAACGAAGTAGGAAACGCACGGGATTCTACCAGGAGGATCAGCTACCTTCAAGTAAGTGATTCATGTATAGAAAGCTGGATTTTTATACAAAAGTTAGGATGGTTAAACAAAGGGTGAACTTATGCATAAAGCTCACACCTTTATGCATAAAGTTCATAACTTTGAGGTTCCAATACGTTGGTAACAACATAAGGAACCTAGAACTAGCTCCCCAAGGCCTTAGATGAATTTCTGAGATGTTTAATGACGAAATGATGAGTACACGAAGCTATACACTAAGGGTACTCGAAATCATACTTAGAATTTCGTATACATGAGTATTTCGAGTACATGGGTAGTTCGAGTACAGGGCCATTTCGTGTACATGAGTATTTCGAGTACATGGGTATTTCGAATACATTGGCTATTTCGTGTACATGGAATTTCGTGTACAGGGCATTTCGTGAACAAGGGATGTTTCGAGTACATGGCAATTCGTGTACATGGGAACTTAACGAATTTCAAGGGTTTCGAACACTTAGCTAAGTTTCGAGAACTTGGATTCAGAAAGGGGGACTAGTAGGCTATGAGGACTTAGAATAATTTCTAAGTCTAAGTATGTGATGTGATGGTATGTGATGATATGATGTAACTGATATAGGTCCTTAAGGCCCTAGCTAAGGAGTTCGGCTAAGGTTAACAGGAGTCTACTGTCAGGTGAGTTCTAGACGCCCTATTTTATGCTTAATGTTTTGGGCTGACATACATGCTTATTGTTATGTCTATGATGATATGTGCCTATGATAATGAATGAATGATGTTATGCCCTGACCATGTATGCATGTTAAGGTGATAGTATGATTATTGCATGAAAGTATGCTAAGAATGATGAATGCATGATAGTAAGTTATGATGATAAACTGAATGATAACATGCTATGATGATAATTAGGGATGTATGTTATGATGAAATCCTAGATACGCTATGACGGAAGTATGATGTTATGATGATTACATGCTAGCAAAATGTGTTTATGTTGCCATGATGAATGATATGATGACATGCGGCTAGCATGACATGTGCATGGTACTAGGATGTTATGACGACATGATACTAGCATACCCTGTATGAGAAATCCTATGTTATTAGGATAATGATACGATGTTATGATGAATGATGATATGGTGCTAGTGTATCATGTCATGATAAATGATGGTTGCTCCAGTACTTGTTACTGGGTAAGTATGGTTGCTCCAGTACTTGTTACTGGGTAAGTATGGTTGCTCCAGTACTTGTTACTGGGTAAGTATGGTTGCTCCAGTATTTGTACTGGGTAAGTATGGTTGCTCCAGTATTTGTACTGGGTAAGTATGATGTTGCTCCCGTACTCGTTACGGGGTAAGTATGATGTTGCTCCCGTACTCGTTACGGGGTAAGTATGATGTTGCTCCCGTACTCGTTACGGGGTAAGTATGATGTTGCTCCCGTACTCGTTACGGGGTAAGTATGACGTTGCTCCCATATTCATATGGGGTAAGTATGGTTATGGTTACTCCAGTACTTGCTACTGGGTAGGTATGGGTCTGCCGAACGCTTCGGCGGGACAGGCCAACGGTTATGGAGCCTTGTGCCGGCATAAGCCCACTGTTCGAATGGTAACAGTGGAACGTATGATGATGATGATGTAAGGATGTTATGTGCTAAGGTTATGGACTATGTGTATGAAATGATGTATATGTTAAGTATGTTTAATGTTGTTTTATGAAAACTAGAACTCACCAGCGTAAGCTGACTTGATTTAGCATGTATGTCAGGTTGAAGGTATGATAAGAAGAGGCATGGAGCTCGGGCATAGAGTCATACGATCCGGTGGTTTTGGCAATCCGATGTGATTTTGATACAGACATGTCATTGATTTCTGTTTATCAACTATGTTTACATTTCCGCTGCATGATTATGAAAGTTTTTAGTTTAAGAGCTATGTGTTATGATGAAAACCAACCTCTGTGAGGTGCCCGGTTTCGGGGCCTCACACAAAAGAAGGTAATATTATGTGTTACATATACCTGATTATACATATGTAATTATATACCTTATTACGGGATAGGTGCTCAAAGCTCGTAAATACTTATAATTTGTTTGTTGAAACACATAAAAAAGATTGATCCAAAATAAATGTTAATTGATCCGATTGACATGGAAGATTGACCAGGTGCATGTATTTTTCAAGCTAATGTTTGACTAAAATTTAAATGATATGAATAATTCACAAAGAGACTACATATTGCTAAGATTATCCGATTTAAAATTAAACAATATAATTTCCTAAAATAGTGCGATGGTATTTTACTAAAATATCCTTTCAATAATAAAAATAAGTTATTAGAAATTATGTGATTGATACATATTAGTTTTCTTATGAACCTTCCCTTATAAATAAATAAATAAATATATATATATATATAGGGAGAGGATCAAATGTTAACCCTCCCTTATAGCGTTAACCCGTTAACCCCGGTATTTTTTGCCCGAATTTTTGTTTTTTTTCATGGTTTTTATTATACATAAATAGGAGGGGTTTCTTTTTTGTGTTTTTGCTAATTCATCACCATTTAGAAATTAAATCAAAAGAAACCCCCTATTTATGTATAATAAAAACCATGAAAAAAAACAAAGATTCGGGCAAAAAATGAAAGGGTTAACGCTATAAGGAAGGGTTAACATTTGAACCTCTCCCTATATATATATATGGAGGTTCCACAAAAAACCATGCTTTTTAAGAAAACTTAAAAAGCCTTCATCTAACCATTGATTTATATCATCAATGGTTGAAATTAATTAGTGCCATTTTAGTAAATATTTAAATAGAAAAAACAGAAAATTAATAGTAAAGGGCATAATAGGCAATAAACAATAATGTTTATATAGAAACAATTTTAAAAATTGATTGTCTCATGGTTTTACGTTTCCTTTGCCTGATTTTCAGTATTCAAAGAACCCCAATTCGTGACCTATAGGATTTCGAACATAATCCCCCAAATCCATGATTCAAATTGACAAAATTGCTTAACAAAAGGTCTTGGGTTCATAGGGTTTTCATTAGAAGGAGGATTTCGAACCATTCTGTGGCATTTAATTTGAATATCCAATTCATTTGGGTCGAAACCCCCAAAACGATTTGTATCTAAGAACCCTAGAATTGAAAATCGTTTAATTCGTTGTTGTTTGATCAAACTATCTTAGAGTTTTCATTAAACACATTATAACGAAACTGTGTATATAATTTAATTTGATTTATGAACTCGTTTTGATAAGAACCCCCAATTTGTTCAACATGAAGAACCCTAGAGTTCGAATTCGATTAATTTGTTATTAGAATTCGAAATTAGCATATGGCTATGCTTAGTCGGGTGTTTTAGGTTGTGTAGGAATCAAGTGTTACCTGATTTGATGTTGGATTGATGATGTTCAATTTGAGTTCGCCGGCTCCCAATCGAAATCCTCTATCCAACGTTTCTAAGATCAAATTGGCTTGTGCAGAAGCTCCTGAGAGTGCCGATTGAGATTTTTGGGAGTTCAATTTGTGAAGTTAAAGTCGAATTGTGTGAGTTCTAGAGTTAATGACTACGGTTTCAAGTTTTTGTGACTGTTTTTGATTAATTTCGATGATTAATTGTTCAAATAACGTATAGAGTTGTTAATAATCATCAATGTGATGATTAGTAACAATTAAATCCCAGTTACAACTCTAATAATTGCGATTTTCGAATTTTAGTTTGATACACCACTCGAATTTTGACTATAAAAGTCAAAATTGAACATTTTGTATAATTTCAACATTAATCCTTATGATTTAAATGTTTATGAACTAATTTTGTTCAATTCAAGTCCTTCTAGTTTGTTATTTTATGATTTCGTACGATTTCTGTTAAATTTTGGTTAATGGGGTTAATCCGAAAATGTCATATTGTCATAATATGTATATTGTTTGTATGTGATTTTTGCCATATACATATGATCGTATATTATTACATGCATGTAGTAGTGCTTTCATTCTTTATTTGATTTCATCAATGTAATTAGGGTTGTAAACGAACCGAACGTTCAGCAAACAGTTCGTGAACCGTTCGGCGTGAAGTTCGTTTATGTTCGTTCGTGACGAACAAGAAATTCCGTTGGTTTAGTTAAATGAACGAACATGAACAAAGGTCGTGTTCGTTCATTTGTGTTCGTGAACGTTCGGTAACATGTTCGTTTACGTTTGTTTATGTTCAGTTAAGTTCATTTATTATATTTATTCATTATATGTGTTGTATAATTTTAATTTTTGATTTTTAGTTTAATTCTATAATATTTTAATTTACATATTTATAAATGATTATCTCTAATGCTTGAGATTTAGAATGTTGATTTTTATTATTTAAATAATATGTGTTCGTTAGCGTTCGTGAACCGTTCATGAACAAGCTAAATTCCTTAATGAACGAACAAGAATAAGAATTTTCGTTCAGTTAGCGTTTGTGAACCGTTCGTGAACAAGTTAAAAGTTAAACGAACGAACACGGACAAGGGTCCGTTCGGCTCGTTTACAGCCCTAAATGTAATGCAATAATTTCTGAGTTTTTAGATGATTTGTAAACTCTAATGGTGGTTGTTTTACGGTTTTTTTCATCCATTTGTTATTGTGCTCATATTTGTAGAATTGTTAAACAAGTGTTGTTGCTCTTTGATTGCTGCTATTAGCAATAGAAACTTATTTGATTAGATATATGTAATCAATAGGTTAATACCATTAAATAAGTTTTTTTGAGGTACAAGTATTTAAGTTTTTGTGAGGTTTCATTTAGTTTTTATTTAGTTACTATCATGTTATGTTCGGGTCATTTGTTTCTAATATTTGTTTATTGTTTTTTGGTCATGAAAATGTACATTTGTTTTCTGTGTCAACTTTTCTTCAAATGCATCACCAAAATTGTATGTTACTTAGCTAGTATTTAATATATGTAAGCTGATTTTGATAACATTTATGTTGTAATGTTTGCAGGGTATGTCAACCCAAATGCAAGGAAATCAATGCAGCTCTTTTTTACAAAACCATCAACCCAACTGTTTCTATGTAGCAAGTTATGCGGGCCTCATGTGAAAGACGTTTTCTTAGATGTGCTACACTAAGTCAAACATTTGATTACACATAGATAACTTGTGTGATCACATTTTTAATCAAAATCAAGAGAAAATGCGGAATAGCAGTTGAGTGCTTTAGAACAACTTGATTACAATAAATAACAAGTTGATTACATATATGTAACTAGTTGATTACATTTCATGTTTTCTCTTTAATTTTATAAAACTCTAATGGTGGTTGTTTTACGGCTTTTTTCATCCATTATGATATATTGAAGGACTGATTAAGGTTGGTTAATAAGGTTGTTTGTTTACATTTTTATGAAGAAATGTGTAATACTAGTTAGAAGGTTTGATTACATACATGTAACAACTGAAACTTAATCATGCAATTGAAAATTAAATTTCTTCATCTGTTTACCTAATAGAGTTAGTCGGTTTCTTGTTTTATGTAGAAACGTGTTATACTACGTAAAAAGAATTGCTAACATATATATAACGAATGAGCTTAAAAAAATCTAAATTCTTTTATTTTTCAAAAAAAAATCATGAGTTTTAAGTTAATAGTTCAATAAAAGAACACATGATAAATATTAGTTGCTACATATATGTAACTTGGTATGTGCATTGAAAAAATATAGGGCAAATCCGTAAAAGAAAAAATTACAAATATGTAACTTGGTATGTGTAATTAAAGAACCATTAATCAAAATCAAAACTCATGATCAAAGTAAACATATTTTAGTTGTACCCATCACTATAAATGTTACATGCATGTAATATTGTTTGTCACATATATGTAATAATGATTTTTTTAGTTACAACAATTGGAAAAACACTCCTACAATATAATCAAAACAAAACAGACAAGCGATAATTATCTCAAAAGCCCATGCATTCTCCATATGCACATCCTCTTCTTTAGGAATGAAATCGTTCTTGTGTTCAACATTTTGTGGATTCTCTTCAGGAGTCTTTTCTTTGTTCATATCTGCAATTGTTTCACATACCAGATCAAGCAACTCTTTGATGTTCAGATAGTTTGCAACCTGAAACATATACAAAAACAATTCTAGTATCACACACCATATCATCTGATTACATATATGTAATCACTTAAATATAAGCACATATGTAACATGATTATGTATATGTAATCTAATTGGTTTAATGACAAATGAACATCATTTATAAGCATTCAAGAGAACTGCTTACATATATGTAGGCATTGATTACATATAGTCCGATTATATATATGTAATCAGCATAAAATGAACAAATGTAAGCATATATATAATTTGATTATATATACACAATCAACAAAATAAAACAAATGTAAGCACATATCATCTGATTACATTATGTAATCAACCAAATAGAACAAATGTAAGCACATAGATGTAATACGATGTAGAATCCAAAAACAAAACCAAAAAACATAACAAGTGATTACATACATGTAAACCTATTTGCACTTGTCTTCTTCATCATCATCTTTTCATTTAAGTGTTTCATCAAACACATGTTATGCATCCTAAATGTTTTGTTCGTTCATTGGGTTGTTCAAGGCTTTGGAAACAAAATTAGATGAAAATAAGGAAATTGGAAAAGATTTAGCACATGAATTAATGTAATTGGAATTGTTAGTTCACCAAGTTGTTCAAGGTAGATGGGTATCATCAGATCTGGAAGAAAAGGGTTAGAAGAAGGAAAGTGGAAGAAGAAAGGGTGGGACGGGGGTGGGGTTACCTGGCAACGATAGCCGGCAACTATGTAAGCGGTGAGGAAGATGACAGAAACCCTGATTCTAGCAAACCCTCGTGATTTCAGTGGAGGATGGGAATGCCACCTGATCTGGAAAGAAAAAAAGGTAGAAGAAGGAAATGGGAGCAGTTTGTGGTGGCCGATGACGGTTTGTGCTGGACATCGTCTATCTCCGATCTTCCTCCTCTTTCAATCACCATCTTTGATTTTCATTCTTCTTCTTTCAATCAAAGATGGTGATTGAAATTTTGGTTTGATTTGTTCCTCCGATTGAATAGAAACCGACCAGTTATTTTTGGAGAGATTCATGGGATTTTGTTTTTAAATTGATAAATTACCAAACTATCCTTTTAATAAAAAAAATGTAAATATATATATAAATTATGTGATTGGTGGATGAGAGTTTTCCAGGTTTTCTCAAAAAGAGAGAGTTTTCATTTGAACTCTCCCATATATATATATATATATATATATATATAGGGGAAGGATCAAATGTTAACCCTTCCTTATTGCGATAACCGCATAACCCTAGCACTTTTTTGCGTTTTTTGCCCGAATCTTTGTTTTTTTTATGGTCTTTATTATACATAAATAGGGGGTTTCTTTTTTGTGTTTTTGCTAATTCATTACCGTTTAGAAATTATTTACAAGTGTAAATAAGTGTAAGTATTTACACTTACTTACATCACATCACATATCTGATGTAAGTGTGATGTAAGTAAGTGTAAGTACTTACACTTACTTACACTTGTAAATAATTTCTAAACGGTGATGAATTAGCAAAAACACAAAAAAGAAACCCCCCTATTTATGTATAATAAAGACAATGAAAAAAAACAAAGATTGGGGCAAAAAATGAAAAAAAAAATGCCAGGGTTATGCGGTTATCGCAATAAGGAAGGGTTAACAAAGGAACCATCCCCTATATATATATATATATATAAAGAGATGATCAAAAGTTAACTCTTTTTTATTGTGTTAACCGAATAACTACATTTTATTACTTTGAGGCTCAAATTAAAGTAAATCTAAGGGTGTAGGTTTTTTTCTTCTTTTTTAATTAATTTAATTAATGTAGGACCCACTTACATTAATAAAAAATGAAAAGAAAAAACATACACCTTTAGATTTACTTTAATGTGGGACTCAAAGTAATAATATGTAGTTATTCAGTTAACGCAATAAAAATGGGTTAACAAACAAACCACACCATATATATGTGTGTACATATATGTATACATAGGGGAAGGTTCCATTGTTAACCCTCCCTTATAGCGTTAACCGCTTAACCCTAGCGTTTTTTGTCCGAATCTAAAATTTTTTTTTTTCATGGTTTTTATTATGCATAAATAGAGGGGTTTCTTTTTTGTGTTTTTGCTAATTCATCACCGTTTAGAAGTTATTGTAAGTGTAAGTTACTTACACTTACTTACAATCCGTATCTGATGCAGTAAATGTAAGTAAGTGTAAGTAACTTACACTTACAATAACTTCTAAACGGTGATGAATTAGCAAAAACACAAAAAAGAAACCCTCCCTATTTTTGCATAATAAAAACCATGAAAAAAAAATTTAAGATTCGGGCAAAAAACGCTAGGGTTAAGCGGTTAACGCTATAAGGGAGGGTTAACATTTGAACCTCTCCCTGTATACATATATGTAGATATATAAACTTTATAATATGGCTATTTGGTTAATGTTTAGATTATTTTATATTATGAATTTTTAAACTTGTCATTAATTTTGTAAATAAAGTTTAACCAAATTATTTATCAAATCAACTCAGCTGGAATTCTAAATTCGAATATAATCAAGTTTCAAATTTGGAATTGAATTCGAATTTTAAATTTAAATGGGTTTAGTTCATATTTATTTCGTAATCAAATCGAATGTTATTCTATTACTACCCAAAAATTTATGTGAATGCTCCACATATATTTAACTACATTCATTCAAATACATGCATTGAACCCGTCCACTTAATTGGAACTATAAATGTCACTCAAATGCATGCATTGAACCCACTCACTTAATTAGGACTGGCAATTTGAGTAGCAACTCACAACTAATAAAAGATTTTTATTATTATTTTATTTATGACTTGTTCTGTTATAGTGCTATATGTTTAGAGATTTATAAATAATTTTTTTCATTTATTCATCATACAATTAACTATTTAGCATGAATTATCATTAGAGATAACAATAACAGAAATGTTAAAGACCTATGAATCATAAAAATGCAAGAGAGCCAACTAAATGTACCAAACGAGTGATTTCGTCTTTAAAGTGCGATGCATGAAAAGCCGAAAACAACAGTAAAGGAAAATTAAAATTAATAGATTAAATTACCGAGATGCTCATTTGGTTTGTTATTATTTCACTTTTGCCTAGTAGGTTTCATAAATTACTTATATAGTCTCAAACTTTAGACATTTGTAACACATATAGTTCCTTGGTCATCAAATCACCCTCATATACTTGACCAAATTACTCTCTTATAAGGAATATATGTGTTACAAATATTTAAAATTTAATTGGGATCATATGGTTAATTTATGAAACTTAGAAACCACTAGTAAAATACTAGCAAACCATAAACATCATCTCGGTAATTTACTCAAATTGAAATTAAAATTTAGGTATAGAGATGGTTGTTCAACCCGTTTATCTAAAGATTAGTTGATTTAGATCATGATTTGTCTATAATCTATCTATACTTATAAATCAAAAAAAACGTGTCACATGACATTTTCCTATACTATCTTTATAAAAAAATTTTCACCTTTCTCTCCTATTAAAAGCACACATATTAATAATAATATTAAATGTTAAATATACTTTTATACATTTTTAAATTAAAAAAAGTTTTTAAGGCATTAAAAATATATTAATTTTAAAAGAATACTTGTTTTAGAATCCAAATTATTATGAAATATCAACTATTCAATAATTGTTTTTCAAAACGAAATATTCAAAAATCAAACTTTAATAAACTTAGTGTTTAAATAAATAATATTATTATTTTATTACTTATGTATAAATTATATAAACTATTAATAATATTATTATTGACAATATATTATTTTTTTTATTTAACATGTGTAATACACGGGGTATTGATCTAGTTTATCATATAGGAAAACCACTTAACGATTGTTATGTATTTATGATAAAAACTTTAAAATCATATATTTCGAGAAAAAAAAAAACATGATTATTTTGTATATAATATAGCTTATTGTTGTCATTTTTAGCACACTACTATTTTTACCACATTTGAAATTTATTTATTTTTTTGATTAAATTGTGTTTTGGCTTTTCATGTCAGTTTAAGGTGTTGTTTGTTTGGGTCTGAATAGATCTGAATATGTCTGAATCTGAATGGTTCAGATTCAGACCATTTGTTTCAACATCTGAATGGAGGTCTGGACGGAAGGCAAGATCTGAATAGAGGTCTGAATGATTCAGACTTAAAGATGAGTCTGAATGGGAGGGAAAAAGGCTGAATGGCTGCATTTAATTGCGGAGGAATAGGGCGGCTGACGACAAAGGGAGAGAGTGGGGGTTTATATTTTCAATTCAGACGTGGAAACAAACAGTTTATACTGGTCCAACACTTAATCATTCAGACCCTTTTAACCATTCAACACTTAATGGTTCAGACGTTACCAAACAACCCTAAATGTACAAGACATGGAACCAATTATACAATCTGTTGTTGCAGATTTTATATAAATTTCTTTTTACCTTTTGATTTTTCACACACACATTGAAAGAAAAAAGTAAACATAAGATGGTCACTAGGCAGCTATGTAGGTTTGATGCCCGACCCTTTCTCTGATTTAACTCATGACTTGTTACATGTTCTGAACTATGACTCCAACCAAGATCACAAATTATCACATGCCCATGACTCAATAACCATAATCTGAACAACGACATAACCTATTATATGAATTATGCTCTGACACATAACCCGAACCATGACCAGCCTATGTTCGAACCATTATATGACCCCTACCTAAACCATGACTTGACCCTCAACCCGAACCAAGGCCTATACAAAAAGCAGATTA
This sequence comes from Mikania micrantha, assembly GCA_009363875.1. Lineage (NCBI taxonomy): Eukaryota > Viridiplantae > Streptophyta > Magnoliopsida > Asterales > Asteraceae > Mikania > Mikania micrantha. The sequence goes on from CM018695.1 coordinate 55,312,785, forward strand.
ACTGAGTACCGGTTAGAAACCGGGTTTTTGATTGGTTTTAGGTTTTTAGAAAAAACATGCGGTTTAGGACCAGTTTTAGGATACCAAACCGTTTAACCGGTCCAACTATGTATAAAATCGTTTATGACGGCTAAGCGGTTTAGTTAACCGGGTTCGGTTATTATATCAGTTACGTTTTTAGAGCTTGAAAAAACGTTTATTAACCAAACCAGTTATTGGAAAAACCAGTTACCAGGCTTTGACCAATTAACCGTTTTAGTTATTTCCAAACCAGCTTTTTACTCGTTAACCAGCTTGTGCCCCTCTACAATGACACGACCATGCCATGAATGATTATTTGACATGCCTATGAGTTATTTTCCATTCATTTGTATTTCCCTGTCTATCATGAAATAATGATTTAGTTCATTTTAAGAGAGTTATCAAACATGATAATAGAATGGTAATAACTCATTTCATATCCTCATTTATTGCATTCCTTCATCTAAGCATGATAATAGAAGAGTTCGTGTTTCCTGGTTAATTATAAAAACCAAACAAATTAATTTTTAGGAAGTTGCTTCCTCTTTTATAAACCTTAATAAAACATACTATCAAAAATATGATGCATATCTAAATCAATACTATAGAAATAATATTTTAGTTCTTACACAGAATGAGAAAATAAGAAAGCTAAGCATTATTTATTAGTGTACATTACATGATAAACTGAGAGGCCCCAAACCCCTCAGTTGGCAAACATCATACCCATAATACTTAAACCATAATTACATTATCATAGCAGCGGAATGTCGAGTGAAAATATAAAATATCTTACAGATCTAAACAAACTTTTACATATTAAACATAACCCACTCTTCTAATCAGTTATATAATACAGCCAGTCTATGCCAGGGGTAGTCTTCAACGTATGCCGTGAGCCTTACTGTCATTCTTCCTCAATACCATTCAACCTGACATGCATGCTAAAACAAGTCAGCTTTCGCTGGTGAGTTCTAAGTTAACTTTTCATAAAAATAGAATCTTTAATATACATAAAACAATAGCCTTCACAGTCGACCGAAGTCAACAGTCTCAATCATACTAAACATAAAACATTTCATATACATAACATTCATAACATCATAACATCAATCATACAGTGCATAAATGTAGCCTGTTCTGTTGACCGAAGTCAACACGTTATGCATGCATAAGATTTCCTCCACTGGCGACACACAGTCGGCAGGCCTGTTCTTTCACAGGACTTATGCCTGTTCTTTCACAGGACTTGTGCCTGTTCTTTCACAGGACTTATGCCTGTTCTTTCACAGGACTTTTGCCTGTTCTTTCACAGGACTTATGCCTGTTCTTTCACAGGACTTTTGACATACATCATTCATACATAACATGGTTTAAATCATTTAAACCATCATAATCATAAATCATTATCCGCACCGCAGTGCTCAACATTTGCCCAACCGCAGCTGGGACTTCAAAATCACACTTCTTAATTAACCTCGGCCAATACTTTTAAAATCATTCATTTCTCAACTGTTGTTGAGTCTTTAAAACATTCTTGACATTTCAACGGAGGTTCTTAAAATCATTTACTTCTCAACCGTAGTTGAGACTTAAAACATTATTTACTTTAAAACGTTCTTTATTTAAAACATTCTTTACCTGACCTTAATCAGGTTAGTGTCACTTTCATACAATAACTTTACAACTTAAAACATTATTTACTTTAACACCTTCTCTTATCTGACCGTAGCCAGATAAAGCAATCATTTACCTAAAATAACTTTATCACATGCACATCAGCCCTAAAACGTCAAAATAGTAAAAGAGGGCTCATAGAACTCACCTGATGTCTTACTGTAGCAAGATCACTCACAAACTGGTACTAATGGTGAATTTCTGCATTCGTTTATACTTAATAAGTCATTTATGTTTTAACCTACTGATTAGATCTTTCTGAACGTTCAATGTCAAAGACATTGTCTTGAAAGTCATCAAATAGTTAATGTTGTTGATTATAATGCTAAGATAGTTCCTGAACAGATTAATGGCTTAGAAATGATAAATCCTTATCATTGATTACCCAGATATCATGAAATATCACAACATCATCTTATAATATGTTTAATAACCATGTTTAACATACTAATCTGACTGTTATCACAAACATCAGATAATCGTTCCAATAAGTATGTTAATGATTGTGATTAGTTTGAAACACTTAGATTTAACCTTTGCATTTCAAAGATTAACCAAACTAATCACCTAGATTGTCATAATCAAATGGATTAAACCATTATAATCATAGTTGTGATTTCATGCAAACCGGGCATTACAACGGCTCAAAACAAGGATTTAACCGTTAGAACATCGTGTTCTTCATTTCTAATCAATCCTAGCCATCATCTAGGCAATAATCAACAATCCTAACTATGTTATTACGTTCAAAATCAAGATCTAATCAATCAAAATCAAACTAGAAGGTTAAAACGAACCGTTACCTAATCTGACGGATTTCTCGGGCAGATATGATGATCGGGACTTGTAGATATGTTCCTTGATGCAATCCGGATGTTTAAACACCTCAAAATAGAGATTTAATGGTAAAAATGTTGAGTTTACGCGTCTGGAAGTCGAGAATTCGGATGGGAATGAAATCTGATCAAGAAAATCAGATTTTTAAGCTATCTGCATCCGTCGCGTACCGCGGAGAGTGTCTTCGCGTACCTCCACCGCCTTAGTTAGACCAGATTTTGTTTTCGCGATTCCGGGAGCATACGAACTCCGTTTTGCGCACGGTTTTCGCCCACGTTCATCATTTTTCACATACTATCAATCCCCAATAACAAAAGTTGCTAAATCCTCGTGGATTTCAAGCACGACCAAATGTGCTCACGTCATAAATGCCGAATTTTTCGTACGCAATCGTCACAGTTTCAACAGTAACCGAAATCTCGTACGTTTACTATTAAGTTTCTAAATTTTCGGTTGTTACAAATCTACCCTCCTTACAATAGGTTTCGTCCTCGAAACCTATTACGTTTCAAACAAATGTGGGTAGAGTCGTTTCATTTCGTCTTCAGTCTCCCATGTCGCCTCAGATCCTTTTCGGTGTTTCCATTGAACCTTAACTTGCTTAATCATTTTGTTACGTAACTGTTTCTCTTTCGTATCAACAATTGCAACTGGTTTTTCTATGTAATTCAACCTTTCATCAACTTCAATATCATTTAAAGGCACATATGCTACATCATCCGCTAGACATTTTCTCAGATGTGAAACGTGAAATGTCGGATGAATTCCACTCAGTTCATCTGGCAGATCTAATCGGTAAGCTACCTTACCAACCCGTGCCATTATTCGAAAAGGTCCAATAAATCTTGGACTTAGCTTTCCTCTTTTCCTGAATCGAATAACCCCCTTCCATGGTGAAACTTTTAACAGTACTTGATCACCTACTTCAAACTCTATTGGTCTCCGTCTTTTATCGGCATAGGACTTTTGTCGATCCTGTGCAGCTTTCATTCGCGCTTTAACTAGTTGAAGCTTTTCTGTCAAATCTAACACTGCAGCTTTACTTCCCACTTCTTTCTGTCCTACACCTCCCCAACATACCGGTGTCCTACAACGCCGTCCATACAATGCCTCATATGGTGGCATTCCAATACTAGCATGGTAGCTATTGTTGTACGAGAATTCCACCAATGGTAAATGATCATCCCAACTACCACCGAAATCAATAATACAGGCTCTGAGCATATCCTCTAAAGTTTGGATAGTCCTTTCAGACTGTCCGTCGGTCTGAGGATGATATGCAGTGCTAATATTGAGTCTTGTACCCATTGATTCATGAAACTGTTTCCAGAATCTTGAAACAAATCGTGTATCACGATCAGATACTATAGAAACTGGAACTCCATGTCTTGTAATTATTTCTTTCACAAATAGTTCAGACAGTTTCTCCGACGTATAAGTCTCCCGTATAGGCAAGAAATGAGCACTTTTCGTTAACCGGTCTACAATCACCCAAATAGCATCATGACGTTTCGCCGTAAAAGGCAACTTAGTTATAAAATCCATGGTGATGTGTTCCCATTTCCATTCCGGGACTTCTAAAGGTTGCACATAACCATAAGGTTTCTGATGTTCAGCTTTTACTTGTGCACATGTCAAACATTTATTTACGTACTGCATTACATTGAATTTCATACCTGGCCACCAATAATCTTTTCGAAGGTCTTGATACATTTTCGTTGCACCAGGATGAATAGAGTAACGTGACTTATGTGCTTCGTCTAGAATTCTTGACCTAATGTCCCCATTTCGTGGAACCCACATTCGACCAAATCGTATCTTAACGCCACATTCATTTTCTTCTAGACTTTTAACCTGACCAAATATCCTTTCGAATCCCACATTTTCTTCCTTTAATCCTTCCTTCTGTGCATCCTTGAGTTCATTTAGAAAATCAGGTGTTATTACCAAACTGTAAGACTTAACTTGTATAGCAGAGTGTTCTGTCTTGCGACTTAGAGCATCAGCCACCACATTGGCCTTGCCCGGGTGATACAAGATCTCACAGTCATAATCCTTTAACAGCTCAAGCCATCTTCGTTGTCTCATATTCAAGTCCTTCTGTTCAAAGAAGTATTTTAAACTTTTGTGATCTGTGTAGATTGTACATTTCACTCCATATAAATAATGCCTCCAAATTTTTAAAGCAAATACCACAGCAGCCAATTCCAAATCATGTGTTGGATAATTAGCTTCATGGGTTTTCAATTGTCTTGAGGCATATGCTATTACCTTTCCCCTTTGCATAAGTACACAACCCAAACCTAGATAAGATGCATCTGAGTATACAACCATGTCTTCATTACCATCCGGTAGTGTTAAAATAGGAGCTTCAGTTAACCTCTTCTTTAATTCTTCAAAAGCTTGGACCTGAGTTGGACCCCAATCATATTTTACTTCTTTCCTAGTCAACCTTGTCAACGGTGTAGCAATCCTGGAAAAATCCTGGATGAATCTTCTGTAATAACCTGCTAATCCAAGAAAACTACGAACTTCCGTTGGTGTTTTCGGAGGATTCCATTTCATTACTGCTTCTATTTTAGCTGGGTCCACCATTATGCCTTCTGGGCTAATAACATGACCTAGGAACTGCACTTCTCGTAACCAAAAGGCACATTTGGAGAACTTGGCATACAACTTTTCTCTTCTTAGCATTTCAAGTACTTCTCGAAGATGACACGCATGATCACCTTCACTCCTTGAGTATATTAAGATATCATCAATGAACACAATCACTGATCGGTCTAACATAGGTCTACACACCCGATTCATCAAATCCATAAACGCCGCAGGAGCATTTGTTAATCCGAAAGACATCACAAGAAACTCATAGTGTCCATAACGTGTGCGAAACGCTGTCTTTGGAATATCTTGTTCTCTCACCTTTAATTGATGATACCCTGATCTGAGATCTATTTTAGAAAACCAACTTGCCCCTTGCAATTGATCAAATAGATCATCAATCCTTGGTAACGGATACTTATTCTTTATTGTGAGCTTATTCAATTCCCTATAATCAATACACATCCTCATACTTCCGTCTTTTTCTTTACAAACAACACTGGTGCACCCCAAGGTGACACACTTGGTCGTATAAAACCTTTGTCTAGAAGGTCTTGTAGTTGGGTCATTAATTCTTTCATCTCTGTTGGAGCCAGACGGTACGGTGCCTTGGCGACAGGTTGAGCTCCTGGCACAACATCAATTTGGAATTCGATTTCCCGATCAGGTGGAATTCCTGGCAAATCCTCAGGAAATACATCAGGAAAATTACACACCACGGGTACGTCTTCCAATTCTTTTACTTTAATTTCTTTATCAATAACATAAGCCAGATAAGCCCCACACCCTCGCCTCATAAATTCACTCGCCTTAATCATTGAAATGACTTTAGGCGCATTAAACGTTTTATCCCCATAAACCGTTACTGAACTCCCATTAAGAGTTGTTAAGAAAATCATATTTCGTCGACAAACGATGTTAGCCTCATATTTGGCCAACCAATCCATTCCCAAAACTACATCGAAACCTCCTAACGTAATCAGAAACAACTTAACAGGGAATCTATGACCTTCTATATCAATATAACAATCATCATCAATAGCCTCCGTTACTCTAGTAGATTTACCAAGAGCAGTTTCTATGTTGAAGGCATTTTCTATCTTTTTAACATTTGCACACAATTTATCACAAAAAGCAATAGCCACAAAGCTCATACTTGCACCAGAATCAAATAGAACTGAAGCAGGGATATCATTAATCAAGAATGTACCTGTCACCACATCAGGGTCTTTGGCTGCCTGATCTTTAGTCATAGTAAAGGCACGAGCTTTTGCCTTTTGCTTCTCCCCTCCCTTGCTACTTTCAGGTTTGATGGCTTCAGTAGGCATTATCTTTGGTTTAAAACAATTCCTGCTCACGTGACCGATTCCACCACAATTGTAACACTTTGGCATATTCGGACAATCATAAGAGATATGTCCAGTCTTTCCACAACGGTAGCACAAAGTAGTCCCCGTAAGACATTCTCCCCTATGTCTCTTTCCACACTTAGGGCATTTTTCAATTTCTTCCGTTCTAAACCTTTTCATAGGGGGTCCGGATTTGTCATTTCGATTCCTTTTAAATTTAGGTGACCACTTTTGCTTCGGTTCCTCCTTTGTTGGTTCAGCTTCAACAACATCATCCCAGACAATGCCGCTAATTTCCACGGCTGATTCAAAAGTTCTAGGAGCATGCGCCTTCACATGTGTTCGGACTTTAGGCGGTAGTCCTTCCACATATAGCTTCAACCTGCGTTCCTCCGTGCTTACCAAATGAGGAACCAATCTTGACATTTCATTAAATTTTGACGTATATTGCCGATGATTCATACGTCCAGCTTTCAAAGTCAGAAATTCCCTCTCGATTTTATCAATTTCATTCTTCGGGCAAAAGTGTTTCATAACTAACTCCTTCAATTCCTCCCATTTCAAGCCCTCCACATCAGTAGTGGTCTTTGACTGCTTGACAGTGTTCCACCAATGTAGAGCTTCTTCAGTAAATGAATGAGCTGCAAATTTCACAGCTTGGTCTTCCCGGCACTCACTGATGGCGATAACCGCTTCCATAGCTGAGACCCAGTGGCAAGTAGCCACGGCATCCTTCTTACCATCAAATGAGGGTGGATTGCATCCTTTGAAGGCCTTGTAATCACAACCCTTCCGTTTCTCTGACGTAGAATCACCGTTCTTAGTTCCGGTGATCACAACTTCCTCTTCTTTGGTGCTCTCCTTAGTTCCTTCAGACTTGTCTTTCAAAGTATCCTTCAGTATTTTTGTAACCAAAGCTGGTAGCTTATCATCCAAAACTTTACAGACCTCATCAGAAATAGCCTTCACTACGATAGGCTCTAGAGTAAACTCGTTTTCATCTTCTGGTTGCTCGTTGTGCTCGTAGTCGTCTTCATTGACGGGTTCTTCATTCTCGATATGTGGTTCTTCAGGTTCCTGTGGTTGCTTACGTGGTCTACCCCTTTGTCCAGCCATTTAATTACCTACAGGATGCAACAATTGAAGAGTCAGTACAGGTTTAGTTTAGCACGAAATAAGCTTTGTAAATCGTTAATAACGTTGATCAGGTGTTATTAACCATTTACCCAACTCATAGGCTCTAAACGTTTCCCATCCCGTCACCCCAACGTGCATGACTCTAACTACCTTTCTAACCTTACACCTACGTCTTAACTCGTACATAACATTCAGCTCATGGCATCAAACTACCCTTGACTGGCATTCTTATCGTTCTGTCCCATTTTCAGTTTAAGTCCAGTCATTAGGAATGACCGGATCTCTCAAACTATGGCTCTGATACCAACTTGAGAGGCCCCAAACCCCTCAGTTGGCAAACATCATACCCATAATACTTAAACCATAATTACATTATCATAGCAGCGGAATGTCGAGTGAAAATATAAAATATCTTACAGATCTAAACAAACTTTTACATATTAAACATAACCCACTCTTCTAATCAGTTATATAATACAGCCAGTCTATGCCAGGGGTAGTCTTCAACGTATGCCGTGAGCCTTACTGTCATTCTTCCTCAATACCATTCAACCTGACATGCATGCTAAAACAAGTCAGCTTTCGCTGGTGAGTTCTAAGTTAACTTTTCATAAAAATAGAATCTTTAATATACATAAAACAATAGCCTTCACAGTCGACCGAAGTCAACAGTCTCAATCATACTAAACATAAAACATTTCATATACATAACATTCATAACATCATAACATCAATCATACAGTGCATAAATGTAGCCTGTTCTGTTGACCGAAGTCAACACGTTATGCATGCATAAGATTTCCTCCACTGGCGACACACAGTCGGCAGGCCTGTTCTTTCACAGGACTTATGCCTGTTCTTTCACAGGACTTGTGCCTGTTCTTTCACAGGACTTATGCCTGTTCTTTCACAGGACTTTTGCCTGTTCTTTCACAGGACTTATGCCTGTTCTTTCACAGGACTTTTGACATACATCATTCATACATAACATGGTTTAAATCATTTAAACCATCATAATCATAAATCATTATCCGCACCGCAGTGCTCAACATTTGCCCAACCGCAGCTGGGACTTCAAAATCACACTTCTTAATTAACCTCGGCCAATACTTTTAAAATCATTCATTTCTCAACTGTTGTTGAGTCTTTAAAACATTCTTGACATTTCAACGGAGGTTCTTAAAATCATTTACTTCTCAACCGTAGTTGAGACTTAAAACATTATTTACTTTAAAACGTTCTTTATTTAAAACATTCTTTACCTGACCTTAATCAGGTTAGTGTCACTTTCATACAATAACTTTACAACTTAAAACATTATTTACTTTAACACCTTCTCTTATCTGACCGTAGCCAGATAAAGCAATCATTTACCTAAAATAACTTTATCACATGCACATCAGCCCTAAAACGTCAAAATAGTAAAAGAGGGCTCATAGAACTCACCTGATGTCTTACTGTAGCAAGATCACTCACAAACTGGTACTAATGGTGAATTTCTGCATTCATTTATACTTAATAAGTCATTTATGTTTTAACCTACTGATTAGATCTTTCTGAACGTTCAATGTCAAAGACATTGTCTTGAAAGTCATCAAATAGTTAATGTTGTTGATTATAATGCTAAGATAGTTCCTGAACAGATTAATGGCTTAGAAATGATAAATCCTTATCATTGATTACCCAGATATCATGAAATATCACAACATCATCTTAGAATATGTTTAATAACCATGTTTAACATACTAATCTGACTGTTATCACAAACATCAGATAATCGTTCCAATAAGTATGTTAATGATTGTGATTAGTTTGAAACACTTAGATTTAACCTTTGCATTTCAAAGATTAACCAAACTAATCACCTAGATTGTCATAATCAAATGGATTAAACCATTATAATCATAGTTGTGATTTCATGCAAACCGGGCATTACAACGGCTCAAAACAAGGATTTAACCGTTAGAACATCGTGTTCTTCATTTCTAATCAATCCTAGCCATCATCTAGGCAATAATCAACAATCCTAACTATGTTATTACGTTCAAAATCAAGATCTAATCAATCAAAATCAATCTAGAAGGTTAAAACGAACCGTTACCTAATCTGACGGATTTCTCGGGCAGATATGATGATCGGGACTTGTAGATATGTTCCTTGATGCAATCCGGATGTTTAAACACCTCAAAATAGAGATTTAATGGTAAAAATGTTGAGTTTACGCGTCTGGAAGTCGAGAATTCGGATGGGAATGAAATCTGATCAAGAAAATCAGATTTTTAAGCTATCTGCATCCGTCGCGTACCGCGGAGAGTGTCTTCGCGTACCTCCACCGCCTTAGTTAGACCAGATTTTGTTTTCGCGATTCCGGGAGCATACGAACTCCGTTTTGCGCACGGTTTTCGCCCACGTTCATCATTTTTCACATACTATCAATCCCCAATAACAAAAGTTGCTAAATCCTCGTGGATTTCAAGCACGATCAAATGTGCTCACGTCATAAATGCCGAATTTTTCGTACGCAATCGTCACAGTTTCAACAGTAACCGAAATCTCGTACGTTTACTATTAAGTTTCTAAATTTTCGGTTGTTACATAAACTTAATTAAATACCAAATTGACATATCATTATTATTATGTTGCATGCAACAACCACCCGAACATGCAATATCGGTGAAGGCAATATCACACTTGAAGTTGCAATCCTAATCCTTAGGGCCACCCGCCATACCCATGATTCACATGTCCACTTTGGGAATCTCCACTTTGGTCACAAGCAGTATGATATGAACCCTTTCCTGCGTTAACACCTGCACATATAAATATATTAAAACATGATCAATAGTTAATTAAGAACACGTGTGATTTGATTCACTCTTAAATCCATATTTTATAATCAAGGAAATAACTCACTCAAAACTATGATTATAATTTGTGATCTTTCGTATGAATAACCCTTGCATGATAAATATGTATTTATATCTGACGTGTCACTTTGGTCCCATAACTTTATAATCAGAAAACTAAACCACTTGTCTTATCTTTATATTTTTTTTTATGATTAGCACTTGTTTGGTAAACATATTAATAGACACGTCTTAGTAGCTGAACAAGAAATAACCATACTAATTAACATGTTGCCAATGTGTATATATAACATACACAATGCGTTCATTTCAGAACTAATAACATGTTGAAGAACTACACAAACTATATATATATATATAGCTTTTTTTATATATATAGTACATATAATAACATAACATAGTCAATATACATAAATACAACATGTTTAATGTTTTAATTAGCAGTATATTTGTATGTTTAAGTATATGTATAGCATACCTTTTGGATTGTAAGTTTGTGGTGGATAAGCTCTTCCAGCATAAGAAATTATAACAAGAGCTAAAAGAACAATAAAACACAAAAGGAAGGTAGAGGACTTCATATTCATGGAATTAATTGTGAGTTGTACGTAGATTTTTCGATATTGTTTTATTTATAAACCAAACAATCTGGTTAAGATAAGGAAGTTTCAATGATAAATGATCAATAGGGAATACTGAATTCGTCTTAGCACTTGCAACACAAGTTGTTGACACTGGCCTAGTCAAACCAAATAAATGTTGATAGAATTATTGAGTCTACTCAAACCACAATACCACATCATCAGTGTAAACGAATCAAGCCGACTCATGAGTTACTCGGGATCGAATCGGTAAGAAGCTCGAACAAATTGAGCCTAAATAAGCATGAGCCCAAGCTTGAGCCTAGAATATGGCCCCGTTTGGTTATCAACCCCAAGCCTGAACTTCACATATCGAGCTCTAGCCGGCTCACGAGCCTAAACGAGCATTTTATTTGTATAATTTTTATTTATTTTATTAAGTGTATATGTATATAATTAATAATTTATAGAGTAAATTATGGATATGGTCCTTGTGCTTTGCTAGTATTTTAATCTTAGTCCCTAGGTTTCATAAATTATCCATATGATCCCTAACTTTTGACATTTGTAACACATATAGTCCTTATTATGGGTAATTTATGAAACCTAAGGACCAAGATTAAAATACTAGCAAATCACAAAAATTATCTCGGTAATTTACTCTAATTTGTATTTGTATATATATAATGATAATAGATATATTTAAATCATATATTATATGTTATATTTGAAAAATATTATTATAAATATATTTTAATTAATAATAAAAATAAATAACTTGATCAATAATTAAAAATAATGAGTGGAGTTAGAGCTAGAAAATTTTTTAAGAAGTCGAGCTTAAACTTTGAAAAAAAAATCAAAACGAGCCCAAGCTCTATTTAGTCAAACGAGCCAAAAATAGAATCTTAACATGTTGAGCTCAGCTCGTTTACACTCTTAATAGATCCCACTAGGGTATTAAGTTTCCTTATCTATTACTCTTCTATCTAAGGCTAGCAAAACGGATGTTAACAGGTTTACAGGTTTCAGACTACATGTATCACCATTTGTATCTAAGCCTAACCTCCATTTGTATTACTCTTTTATCTAAGGCTAACCTTCATTTGAATCCTTCATTCTCACCATCATCCGCTCATTCTCGCTTTCTTGCTCACAGTTTCTCGAGTGACAGTTACCCATATCACCACCACCATTAAAATCAGTTAGCAACTACTACAAGTTAAAGGGATTCAGGTAAATAAACACAAACACGAACACAATCAAACTATAAGGAAAAAAACAAACACGAGAAACGAGATTGTTGAAATTAATTGGTATAGAACACAAAACTAACCAACCAAAACTTGCTGAAACACTTTTATTAAATCAGAAATTAGGTACAAGAAAATAAGAATCTTTATAACCCTTGTTTATAAGCAAATAATCTTGAAGCAAAAGACGTATTCAAAATATGACACCTGATAAACATAACAAAATAAGATAATCATGGCTTTTTAAGTCGTATGTCGTTGTATACCAAAACTTTCTAGCTTAATTTCTTCGGATAAATAATTTCTACGAATTGTATTGGTTTCACTGAATGATCAGGTTTCTACTAAAGGATCAAGTTTCTTCTGATAAAGTGGATTCTATTGAAAACATGTTTCTACTGATGAAGGAATTTTTACTGATGTTGCTTTTCTCCTGATCAACATGGTTTCTGTGGATGTACTTTTGTACATGTAAATCATTTGTACATAGTTAGTCAGCACACCTTATTAACTAAAAGACACACTGCAAGAAAAAAGATCAACAATATCTGCTAAAGGATCAAGCAGATATTGTAGATATTGCTAGAGGATCAAGCAGATATTTTGTAATCAAACCATTAGTTGTGTTTTGTTGTATTGTAGACAAATAATCATGAATCAATATATTGTATTGATCATGATAGAATTAATGGTTAGTACTAATTATATAAGCTGTATAAGTAGTATAGCTGAAAGCAGATTGTGTGTGTAATTACGAATGAATCATTCTGTGATTTTATTCAATACAATATAGTTATTTGTGCTTGAAGTAAACTTATTCTTTGTTTTACCATTATTTAGTTTTGCTTACGTTTTTCTCTTAAGACATGATTCATTATTTGTGTGATTATTATCAATCCACTGATTTTACATGGCCCATCAACAAAAACTTAAAATTTTCTTAATATAAAAATCATTTCCAACATTCACCCTCTAATTATGTACGAACGCATTCAACATTCATAGCAAGCTCCCATTGAAACCATCTCCTTGACATCTCTTGGACCACTTCCAAAGTCTTCTGGCTTGAACTCCCACTCCCTTATACTTGATGATAAACAACAGAGGTGGCAATCTTCACCCAAATCAAAACAAATGGTTTGGTTTGGATGAAAAGTTATTGTATAATGGGTTGAAATAAGTAATACTATAACATGAAATAGGTTGACTATTTAACATAATACGGATCAAGATGGGTAATCTAAATACTATGTGAATTCAATGAATTCAAACGTTCAAGAATGATTAATAACATACTTGATAAGAAAATCACTAAAAATGGACTATTTGTTTAGTTTCAACACATTATAACTTAAACAAAATTGATGTTTATTAAAACAATCCATTTTGACCCAAATTGATTTTGTTTAAAACCCTTTCTAACCCGCACTCATCCTGACCTGCATCCGTTTGAACCCATTACCCAACCCGTCCATTTTGTCAGGCTTACTAAACAGATCCAACCTTTGTTTAATTGGAATATCATCAAACTGCCAAAACTCTCAGTCGCATTCACCACTTATTTATCAACCACCAACAAGACTACAACCACCTCTTGCTCCGTCTTTGATTCCTTAAAGGAACACGGCAGCCCCTCACTATTTTGATTATTTTGCGCTACACCTGTTGGTATTTCTGCCAAAAGAATTCGAGTCTGCCGACTGCAATTCTTCTCATACGGCCAAACCTGGGTTGAACCTCTTGTTTCTACTTGGTCAAGTCACGACTGCCAATCACCAACTGATTAGATAACTTATTGCTGTTGTGAACCGAACACTAATCATCACCTGGTTACAACCCAAACAACCGGTTATGCCGCATCTGTTTTATCTCAGCAGCCGATTGTTGTCTTTATTGATGCCCAGGTCCGTCACCGCCTTTGTTGATTTTCGTCACCAAGAGCAGCTACATAAACACCACTGATCATTTTTTCCTCGATAAAAATTGACGCATAAATCATATACCTCCTAGTTGCTGCTTCACCAAAACCTATCACCTCGTCCATAGCCATGACTCGATTGAGCAGGAAGAATATGTAAGCAAATGAAACATTGCAATGAGAGAGTTTAATCCAACTACTAACAAATGATTGATAGATATGAATTGATAGAATCAAAGAATCGAAAGAGAAGACAGTAATTGATCAATCAAGCTATCGTTCTTATTTCACTAAACGATATTAATAGCTAATTACAATTGATCAACTAACTAACAACTAACTGTTGCTAACAACTTTATTATTACAAAATTATAAAATAGTCCTTCTATATTTGACTACGTAACAATACTTCCCTGGGAGAAAACATTCTTGACCTCAAGAATGAAAAGAAGGAAATCTCAGCTTAAACTCTTCAAGGTCTTCCCATGTAGCTTTTGTCACTGGCAAATTGGACCAATGAACTGTTGGACTAATCTTGTAATATTGAGATAGTCAAAGGGTTAAAGTTTTGTTTAATTTGTTTTTGGATTATTTTATTTGAGTTTAAAGTTTAGATTAGGATTAAGTTTTAGATTAAGTTGGTTTTTGTTGGCAAAATTTTTAGGATTAAAGTTTGATATTTTATGTTTGGTTTTATTATAAATAGAGGGTTAATGGTTTAGGTTTTCTTGTACCAACTCATTTAATCAATAAAGATTGAGTCTTTTTCTTCTTTGTTCGTATATCTTCGTTTCTGGGAATTCGCAGCAGGGACATCAATTGGTATCAGAGCAGGTCAAGCTCTCATACGGTCGACCATCGAAGGCTCATCCCAGGCGATATTGAGGGCTCGTTCCAGGTGAAGATCGTAATCTCATCCAATCGACCCAATCGGAGGCTTGATCCAAGAAACGACAGCGAAGAGTGGTACCAGGCGACGAAATCAAAGTCTCCAGGCAACAATTGAAGACTCGATCCAGGTAATCAGAGTCGCAATTTTACTTTGGGGGGTTGAAATCGAACTCGAAGAAGAAGTAGCAGCTCGATTTCTGTGTGAAATCGAAAGAAAGTTCTGAGTGAACAAGGAGGGATCTGTGTGATCGAATACAGCTCTGAGTGAGTTGTAATCGGTTCTAGGTGAACAAAATTAGGTTCTGGGTGAACCAAAACAAGTTCTAAGTGAGCTGTTCGGAAGACATATGTGTGATCAACAGGGTTCTGTGTGAATCAAACCTAGGAAGGAGTATGGCAGGTGCAAACCAGGGAGGAGGAGATGGTGTTATGGTACCTGCCAGAGAACAAAACCATGTTTCCCTACAGTGCCCTAGGCTGACAACCACAAATTACACACCATGGGCTATCATGGTGGAAACGATTTTGAAGGCACAAGGCCTATGGGATGCGATAGATCCGGTGACTGGAGCTACAGTCGATGCTAGGAAGAACTACACCACAAAGGCCATAATCTTCCAGTCTCTACCTGAGGACATCTTGCTTCAAGTAGCAAGATATGAGTTTGCAAAGGATGTATGGGAGGCAATTAGGGTAAGGTTTCTTGGAGCTGATCGAGTGCAAAAGGCCCGATTACAAACTCTTAGGAATGAGTTAGAAAAGTTGAAGATGAAAGATGATGAAACCATTGATGAATTCTCAGGTAAGTTAAGTGGTATCTTGATAAAATTCAAGAATCTGGGATCAAATTTAGAAGATGAAGTCATAGTTCGAAAGCTGCTGAATTCAGTCCCAAAGAAGTATTTACAAATAGCGGCTGCAATAGAACAATATTCGGAGATTGACTCAATGCCATTTGAGGAGGCTGTTGGACGATTAAAGGCTTATGAAGAGAGGATTAAAGGACAAGATGAAGAAGAAGAAAATCAAGGTAAGCTGCTGTTTTCAAACTCGAATAATAGGAACAGCCGTGGGAAAGAAACAAATGGCAGGAACAAGGGCCGCGGTAGGGGTGAAAACAGCTTCAAAAATCATGGAAAAGGGGCTGATCGATATGAGCAGGAAAATGACGAAGGAGCTGGCCCTGAATCAGCTCGTGATCAAGAAAAAGAAAGAGGTTATGGACGTGGTGTTGGTTGAGGAAACTACAAAAGAAACCTAAGGTGTTATGAATGTGGAAGGGCTGGACATTTTGCTTATGAATGTCCGGATTTGAAGGAAAAAGAGGAAGAATTGGGATTTGCTAAAGCCCATGAAGATGGACCTGCATTGTTGTGAAGAGAAGGCAAAATATTACAAGATTAGGGGGTGATTGTTGGACTAATCTTGTAATATTGAGATAGTCAAAGGGTTAAAGTTTAAAGTTTTATTTAATTTGTTTTTGGATTATTTTATTTGAGTTTAAAGTTTAGATTAGGATTAAGTTTTAGATTAAGTTGGTTTTTGTTGGCAGAATTTTTAGGATTAAAGTTTGATTTTTTATGTTTGGTTTTATTATAAATAGAGGGTTAATGGTTTAGGTTTTCTTGTACCAACTCATTTAATCAATAAAGATTGAGTCTTTTTCTTCTTTGTTCGTATATCTTCGTTTCTGGGAATTCGCAGCAGGGGATTGGGACATCATGAACCAGCACACTTACACTTGATTTAGATCCTTTCTGAACTAATTTTCTGTCCAAAATAGCTCTCGGTGGCAGCTTGAATCTAGGTTCATTAGGTAGTGGAGTTACCAAAGAATGATCCCCATGTGCAGCTTTAAGTAATGATACATGAAATACAGGATGGATTTGTGAAGAAGCTGGTAAATCCACTATGTAAGCCACTGCTCCAATCCTCTCCACAATCAAAAATGGACCATAATACTTGGGTGCTAATTTTTTGTTTCGATGGGTCTTCAAGTTATGTTGGACATAAGGCTGCAATTTGACATATACCCAATCACCATTATTAAACTCTCTATCATATCTTTTCTTATCAGCAAATTGCTTCATACGATTCCTTGCTTTCTCTAAAGCTTGTTTCAAAGAAACAATTTTTAATTCCCTTTCTTTGAACCAATCCTCAACAGAATCTAACTTCGTATCATTGGGAATGTAAGGAATATGCAAAGGTGGTTTAATGCCATACAAGGCTTCAAATGGTGACATTCCAAGAGTTGAATGTTTAGTGGTGTTATACCACCATTCAGCTAATGTAAGCCATTTAGGCCACTGTAATGGTGTATCCATAACCATGCATCTTAAGTATCCTTCCAAACATCTATTTAACACTTCAGTTTGCCCATCTGATTGAGGGTGATAAGCTGATGAAAAAGCCAACTGCAATCTCATAAAATCCTTCCAAAAATGGCTTAAAAATAAAGGATCTCGATCAGATACTATAGTATTTGGACAACCATGTAATTTGAACACATTATCAAAGAAAACCTGAGCAATTTGAGCTGCTGTATAAGGAGGAACCACTGCAATAACGTGTGCATACTTTGTAAACCGATCAATTATCACTAAAATTGTATCTTTCCCAAATGCCTTAGGAAGCCCACTAATAAAATCCATAGAAATGTCACAAAAAATAGATGTAGGAACAGGAAGTGGTTGTAATAATCCAGGACTTGCAACCCTTTCATATTTAGCTTTTTGACAGATCACACATTCCTTCACAAACATTCGAACTTCCCTTGCACATTTTTTCCAATAAAACATTTCTTTCAATCTGTTTAAAGTAGGAATATATCCTGAATGACCCCCCATTGGAGAAGAACGGCAAAGAGTAATTAATTCTTTCCTCAAAGCTTCATCATTGCCTATCACCAGCTTATTCTTTCGTTTCAGAACAGTACCATTCCACACAAAATGAGGAATGTGAATTACTTTTTGTAAATCTTGAATCAACTTCTGAATTTGAGGATGATTGAACCAACTATCTTGAATTTTTGGCCATAATAATGGATCCACAGAACTAATAGCCATTTTAAAAACAGTTAAACCTTCCATTCTGGATAATGCATCTGCTGCAGAATTATCCACTCCTTTTTTGTAAACAATTTCATAATCATAACCCAACAATTTGGCCAACCACGTTTGTTGCAATGGAGTATTAACCTTCTGATCCAATAGGTACTTAAGGCTTTTATGATCCGTTTTGATAATGAAATGTTTAACAATTAAATAATGGTGCCAATGTTTGACATCCATTAAAATTGCTAACAATTCCTTCTCATACACAGACATAGCTTGTTGCTTTAATGATAATCCTTTGCTAATGAAAGCTAAAGTGTGATTATCTTGCATAAGCACTGCACCCAACCCTCTAGCCGAAGCATCAGTTTCCAATACAAATACCTTTGTAAAATCAGGTAAAGCAAGAACAGGGGCTGTAGATAAAGCTAACTTCAACTGATCAAATGCTTCTTGAGCTTCTGCATTCCATTGGAAAGCATCCTTTTGCAGCAAATTGGTTAAAGGTTTAGCTATTCCCCCAAAAGCTTTTATAAACCTTCTATAGTACCCAGCTAAATCCAAAAAAACCCCTAAATTGTTTGAGAGTAGTAGGAGGCAACCAATTCTTTATAGCCTGTATTTTTATTGGATCAGTAGAAACTCCCTCCTTAGTTATAATGTGACCCAAATACTCTACTTTATTACCAGCAAATGAACATTTTGATTGTTTAGCCACTAAAGAATTAGATCTGAACAATTTCAACACCTCTTCCAAATCAATTAAATGTTGTTTCATGCTTTTGCTATAAACCAAAATGTCATCAAAGAAAACTAATGTATTCCTTCTCAATAATGGTTTAAAAATAGCATTCCTTAAAGCTTGAAATGTTGCTAGAGCATTAGTTAAACCAAAAGGTAATACCAAAAATTCAAAATGACCTTGATGAGTACGAAAGGCTGTTTTGTAAATATCAGGTTCATACATCCTAACTTGATGATACCCCGACCTCAAATCCAACTTTGAAAACACTGTAGATCCCCCTAACTCATCCAACAGCTCTTCAATTAGAGGAATTGGAAAGCTGTTCTTAACAGTTGCCATGTTTAATTTCCTATAGTCAACACACATTCTCCATGTTCCATCTTTTTTCTTAACTAGAACTACTGGAGCTGCAATAGAACTTGTACTTTCTCGTATTACTCCCATGTATAACAGTTCTTGTGTCATTTTTTCAATAACATCTTTCTGAGCAGCTTGATAGATAAGGTTTTAAAGCTATAGCTCTTGTTCCTTCTTTTAACACAGTTCTATGATCACACTTTCTTGAAGGGGGTAATGTATTAGGTACTTTAAAAACATCTTCATCTTGAATTAACAATTTATCCAACTCTTTAGTCGGATTAGCTTCCCTGATCACTGGAACATGTTGATATTCTTCTGTTGGCTGCAACTGAATACTAAACATATGGATATTAGTAATCTGATTTGACTTAGCTAATAGTCCATTCAATTTTTCCACTGAACACAAAGTCAAATCCTTATTCTTTGATCCTTTCAACTCAAACAACTGGTCTTCTATCTTGAATTTCATTGTTAAATCCTTAAAATTCCACATAATATCATTTAACCCTTGTAACCATTGGATTCCCAATACCATATCAAAATTTGTTAAAGGTATTAATAATGCATCTGCAGTAAACCAGTTTCCTTGCATTGACCATTGTAGATTATTACAAATTTTTGTACATTTCATCACATTCCCATCAGCTACAGTTATCTTTAAAGACACTATTTCTTTAACAGAACACCCCAATCTATTTGCCACCCTTTCATCTAAAAAATTATGAGTAGATCCCGAGTCAATTAAAATTTTTAAGGGTTTAGTACCAATAGCACCATTTACCTTCATTGTGGAATAAGAAGGAACTCCCATAATTGCATTCAATGAAATTTGAGGATCTTGAGTTTCTTGATTCATCTCCTCATACATGCAATTATCTTCTGCCTCTGCATCTTCTATAATTTCAATTGAAAACAACTGTTTATTATTGCAAACATGATCTGGAGTGAACTTTTCTGTGCAACCAAAGCATTCCCCCTTTGATCTTTTCTCCATAATTTCCTTTGGAGACAGTCTTCTTGAAGTGATTGGCTTTGCTTTAATAGGGGGTGCAGGTAATAAAGGCAAATTTGCTGAAGCAATAGAATTATTACTTTTAGCAACATCATTGAACCTATTATTAATACATGCATATGGCACCTTATTGACTTTTACTCCATGAATTGTATTAACTGCTTCCTCTTGAACTCTTGCTAACATATAAGCTTCTGGTAAACTTTTAGGTCTTAACAATCTCAATGGATATCCAATTTCAAGCTTAACTGCCCTCAAGAACAAACCGATGGCATATTCTCCACATATTGAAACTTTAATCAAATTCTTTGCATAATTCTTGAAGACCTTGTCTGCTTCAATGATGCTAATGCTCCCATAGCATCTTGACGCAACACCAATGCAAATCTAGCTTAGATGAACCCTTTATACTCAGCCCAACTCATTCCTTCTATCGATCCACCTCTGGAACGTACAAACGACTAATGCCATAATAATGCAATATCTTCCAAATGAATTATAGCATACCTGATTTTAGCATTTTCAGATGTTTCATCAATCACAAAAAACTGCGCCACCCGACATAACCATCCTTCAACATTATTACCATCAAACTTAGGAAAATCCATCTTTGTTAATTGATTGTTACTACAATTGTACATATTCCCAGTTGAATCACCTTTCCGTTGTAATTGTTCGAACTATTGCCCATGTTACTATTCCGATTGTTCTGATTAGTGTTCATCGCCTGAAACGTCTTCAATATCTCGCCCATCTGGAACTTCACAGATTCCATATCTCCCGAATTTTTTGCCGTCGCTGCTTTAATGACCTCCAGTTCTGTCAAATTCATTCCCGTCGCTGCTTCCAATCGCGTCAATGTTGCTTCATGATCTTGAATTCGTTGTTCCAAAGTCTGATTACGTGTCGCCATTGTTGATTATTTCAAAATTGAATCAATTTGAGCTTCCGAAGGATCGGATAGCTCTGATACCACTTGATAGAATCAAAGAATCGAAAGAGAAGAAAGTCATTTACCAATCAAGCTATCGTGCTTATTTCACTAAACGATATTAAAAGCTAATTACAATTGATCAACTAACTGTTACTAACAACTTTATTATTACAAAATTACAAAATAGTCCTATATTTGACTACGTAACATGAATGCTATAAGAGACGACTAGACACTACTTATTATAGTCATGAACACATGTCAGGTCTTATGTGTTATCATTTGCAATTAATACATATTAGACAACTTGTAATAGTTAAGGGTTAGTTTTGTAATAGTAGGCATAGTTGGTTAATCTCTTAGTTTACATATGTATTAAAGTGATATGATGTAATAAGAAATGTAGCTAATGATTTTGAGAGTTAACCTCATTCTTCTCTGTGATCTTTAGCTCTTAATCTTTATTACCATTTTTGTACCTGACAATAACAATGGAATCATAGCAGTAACGTGTGTCCTTCGGCGACCTGTGAGTTCATACGATAATCACCACTTCTGGAAACAAAAAATAAAGAGGATAATCATGACTACCCACTCAGGATCAAGAAACCAAAGAACAATGTTGATCTAGCAACAACAGGTGCCAAGAAATTGAAGAAATCAGTGACTCAAAAGCCATTACAATCAAAGACATCCATGATTCAAAAACGTTAAATAAATCAAGAATCAAACACCATGGAAATTGCTATGGAAGAAATCATGTCACTAAAGCAAGAAGGTAACATTCAAGATTATTGTTGATGCATTTGAGACCTTGTTTTATAAGGTCAACATTTGTGAGATTTATGCAATATATCTCTTCATCACCGGTCTTAAACAAGAAATCAGTGCAATTCTCAAGAGGTATTATAATATAGGAAGCAAATTAACATTGAAGGAAGTGTTTTCTTTGGCCAGAATACAAGAAACTTTTCTTAAATTGGATTTAACGAAATTGGAGCAAAATCAATTTACAAATAGGGCTACTATTGAAGAAATGTCATCATATTATGAGGTAAGTACATTTGTTCTACACCAAGAAGGTATTTCTAGTATCTCTTATTGATAGTGATAAAGGTCTTGAATCACAATTCATACAAGTTGAGACTGCACCCTATGTGTTAGATGAAATGCCAAAATGGATTTGGAATAAGATTCAAGAACCTATTGATGTTGAGGTATTAGAATTTCAAAAAGAATCCAAAAATGAATAAGTTCTTCCATTCAATAATGTTGGAGAATTTGGCAAAGATGTAGCGACACATGAAATATTTGAAGTTAAAAATCAACAAAATTTTATTGATGTAAGTAATCCTATTCTCCAACATCAAAGGAGTTCCCGTGTCTCTATTGATAGCATAATAAATTCCGATCGTGTTTTTCATTTAAACGCACAAAATTCAAAGTTGGTCTCAAGGAGTTTGATAAAATGCCCTATTAAGATGAACATTTATGGTAATTCTGTTGTTTTATTCGACAATCAAATGAAACTTGAATATGTCTACAATTACATGGAAAGTATGATAATCATGGACTAGACCAATTGTTGTTGATGTTTAAGTACAAGAAAATAGAACCTCAAAACAGTTCCAAGGTATGTTTATTCGGGACTCATGGAGCATACAATATGTTGGCAAAACTCCCAAAAGATGTAACAAATTGTATTGTGAAATCAAGAGCTGTGAGCTGCTCACAAAAAGCATCTTATTCTAATGAGGATTTAAGGAAGGATGAGGTGTTGTTGGGTCATAAGGAGGATGAATTTGATTCAATTGTTGGATTTTATTTGGTTCCTCAATCTGCTTGGGAAGAAGTGATGGCAGTGGCACGTGTTCTTAGTGAAGGTAAAGAAAAGACACATGGAGGACAAATATGTAGCAAAGTGACTTCAAGTGTTTATTTCTTGTTAACATGGATTGAGTTTAAAATTGATGATAAGCACATTGTTTTGAGGGTTCTAATAAACATCCTGGACTATGAAAGATGTAACGTTTCAAGGAAAAACATATTGAAATGGGATGGTTTATCAGTTGGTTTCGCAGAGAGAGACATGTTTAAAGATGTGACTTTAGCATTTCAAGATGATGTGTTGAAGATGCTTGATTTTCAATTAATGGGGTTCGTATTTGAATTGGAAGACATGTTTAAGGATGTGACTTTAGCATTTCAAGATGATGTGTTGAAGATGCTTGATTTTCAATTAATGGGGTTCGTATTTGAATTACCAATAGAAGACGGTTTCACAAATAGGATGGACAGTCAACTACTTTTATGCTTCCAATTATCTAGTATGATACGGGTTAGTTTGCTTAGGATTGGAAGTGAACACACCAATTCATCAAATTTTGCTTAGAGAAGTCTTTGTCCCATTATCCAATAAAAATAAAAAAAATCTTAGTTGAACTTGCTTCAACAGATTTGGTGCATTTGTTGAGAACTTATGAAGTTAAAAGATTTAAATTGAGGTTCAAGAAGCTGCTTTCTTTGTCCTTTAAATCCCTATCCAGTTAATGTTTAAAGGAGGAGTATTGTTACATATCATTTGCAATTAATACATATTAGACAACTTGTAATAGTTAAGGGTTAGTTTTGTAATAGTAGGCATAGTTGATTAATCTCTTAGCTCACATATGTACTTAAAGTGATATGATGTAATAAGAAAGGTAGCTAATGATTTTGAGAGTTAGGTTGTGTTTATTTTTTCAGAGGCAAACCGTCTGCAGGCCTCTTTTCCAGAAGAGGTGGACCAAACCCCTGCAAGAAGAGGGTTTGTTTTTAACATTTTCAAAACCTCTTCCCAGCTTTATTTCTCTTTCACATCCCACTTCTAATCACCCCCTATCTTCATTTCCACACTCTCCTCCTTCCGAGTTCAGTTGTTAAAAACTCTCCGGAGCTTCAGTGCCGGCGGTTAATCGTCAGTGCCTTCACAGTTCACATCATGAACCCCTCAATTCTCTTAACACAACCATCCTCCCCTCACCCCACACTATTCACTCCATTTCTTAAGCCTTCAACAAACTTCATCAGAGTCAATCACCAGAGAAACAGATACAGGTACAGTTGTCGTGTCCCCGTCGTTCGCTGCTTGTCTTCAATTTCAGCAGACCAGACTTCCACCAACGCTGCCGTGACCGAGACCAATGTATTTGGAGGGGAGAAGGAGCTGTCGGCATTTCAATCGATCGTGGATTCGATGTCTCCGGAGGTTAGGTTAGCTAGCTCCGTGGTTGTTGCTGGAGTTGTTGCGGTGGGGAGGGCAGTGTAGGAGTGGCAGTGTAGGGAGCTTGGGTTGAAGAAGTGAGAAGAGGCTAGAAGTGCAAGGACCATGTCTGCCCCAAAAAGAGGTGGGGCAGATGTTTTTTAACGAAACGTCTTCTGAAAAACAAACAGTCTGAAACCCCCAACCTCTGCCCGTGGTCTGTGCCGCGCAGACAAAAGAGGCCAGAAGAGCTTTTTAGAAAAAAAAAAACAAACACCCTCTTAATCTCCTTCTTCTCTGTGATTTCTTCTTCTCTGTGATTTCTTCTCTATCTTTAGCTCTTAATCTCTTGATTACCATTTTTGTACCTAACATTATGTGAACAACTTTCTGATCCTGGAGCAAAAACATATTTTTCTTTTAAAAAAGTTACTTAATCTAAACGGCCAACAAATACATATTATTTTAAGTCCGTTCACCAGGTAAACCAAATGAGGCGTGTTCATAGCAATTTTAAGTAACTTCGAGACTACAATCGAGTCTGAGAGATTTAATAATAATAAGATAACCAAGATACAAGGTGCACATCATCTCATTGGGTTAGAAGCATATTTCATATTGTTCAAGAGATTTATCCTGCACTAAACAAACCTCCATAGGCACACCAGCATCCACTTTTATTAGTGTTTCTGTATTTATATACCAATTTATTAATTTTTTCTAATTTCAAGTATTAATTTGTTGATATTTTTCAAAATTCTAGAAATTTAATCTGTACAAAGCAAACATAAATGTAGTAGCACGCACATGCATGTTTAAATTGACTGAACAAAAAACCAAAACACCTGATCTGATGCTCTGGCGCATAAACCGACCCGTATACACCGGTTTGGTGATTGCTGAACCGGCCAAACAATGTGGTAACGACCCAATCAAGCCAAATTGCTTCGGTTCGTCCAGTTTAACTAAATTCAGCTAAACCGCAAACAGCCTGAGAAAAATGTATAATCCAATAATCACTTATAAACTGGAGGATTGACCCTGCAAACCTCAGCATTGAAACCAGAATCCATAAAAAAAAGAAGCCACGCACGTTGCTGTTCAGAAAGGCGATCTCGAGGCCCTTTAACTTCAACAAGCTTTGCCTCACCACTGTAATCTGAATGAAACCGCCACAATAGTAGATCAGGCATGCCACTGGACCAGCTTCTGTAATCTTGTGCCAGGTGTCGACAGATGGTGGTCAAGCACCTGCTCCCAATACAGGTTACAACTGCACGAAGTTCGCTTAACGAGTGCCGGTTCCAGTTAACACCTCGACATGATGTTCCAAAATGGGATTCCCATGATGTTATGAGGATTTCCTCTGCCATGCCTTCATGAATCTTTGATAATAGTTGTTCCATGACGGATTTTCTAGCTTCATAAAAGTAATCTGTGTCTAAATCCAAGGGTGACATCTGCAATAGAAATGAAACATAAGATCAGATAAGATGTACACACACACGTGTTCACACATACATACAGGACGAGGGTTCAAGTTAACGCACTACATATTGTGAGAATACACGACAAAAGGGAATTACTCATTTTTCCAATCTTAGAAAACTAAAGATTTAAAAGAAAAGGGCATAAATGTAATGATTAATGTTTCACTCCTCTTTCCTGAAATTTAAAAAAAAAAAATATGTGAACAAATTAGTTTGGTTGTTCATTTATGTGTACAGCCTACGTGTGTTTGTAAACGACACAAAATTAAACATACATAAACAAACTACCGTGAGGTTTTTGTGTAGTAACCTCTCTCCTCCCTCCACATCCCTACACACATAATAGATCGTTTATAATAAAAAGCCTCCACCCCACTACACACATAATAGATCGTTTATAATAAAAAGTATTGTTTACATACAAAGTCTACAAAGTAAGGCGGAATACAAACATGATAATAAGTTGGACATTGCTTATTTTTAGTAACAAAATATTAGAATGATAATAAGTTGGTATAGCAGAATACAAACATGAACTGATACATGCATATATGCAATCCATTACCTTAGTTAATGATAAGTGATGCTTGTGTGCATAACCATGTTCCACATAGTATTGCACGGGTCTCATGGATATGTAACGATCGGCAATTAGCACAAGTACCAACACAAAACAAACTGATAATACAAAACATTTGACCCATAAAGTAAATGTAATTTAGTACCTGAAATCTGGTGAGAAAGACATTTGGCACATCAGAAAAGATGACATCCCACATAAGAAGCCCAAAAACAGTAAGCCAAATTCCACTTTCTGAATGAACTCCGTGCCATCCACCTCCATCTTCTCCTGCATAATACTGCAGAGCAAGCTGCTCTACCCCACATTGTTCTCCATCTTCCCCATAAAATCTGCTTTTTGTCCCAGTTTTACAGTTAAGTGGCCTACCTTGGACATGAACCTAAAAGATAGCACCAAAAAGAGCCATGTTAATTGAAAAATAAAAAGCACACATCGATATCATAATTCTTCTAGACATCATATATACATGTCTACAAACTAAAACTGTTAGGGGTTCCCATAAGGCCAAAACAGGTTGGGTCCCAATATGGTGATATAAAATGATTTAGTTCCAATATGCATACAGTTTAGAACTGGTTGAGCTCCAAATCGGATCACGAAACAAAGTCACAACTGGTATAAGTCCCAAAAGGTCAGATTTTGTTATGATTCTGGATTTGAACCAAGAGCCATTTTTAAAAAATAACCAGACCAAAAATCGTTTTTTAAAACCAAACGTACAACAGTTTGTGTACAACTTAAATATACCATATTGAGAATTGTAAGCTAATAAATAACCTCAGGGATCTTTCTTTTGACAGATTCTGAATAACTAGGAACTTTCCACCGTCTTGGCGGTCTTCCTAATCGAAGTACACGCCTTTGCAATGATATTCTTGAACCAGCACGAACCCATGGATCATCTAATCCATTTTCAGCAACAGAGAGGCTTTCATTGACCAGCCCCAGATGTTCCAAATCAATTGATAGTCTTAGTGTCCAATAACCTCTTCTTCTATCTTTCGCAAAATTGAGTAATAGGTGCTTAAGTAAATCAATTGCATCGGTATACCTGAAAAATTAGAAAATATATATTATTCCATCCCTTAGAACATGAGGTATGGCGGGTAATTGATCACACCACCTCTACGCCACCCTTCCCTCACGTCCCACTCACATGAGTAGGCAGGCGTATGATGGGTGAAACTGTGAATGCTCACATCCAATTTTTTCTTTTCCTTTTTTATATTCTTTTTTCTTAATTAAAATTTTACTATTATAATAAAACAATACCTTACAAACTTGTATGGGACCGAAAACGGTTGCTTACAAGACAAAAAATATGTTTTTTTAAAACTATATTTTCATTCAAACTTATACTGGGAAGTTTAAGAAAAAATAAATAAACAAGATTGTGCATTTAGTTTTTTATTTTGTTCTGGTTGCATGGTGTTAGATGTTCTAAGGAGATATCTTATTCCTGTACTTGTGCTTATGTGAATTGTGATATGCTTGTGCGCGGTCCGCCACCCGGGGGGGGCTGTTTATTTTAGTTGGTATATTATTACTTTTATATTGTATTTTTATTAATCTTTTTTATATTTATTTGGAAAAAAATTGGCAAAATATCTAAGCAAGGGGTCGCTTCAGAAGCAGCCTCTTTTTCCCATTAGAATAAAGGTAAGGTTTGCCTTCGTCTCACCCCTACTGAATAATGGGATTTACTTGGTATGTTTGTTTATTTGTTGTTTAAATTAACATGCACAAGTTATTTAAAAAAATCATATTTAATCTTAAATCAAAAGGATAATAAAAATTAAAATATAATCCATAACATGTTGGACTATGATTAGAGGATACAAAATGTGTCTGACATCTGAACCAACCCATTTTACTTTTTAAAAAGTATTCCATATAGTAAATAAAATAAGAAGTCATAAAGTGATCCAAAAATTTATAACATGGAATCAATTAGTTTCAACACTTCATTAATTTGAACTAAAAATCTTATCTGGCCTTCACGAGAAAACATAAAACAATTTCATAATTGTAACGGTCGATGGGGAAAATAAGTACCAGAGTCCATACCTACGTTCAGACTCAAGAAAGGAAACACCTAGGAGAACCACCTTGGAGTAAACCCACGATGCTGAAAAGCATGAAAATTGAATTGCTTTTGCATCATTACTGGATATACGGGAAAGGGATATTGCAATACATCTCAAGACCATTGATGAGTCATCTTCTTCAAGAGATTCATCCATGATTTGTGCTACTTCAAGTGCCTGTTGACAGCTTATATTAGTCTGGTAAAGGCTACAGGTTATCAAAAAATAGATAGAATATCAGTAATTCAGTATAACCTCCTCATAAGATAGTAGATCATTTCGACTAGAAAACATCTGATCAGTGATAATACAATTGTAAGTTGGGTACTTCACGACAGATCTTGCTCCCCATAAGATAGTAAAAATGCTGACAGATCTTGCTCCCCGTTAAAGAAGAAAAGCCTCCGCACAGAAACAATAATAGGTATATCAAAGATGCATGTATGTTGGATATAAAACTGAGAATTATGAAAGTGTTTGATAATAAGATGATGAAACTGAGAAAAGGTGTTTGGTTTGAGGGCGTGTGCATAGGAGTTTTTTTTTTTTTTTTTTTTTTTTTACAATATAGGTGTTTTGTGAGAATAATATTTACCATATAGCTGATCTTTTAGAAATATTTACCAAATGTGAAACAAGAAATACCGAGTTCGATGATACTTGAAGCGGGTAAAATAAAGGGTGGTGCGGTACTCTCTATAGGGGTGATTAAGGAGGAGACTAAAAGCGATGATACTAGCAGCAGTGAATCGTGATTTTTTTTATTTAAGTGTTTTAAATTTTGAATAAGAAGGATTCTTGTAAAACAAGTTTACTTGGAGAACAAGGTTAATAGTCTATAAACAGGGTAGAATTTTCTGATTTTTATTGCATTCAAGAATTAAATTTAATAGCAATAAAATTCGTTTGTTTTCTTTCATTGAGTTTTGATTTTCCCAGTTTAACACCTAATACGTGTAGTTTTAAAAAAGTATTTATCAAAAAAGAGTTGTTTTAAACATATCCCGTTGCTAAATTGGTATGATTTTCAACAATTATCATACATTTCTTTATTTTTCTTTAATTTACAATCATTTCATCAATGTATTTTACTTAAGCATCATGAATAAAAACAAAAGAAAACTATAAGAGCAAACAAAGAAAACATATAGACTGGTCATGATCTTATAATAAGAGCAAGATGTCTTTCACAATCATTGCCATTGCTTCTCACTCCCTTAATCTTCCGCATATTAAATTTTTAATCTAGTAACACTTTTATTTTAAGCTTTTTATTACCTTAAAAACCAACTTCAACCAAAAAAAAATCAAAAGTGATGAAATAAATAAAACTAAGAAAAAAGTTTAAAAGTGACATGATGTACCTTTTCGTGTATAAAGGTGAATAAAAAGTCTTTGACTATCATTAGAAAGCGAAAGAAATTTTTCTGCAAAACAAAACATAGATATTGATAAAATGATTAGTATAAAACTCTACAGAAACAAGGAAAAGTATAGACAACATTATGTTAAATATAAGCACCTAAGAAGGTCTTTTCATCATGAGTGAAAACATGAGGAGTTGTCCTCAAAACCTCTTGTAGCAACAGGCAAAAATTCTGTTGGTACTTAACCAAGCCAGGGGGGATATCTCATGTAACTTAACAGCATTTATAACATGTCGACATAATGACTGTAAAACTTGAACTTTTTCACCTTCTAATTCAGTAAAAGAAATCTTCTCTTGACACCAAATTTGAATTGGGACAACAGTACGAGAATGTTCAGGAACAGAGATTATACGACCCTTCAATCCAACCACTGTAAGTATCAAGTAATCATTATTTAGATGAAACGTACTACCAATGTCACACCCCCACCTCTCGTCACCTGTTGATGATGTCACTGGAATGGTTGCGGAATCATAGTGGTGATGTCTCAGATATGAGGTATAACTTACTTGATCCGGTATCACAACACACAGATTAACTTAAAGTAAATACATACCAAGGGTTTCGTAATCACAACCAACTTAAGATTTACAAACTGTATTTATTATACAATCCGACTTATTTAGTTACAAGTGGTTGAAAGTGCAGCCTCACCGTTGGTCACTGTCTCCCTGCAAATGTTTTAAGTTTAAAAAGATCAGCACAAAGCTGGTGAGTTCGTAATGTTCGAGTTCAACAATACGATACGATATGCAAGTTCTCAAGATATATAGTTCAAGATAACCATGGGACCCGTATCTAGTTCCTTTTTGACTACTCCGTTCTCATTCTATAAGATACTACCCGTCGGTAACATCTTAATGCCACATTGTCTTAATGTCTATCATAACATTAAGAAGTTCTAAAAACAAGTAATAAACATTCACACAAGAGGAGAAGCAAACCTCCCAGCGAATGGGTTGTCAGCCGATAGTACTATCATTGTTTCCCGTTCGGACCCACATATGTTCACTAGATACAGTTGAAGGAATGAGGACTTTTAAGTTCTGTGATTGAGTTATGTTCTACGGGAAAACTCCCATGAAATCCACAAGTTCTCAACAAGTCACATGAAATCACACAGATAACAGTGATACATATCATATGAGCGAGAAAAGTTCCACAGTAGTACCCTGGTGTTTATAAAACATTAAAAAGAAAAGGGGTTGTACGAAAATCACTTGATCGATGTCTTACTCGTAGCAGAATATCACACAAACTAGTAATATTAGGATAAATCTTCATTAGTTTATGTTTAATGAGTTATTTATGTTTTAACTTACTGATTAGATCTTTCTAAACGTTCAATGTCAAAGACATTTCCTTGAAACTCATCAAACCGATAATAGGTTTTTAATTAATTAATTTAGTGTCATATCATACAATGCATGATAATGTAGGAACCTATACTGATTTAGGTTCATAATATAAGGTTGATGACACATTTGATTAATCAGAATAATTTCAGATTAACCAAATAAGTACTGTTGTTGATTATAATACTGAAATAGTTTCTAGATGTATTTATGGCTTAGAAATGATCAATCCTTGTTATTGATTATCCAGATATCATGAAACTTCACAATGTGACATTGGAATAGGTTTAATAACCATGTTCAACATATCAATCTGGCTGTTATCATAAACATCAGATAATCATTCCAATGAATATGTTAATGATTGTGATTAGTTTGAAACACTTGGATTTAACCTTGCATTTTAAAGATTAATCAAGATAATCACATACATTGTCATAATCAAATGGTTTAAACCATTATAATCATGGTTATAGTTTCATGAAAACCGGGCATTATAACGGATCAAAATAAGGATTTACCTGTTATCAAGTTCTTCGTTTATAATCATTTTTAGCCATCATCTAGGCAATAATCAACAACCCTAAATATACCATTATGTTCAAAAACAAGCTCTAATCAACCATTATCAAACTATAAGGTTAAAACGAATCATTACCCATTCGGACGAATTTTCGACTGCAAAACAACAATCAGATGTTGCAGATATGTTCACTGGTGCGATCCGTGGTTTTTAATAGCTTCAAATATGAGTTTTGGGGGTTTAAAGATGAATATTTTCGTCTCGTAGGTGCTGGAGCTCGAGAAGGATGAAGAACCTATATTTTTGCATGAATTCTGATGAATTAAGCTGATCTGCTAAACCGCCTTATTCCAGGCGTACCGCTTTGAGGCGAGTTCACTCTAGTCGTACCGTGAAGAGTCACGGACCTCAGATATTTTTGGTCCCGCGCGCATCACTTAGCGTGGCACGCTGGTTTCAGGCGTAGCACGCGGATCGCGGGTTTCAGATTCTTCCTTGCTTCTTCGCGTACCGCCTAGCTTGGAGAGTTGGGGCTAGGCGTACCGCGAAGCATCCCTGATTTTGATATTTTTTTAATTTTCTTCGTTTTGCGATTCCTGAGAATCCGGAACTTCGTTTCGCATACGGTTTTCTGCTACGTTCACCATTTCTCGCATACTTTCAACCTGTAATAATCACAATCATCAAATCAATGTGAATTTCAAGCACGATTAAATGTGCTCTCGGTAATTTATGACGTAATTCTCAAATGCAATTGTCATGACGTAATTCTCAAATGCAATTGTCACAGTCTCCTCCTATTAGAGAAATTTCGTCCCGAAATTTAGTGAAGACTTACATGACGACAATCGTTTATGAGAACAAGTAAGGATACTTTACTTTCATTCGATCTTCACGTTCCCACGTATACTCAGGTCCATGTTGTGAGTTCCATCGAACTTTAACGATTGGTATGCGACTGCGTTTCAATACTTTCACTTCTCGATCCATCACCTCTACTGGTTCTTCACTAAACTGAAGTTTTTCATCAATTTGAATCTCTTCAAAAGGTAAGATCAATGATTCATCAGTTAAGCATTTCTTCAGATTTGATACATGAAAAACGTCATGAATGTTACTAAGTTCACGAGGTAACTCAAGTCTGTAGGCTACCGATCCAATTCGTTCTAGAATTTTAAATGGTCCTACAAATCTTGGTGAGAGTTTACCTCGCTTCCAAAATTTGAAAATGCCCTTCCAAGGCGAAACTTTCAACATTACTCGGTCACCTATTCGGAATTCTAGAGGTCTACGACGATTATCAGCATAACTCTTTTGACGATCGCAAGCAGCTTTAATTCATTCTTGAATTAGTGCGATCTTATTAGTAGTTTCTTGAATGAATTCTGGGCCTATGATCTGACTTTCACCTACCTTTGACCAACAGATAGGTGATCTACACTTGCGTCCATAAAGTGCCACAAATGGAGCGCATTGAATGCTAGTATGGTAGTTGTTATTATATGAAAATTCAACAAGAGGAAGATGAATATCCCAGCTACCTCCAAAATCAATCACACAGCTCCTGAGCATGTCTTCTAGAGTTTGATTTGTTTGTTTGGTTTGCCCATCCGTTTGTGGATGATAAGTTGTGCTCATATTGATTTGTGTGCCCAGAGCATTCTGAAGAGTTTGCCAGAATCGTGACATAAATCGACTATCTCTGTCAGAAATGATAGAGATTGGTACTCCATGTCGAGATACAATCTCATTAACATAGAGTTTAGCGAGTCGATCCATGGAGTAATCTTCTCAGATGGGTAAGAAATGCGCAGATTTAGTAAGGCGATCAATGATAACCCATATAGAGTCATGATTACGTGATGTTCTGGGTAGTTTAGTGATGAAATCCATAGAGATCTGATCCCATTTCCACATGGGAATCTCCTATTGTTGCAATAACCCAGAAGGTCGTTGATGTTCAGCCTTAACTTTGAGACATGTTAAGCATCGATCCATGTATTCAGCTATGTGTTTCTTCATTCCAGGCCACCAGTAAAAATCTCTAAAATCTTTATACATTTTATTTGCACCTGGATGAATACAATACCTGGATTTGTGCGCCTCATCCAAGATGATTATTCTATAGTTACCGAATAAAGGAACCCAAATTCGGCTTTTGAAATACAGTACTCCATGAGTCTTGGTTTCAAGTTGCTTATCTAATCCTCTTAGTTCCTCAGCATGGTAGTTCGTTGCTTGTAAAGCTTGTTGTTGAGCTTCTCTAATTTGAGGAATTAGACTGGTTTGAAGAGTCATCCCTAACGCTTTCACATGTAGAGGTTTGACTCGTTCCTTGCGACTCAAGGCATCGGCTACGACATTCGTTTTTCCTGGGTGATTACGAATTTCACAGTCATAGTCGTTCAAAAGTTCTACCCACCGCCTTTGTCGCATGTTCATCATTTTCTGATCTAGAATGTGTTGAAGACTTTTATGATCAGTGTATACAATACACTTGGTTCCGTATAGATAGTGTCTCCAAATATTGAGTGCAAACACCACTGCACCAAGTTTTAGATCATGAGTGGTATAATTCTTCTCGTGTACTTTTAGTTGTCAAGAAGCGTAAGCAATTACCTTATCGTTCTGCATTAACATGCACCCTAGACCTTGACGAGAAGCATCACAGAACTCTGAAATTATCCGTACCTTCCGGTAATGCCAAGATAGGTGCGTTGCAAAGTTTGTGTTTCAACAGTTGGAATGCCTCCTCTTGTTAGGAACTCCATATAAACGGTTGATTTTTCTGTGTCAATGTTGTTAGTGGCAGGGCTATTTTTGAAAAGTTTTTGATAAATCGGCGATAATAACCTGTTATCCTAAAAATTGACGTATTTCAGTTGGGGATCGTGGTGTCTCCCATTGTTTCATAGCTTCGATCTTACTGGGATCTACTTGAATACCGTTTTCATTCACTACATGTCCAAGAAATTGAATTTCTCGTAACCAAAACTCACACTTTGAGAATTTGGCATATAGTTTCTCACGTGCCAAAAGTTCTAAGATCAATTTCAAGTGTTGAGCATGTTCATGTTGGTTTCGAGAATCAGATGAGAATGTCATCAATAAACACAATCACAAACTTATCCAAATAAGGCCTACATACTCGATTCATTAGATCCATGAAAACTGCAGGTGCATGTGTTAATCCAAACGGCATTACTAGAAATTTGTAATGTCCGTATCGAGTTCTAAAAGCAGTTTTAGGAACATCATCATCATGAATTCGTAACTGATGATATCCGGATCTTAAATCAATTTTTGAGAAATAAATAGCACATTGTAGTTGATCAAACAGGTCATCTATACGTGGCAATGGATAACGGATTTTAATTGTCAATTTATTGAGTTCTATGTAGTCAATACACATCCTGAATGAACCATCCTTCTTTTTCACAAAAAGAATTGGTGCTCCCCAGGGTAAGAAACTAGGTCTAATAAAACCTTTATCTAATAGTTCCTGCAGTTGACCTGAAAGCTCTTGCATCTCTAAGGGTGCTAAATGATAAGGAGCTTTAGCTACAGGTGCTGCACCTAGAATCATGTCAATTCGAAATTCTACTTGTCTCACTGGGGGTAATCCTGATATATCCTCAGGAAAAACTTCAAGAAAATCTTTGACTACGGGAATATTTCGATACATTTTTGTGAAGAACAGTTCTCGATCACATGTGCTAGAAAAGCCTGACAACCTTTCCGTAAGCATTTCTAAGTTTGCATACAAGATATGATACCAAGTTTTCTACCGGCTCGTTCTCCCTGAACTATCAGTGTATTACCTGAATGTAATGTAATACGGATCACCTTGTTTTGACACACAACTTCCGCTTGGTTATCAGAAAGCTAGTCCATACCGACAACGATATCAAAGCTTCCAAGTTCAATGATATGTAAATTGATATTGAATAGGTGATCATTAAGATTCAAGGAACACCCTTGAATAACACTGTAAGTTTTGATTAACTTGCCATTAGCAAGTTCAATAACATAAGGAGTTTCTAGATCTACCGTAGGCAATGAGAGTAATAATGCAAATTCAGGAGAGATAAAACTCTTATCTGCTTCTGTATCAAAGAGAACTCATGCACATATGTTATTAAGAAGAAACGTACCAGTGACAATGTTCGCATCATGCCTCGCCTTGGTTGCACCAATCTGAAAAGCTCTCCCCCTAGCTTCATTCCCTTGATTGGTGTTGTTGTTCGGATAGTTTTTCATAAAGTGGTCGGGACTTCCACACTTGAATCACGACCAATTTATTGGAGTGGTTTGTCGAGGTGTTTGGTTTTGTTGTCGAGCAGGAAAGTTACAATATCTAGCATAGTGTCCTACTTTATTACAGTTTGCACAAACAGGACATGGTCATGTGTGATGATATGGACACTTGTTGCATTTGGGCGCCTGCCCAGTGTAAGCTTTCCTCTCAGGAATAGTTGCACCATAGCTCTTCACCGTTGGTTTGTTCTGACTGGTTTCAACCGGAACTTTGGTTTTGGTCTTACCAAACCACTTTCGTTTGTTACCCTTTGAAACATTTGAGGTACCGGCCTCACTATGGCTCACCGCCATCTAAGTTTTTGTGGACAAAGTACCACTCCTTACCGCCTCATCGGTAAGCTTAGTAGTCGACAAGATTGTACGTTTGAGAATGGTATGTTCAGCTGCAGTCACCATTCCCCAAATCTGGGAACCAGTCCTTTGATGTAATTCTCAATCAAAGCTACTTCCGTAGGAAACATTTTGGGAAGTAAACAAGTGAGTTCATGAAAACGATCGGTATAAGCTAAACAATCAGCACCGACCATAGAATGTGTAACATCATTGTACTTCTGGTCGTCCGTACATCCGTACGATTGTACTGTTACGACCTGAGATTTATAATTATTTATGAAGATGTATTATTTGATGATTATCACTGTTATTGGTATACATATTTATAGCATATTATTATATGCGTAAACCATGGGAAGTTTAGCTGTAACCCAACTAAACAGAACCAGAGAGTTTATCGCAGATGAACACACAGAATATTGGATTAATGGTTTGAAAATGGAAAGGAGTTGAGTTGGGTATGGTTTGGTTACTAAACATAGTCAAGAACACATGGTCATGGTTTATCGAAATAGCGGTGGGACAGTGATGGGAGGTTGCGATCTACTTCTGCATATGTCCTATACATATGCATATTTCGGTCTATCATGGATGTGTCAGTGATATGGTTTAGCGGGTATTGAATTGGGATTGATAATATTAAAGTTAATAAAACAATGAGAGTATAAATGGAAACAATTACGCGATGGTGAGGTTACGAACGTAATTTAAACGCGAATGTTAATTCAGAAATATTAACTTAATAAATGTATTCGCGTGGGTGACGATTCATACGAATATAATTATTAAGAATAATATTCTGAAATGATATTCCATAAATCGTAAATCGAATCAAAATACAATACGAGCGTTGGATTCGCAAAGGTGGCGATCTTTACGAATACGTACGTAAGTAACGCGTTTCGACAAGATAATTAAATAATATCTGACAATATTAAATTATAAATGAAAAACTGAAAATATTTATTAGAAATCACAACCTAAAACAAATCGGTTTATTTAAATAAATAAATCAACGAAATCGTTTTATGAAACAAATTTAATTAAAATCATTTGATTAAAATGAAATATGTTTATTTGAATGTTTTATGCTTTAAATGTGTTTCACGTTAAAAAACCGAGCATAACCGAACATTTTATAAAATTTATCGCGATATAAACGAGGCCGGGCACGCGGGGATTAACCGGGTATAAAAACCCATTCTCCTCTCTTCTTCTTCATTTGCAAGACTCTCTCTCTCTCTAACCTACAAATTTCACCACTTTCTCTCTCTAAATCTTCTCTCTAGCTTTCCTTGCTCATCTCTCAACGAAACTTCAAGATCTTGGCGTCCACACGTTCGTATGATCGAGAGGAACAAGAGGATACGAAGAAACCTTACATTTGATAAATGATTGTTGGTAAATGTGGACTTTACTTTTCGGGTTTTGTTAAAGAACTTTATGTGTTCATGGTTATCAACATTTTAAACGATTTTAGAGCTTTATATGGGTAAATTGGTTGGATATTAAACTGTGGAAATCATAGATGAACCTGTAAACACCTAGAACTCGATGAAAATAGATGATGAAGATGATGAACAGGTTCGGTCATGGGTAGTGAGTACAGGTCGGCGAACCTGCTAGCAGCTAGGAGGGACCGAACCTTATGAACCCACGAACCATGCGGGAGCCGAACCTGGTTATTGCCAAACCACTGGTCGAACAAACCTGCATGGGCGGGAAACCTCTAACCGAACCTTATTCATGATGAACGAACCTTGGATGGTGAAACCTCTAGCCTAACCCATAGCCCCACGAACCCTCCTGCTGGAGACGAACCTCGACATGGTGACCGAACCCTGGAGTGATTAACGAACCTAGCAGGGCAACGAACCTAAGGGTTCGTGGGAGGGGGATGCATGCAGTGAACCTGTGGAGCTTGGGGTTAGCCGAACCTCACATGTTCTCCCTTGGCCGAACCTTAGGGTGTCACGAACCCTTGGTGATTAAAGCCTAAGCAGCCGAACCCTATTATATGTAGCCGAACCTAAGGGTGTTCAAGCCTTAGGTTCGCTGCTTATTGGTGAGAAAAACCTAAGTATCTCTAAAACTAAGATTTAGGTTAAACCAAGGATCAAGATCATCTATATATATATATATATATATATACACACCTACTTATGCATGCATGAGAAATGTTAATAATCATTTTTTTAACAAATATAAGTTTAAGTCTTGAGACCTTACATAATGAATAAATTATAAGGATCCTATTTAAATTCGATCTCTTAAAATCATATTTAAAGTTATAAATTTAAATTTATTGTGACAATCTAATTGGAA
This sequence comes from Mikania micrantha, assembly GCA_009363875.1. Taxonomy (NCBI): domain Eukaryota; kingdom Viridiplantae; phylum Streptophyta; class Magnoliopsida; order Asterales; family Asteraceae; genus Mikania; species Mikania micrantha. The sequence continues at coordinate 55,351,711 of CM018695.1, forward strand.
GTGCATGCAAAGGTGGGTATTGATATAGGCATAACTAGGGATAACATCATTGAAAGTATATATATAAATATAGTTATAATGAAGAATTTGGTGGAGTATATGTGTACGTATGGATATGTATATGACATAGGTTATTACTTTGGAATATACATATCTATGGGAACACACATATATTTCATCCCTACTAGTTATCGTCATAGAATGATTTAAAACTATCAAGATTTAAATTACATTCTAAAAGATGGTTACTATAACATATTGAATAATTACGTTAACTTAGAAGAAATAAATTAAGTTAATGACACGATTAAGATTAAAAGGAACATATAGGGATAATTAATTGAAATGAAAAGCCTATGCTTATAAACCAGAAACACATGATAATTACAGGTTGTTGAGTTATTTGGATTTCATATACGTGAGCGCGCATATTTCAAACACAGATTTAAAGGACTCAGGTGAGTTCTCATAACCTCCCTTTTTAAACTGTTTTGTTTTAAACTCGGAGGTGAAACATGTATACCAATTCTTAAAATATTATTTTGATAACACATGGATGATACCTGTTTATCAATATGATATTCATATTATGGAATTATCATTATTACGGATTATCACTGATTATTATACAACCGTGTGACATTGTCATCGACTCCGGTCAATAACAACGATTACATGTATTGTCACTTGGATTATCACAACTCCATGAATCATTGCCTTTAATTTCGGTTAATTGCTTTAATTTCATGTATTGTCACGTGGTTAGCCACCACTCCATGGATCATGTTTTTAACTTATGTTAATCACATTAATTCCATGTGTTGTCACATATACTAGTTGAGAATATTGATGATTGAGATCTGTTGAATGGTTATGTGGTTGATTATCTATAATTGTCTACGATTATAAGAGATATGTGATTATGTGTTGGTTAGGTGCTTGTTTATGTGATTGGTTTATGTGTTGGGATGTTGTGTTGGATATTCTCACAGGTACTCATGTGGAATTTCTCAAGAAACTCTAAACTTTATAATCATTTTATAAAACCATTTTGTAAAACATTTTTAAATATAAAACTTATGATTACTCACCAACTACTTCATAGTTGACACTTGATTTTCTTACATGTTTTAGGGAATGAAGACAAGTAGGTAGGGCAGGATAGCTCTACACTCTTTTGGGACATCATCACGTAGGATCTTGGACTTAGCTAAATAACTAAAATTCTGGTGATTAGAATTTAGTTAGATAGCTAAATCTCTTTTGTATTTGTTGTAACTAATTCATGATAGACATGATTTTTGTGTATTTAATTTGGTTGATTGAATGATATGTGATGATTTAATTTAGATGCCCACGAGCTTTTGAACAATCTACACATCCCTCGTGGCATCCCGACGTTTCCGCCATCGGTCGGGGTGTTACAGATTGGTATCAGAGCCTGGGTTATAGGGAATTAGGTTACTAGAAATGGTTGACCTAGTCTATAACCATAGGATACCCTAGTATGAAGAAATTCATACACTAGTTAGTATATTAAGGATTTCATGCTTATGTGTTTATTACATGTTAACTGAACTTCTGTTATACATCTGATTTATATATGCTGCATATTGATTACTTGCTTACTTGTGCCCTAATGACTCGATAAGGGCATACTCGTGGTGTATTGTAAAGGTAGTGGGACAGTGGTTTGGACGGTTGCGACCTACCTTATCATATGCCCTATACATATACCATTTACAGTACATCGGGTGGATGCCAGTATTGAGGAATAAGGAAACTACTCGTTTGGCAAAATTATCTGCTTAAGAAATTAACTGCTTAGGAATCTATTTGCTTTAAGAATTATTTGTTAGATCTCTTGATCACCAGACAAGGACACGCTCGTGGTATACTACAAGGTGGTGGGACGGTGTTGGGGGGATTGCGATCTACCCTTTCATATGCCCTATACATATACCATTTGTAGTATATCGGGGGTCTGTCAGTGTCAGGAACTTAGGATCTTATTAGAATATTATTAGGAATTGTTGTAAGGTTATGATTGATGAATTGTTGATGGTATGTTGGTTAAGGTTGAGTTGGATTGACACTTTGGATGATCACATTTGATGAACACATATAAATTCATTAACAGACACACTTATTGGACACGTGGGGTGTATAGGATCAACGAAAGATATGAATGATTAGTGATGGACTGTAGACTTGGGTGATGGTATAGACACTTGGGGATAATATAAACGCATAGTGATGATACTAACACTTAGTGATGGTATGGACACTTGATGATAATAAATTATAGGGAGGATATGAACACTTAGTGACAATAAGAGCACTCAATGATGATATGAACCCTCATTGATAATTACGGACATCGGGATTAGTATGGATTTTAGTGATCTTAAAGATTAGGGGAACCTTAATGTTAGGTGAACTTAGACATTAGGTAAACTTAGAAATAGGCAAACCTACATGTCAGGTGAACTTAGACATTACGCGAACCTAATTGTCCAAGGGAACTAGAGACCACTTCACTCAAATTTATCCTACCTTGGATAAGGTTTGTGAAGTGAGACTATGGTAAGATACATGATACACCTTAAATTTTGACAAGGGCATAATCGTGGTACAATGCAACGGTGGTGGGACGGTGTAGGGGAGGTTGCAATCTGCCCCTGCATATTCCCTATATATAAGCTTGTTGCATTGCATCGGGAGGTTGTCAGTGTTGGTATAGGGTGGGGAATGTATGGAAATTAGGAATACTTAGTTATAGTATAATATTAGGAAATTGATAAATGTTATGAGTTTAATGACAGATAGGAGAGAAATATAGTTCCTATATGTAATCCTAACTGTTTCAAATGAACTCATTTAATCATAGTTTGTATGACTTACGTTGAAAACGGCAGTAACATGTTTCTATTTCTTCTGAAACATGTCGCCACGCCGTCACAACGGAGATGATACGAACTTGGAAGATGCTAACGGTAATGCCAACTCCGGCATACAAGAGTTAGCAAACCTTATCTCTGGATTGGTGAACCAATTGACTCAAGCCAATCAGCCTCTCACTCAGAACAGAGGTGGTATCCTGGTAATAAGGAAAGGCCTTTCCCTATCACGACCGCCTTCCTTTATTCGGAATCCATTCGTATCCTGTAATCCACTGAAGTTTATGGGTGCTAAGACAACCACTGGTCTGCTGCAGTGGTTTGAGAGCATGGAGAACACCTTCATCAATAGTGATTTCCCCGATAATATGAAGGTGCGCTATGCCACCAGTGTTTTTCAAAAGAGAGCACTGACTTGGTGGAATGGCGAAAAGCGAACTAGGGGAGTGGACGCTGCTCTAGCACTGACATGGACAGAGGTCAAGAACTTAATGACACTGAATTCTGTCCTCGTAGCAAGATGAGGAAGCTTGAGACTGAGTTTTGGGAACTCAAGCAGGATAGCGGGGAGAATGTAATCTACAATACTCGTTTCCACGAGTATAGTCTGCTGGTGCCTCATCTGGTGACACCTTTGGAGAGAGCGATTGAGAAGTACATCGGCGGTCTGCCTATGCAGATCCAAGACACGGTTTACGGAAGCAACCCCAAAACACTGGAGGCTGCAATCCGTTTATCTGCAACTCTTACTGAATATCATGTGAAAGCTGGAACACTCACGAGGAAAGGTACGAAGAAGACTGAGGGGAAGGCTACTACAAAGGAAACAAAGACTGAAGTCAAGGCTGAGGCTGCTAGTTCTTCAAAAAGCAGCAACAAAAAGAGGAAGACCAGAAACTTCGTGGTCACTGCTCCTGCTGCTAAGTCTACATAGCAATCATCAAACAACACCACTGCCAAGAATTATGTTGGAGTCACTCCCCAATGTAATACATGCCGATATCATCACGCACCTAACTTTCCATGTCGCATCTGCAACAACTGTGGCAAGTATGGTCATTTTGCCAATGTCTGTCAGAGTGCACCGCAAGCACAAAGGATGCAACCTGCTCTGCTTGCACTGCCAGCTCCGCGTGCACAACCTATTCCAGCTGTACCTATTCGCAGGTACCTCCAACACAGGCAAGAACCTGTTACGAGTGTGGCGAAGTGGGTCACTTCAGAAATCAATGCCCAAAGTTGACTGGGAACAATCAGAGGGTGGCAAGAGGCCGAGCGTTTCAACTGAATGCTCCAGCTGCTCAAGCCAACCAGGATGTGGTCAACAGAACATTTCTGATCAACAACTCTTATGCATCTGTCTTATTTGATTATGGTGCCGATAGGAGTTTCGTTTCATATGATTTTGAATGCATGCTTGGTAGAACACGTACATATTTAGATAAACCGTTTAACATGGAGGTGGCTGACGGAAACACTATTGATATTGACACTGTTATTATTGGATGTACTGTGAACTTTAGTGATCACGTTTTTCCAATAGATCTTATACCTATGCATCTTGGTAGCTTTGATGTTATCATAGGCATGGATTGGTTAGCCACCCACAAAGCGGAGATAGTTGGTCATGAGAAATACATACGTATTCCCTTACCTTCGGGTGAAACTTTAAGAGTTTTTGGAGAAACTTCTAGTAAAGGTCTTAAGCTGATGTCATGTACTAAAGCACACAAGTACCTTCGAAAGAAATGTATAGCATTCTTAGCGCACATTGTGGAGAAGAAAGAGAAAGGGAAGAGCATTGAAGACGTTCCTGTAATCAGAGATTTCCCAGAAGTATTTCCAGATGATTTGCCGGGTCTTCCACCAGAACGTCAAGTAGAGTTTCGAATTGACTTAGTACCTGGTGCGAATCCAGTCGCCAAAGCTCCTTACAGACTTGCGCCTTCGGAGTTGCAAGAATTGGCGAGCCAACTGCAAGAGCTGACTAATAAAAGATTTATTCGCCCGAGCCATTCTCCATGGGGTGCACCGGTCCTGTTTGTTAAGAAGAAGGATGGGTCATTCCGAATGTGTATCGACTACCGCGAATTAAACAAAATTACAATTAAGAATCGATATCCCCTGCCGCGCATCGATGACCTCTTCGATCAGCTTCAGGGCTCGGCATGGTTTTCAAAGATCGATCTTTGGTCTGGATATCATCAGCTTCACGTACATGATGATGATATTCCCAAGACTGCTTTCAGAACAAGATATGGTCATTATGAATTTCTGGTAATGCCCTTCGGCCTTACCAATGCACCTGCGGTTTTCATGGACCTCATGAACCGTGTTTGCAGGCCATACTTGGATAAGTTTGTGATTGTATTCATTGATGATATTCTGATCTACTCAAAGACCAAGGAAGAACATGAGAAACACCTTAAGTTGGTTTTGGAGATCCTAAGAGAGGAGCGACTGTATGCCAAATTCTCTAAATGTGAATTTTGGCTTAAGGAAGTTCAGTTCTTGGGACACATAGTCAATGAAAATGGTGTTCACGTGGATCCCGCAAAGATTGATGCGGTGAAGAATTGGAGTACACCGAAGACACCGACGGAGATTCGATCGTTTCTTGGACTTGCCGGTTACTATCGGCGGTTCATCTCGAATTTCTCCAAGATCGCTGTCCCTCTCACTTCTTTGACTCAAAAGAATAAACCGTATGAGTGGGGACCGAAGCAGGAAGAGGCATTTCAGACCTTGAAGCAGAAACTATGTGAGGCTCCTATCTTGACATTGCCTGATGGAAATGATGATTTTGTAGTCTACTGTGATGCATCCAACCTAGGTCTCGGTTGTGTCCTCATGCAACGGGGAAAGGTTGTGGCTTATGCATCAAGACAGCTGAAAATTCACGAGAAGAACTACACCACACATGACTTTGAACTTGGTGCAGTCGTGTTTGCCTTGAAGATATGGAGACACTATCTTTATGGCACTAAGTGTGTAGTATTTATAGACCATAAAAGTTTACAACATATTCTCAATCAGAAAGAGCTTAATATGAGACAACGGAGATGGGTTGAACTGTTGAACGATTATGACTGTGAAATTCGCTACCATCCTGGTAAAGCGAATGTAGTAGCTGATGCGCTTAGTCGCAAAAGTCAAGTTCAGATCCATAGTGTCCGAGTGCACACTAACCTCCGTAATGATGTTCTCACAGCCCAACAACACTCATTAGCTCAAGATAACTTGAAAAATGAGATGTCTTGCGGGGCTGAAATTTTATTGGAAACTAAGGATGATGGTTTGATGTACTATCTGAATCGATTGTGGATACCGGATAGAGGTGATCTTAGGATGATGATTTTGGATGAAGCCCATAAGTCTCGTTACTCAATCCATCCGGGTGCTGATAAGATGTATCAAGACCTTAGGGCCTTGTACTAGTGGCCCGGAATGAAGAAGGATATTGCTGAGTATGCGTCTAAGTGCCTTAACTGTGCAAAAGTCAAGGCTGAACACCAGCGACCTTCGGGATTGTTAATACAACCAGAAATACCAATGTGGGAGTGGGAGAATATCTCTATGGATTTCATTACTAAACTTCCACGAACCACAAACGGTAAAGATAGCATTTGGGTGATAATTGATAGATTAACCAAGTCGGCCCATTTCTTACCAATACGAGAGACATACCTTGTGCGGAAGTTAGCTCGTATCTATGTTGATGAGATTGTTAGCCGACATGGAATTCCCTTAAGCATAATATCGGATCGTGATGCTCGTTTCACGGCACGATTTTGGGAATCACTTCATGAAGCTTTTGGAACAAGATTGGATCTTAGCACTGCTTATCATCCTCAGACGGATGGTCAAACGGAGCGGACGATTCAAACATTGGAAGACATGTTGAGAGCTTGTGTCATCGATTTCGGTGGCAATTGGGATAGCCATTTACCATTGGTCGAGTTCTCGTATAACAATAGTTACCACGCGAGCATTGGTATGGCGCCGTTTGAAGCTCCTTATGGCAGGAAGTGTCGGTCACCTATATTTTGGACCGAGGTCGGCGAATCGCAGATCACTGGTCCTGAGATTATTCAAGAAACGACTGACAAGATTCGCCAGATCCGTGACAATCTGTTAGCTGCTCGCAGTTGACAGAAGAGCTACGCGGATAAAAGACAAAAACCTTTAGAGTTTGAAGTGGGAGATATGGTATTACTTAAGGTGTAGCCTTGGAAAGGCGTTGTACGATTCGGGAAGAAAGGTAAGCTTGCTCCACATTATGTTGGCCCTTTTAAGGTCCTTGAACGGATCGGGAAGGTTGCCTACAAGTTGGAACTTCCTCTAGAACTTAGTAACGTGCACCCAACGTTTCACGTGTCCAATTAAAGAAAGTGCTTAGCTGATCAAGATCTTCAGGTACCACTCAATGACATTCGCATCGATGATACCATGCACTTTGTTGAAAAACCAGTCGAGATAATGGATCGTGAGGTTAAAAAGCTCAAACACAGTAGAATCCCAATTGTCAAAATACGATGGGAATTGAAGCGGGGTCCAGAATTCACCTAGGAGCGGGAAGATCATAAGAAGCTTAAGTACCCACATTTATTTACTACGGTCACTCCAAGTTGAATTTCGGGACGAAATTCCCTTAACTAGGGGAGACTGTAACATCACTGTACTTCCGATCGTCCGTACATCCGTACGATTGTACTGTTACGACCTGAGATTTATAATTATTTATGAAGATGTATTATTTGATGTTTATCATAGTTATTGGTATACATATTTATAGCATATTATTATACGCGTAAACCATGGGAAGTTTAGTTGTAACCCAACTAAACAGAACCAGAGAGTTTATCGCAGATGAACACACAGAATATTGGATTATTGGTTTGAAAATGAAAAGGAGTTGAGTTGGGTATGGTTTGGTTTGGTTGCTAAACATAGTCAAGGACACATGGTCATGGTTTATCGAAATAGCGGTGGGACGGTGTAGGGGAGGTTGCGATCTACCTCTGCATATGCCCTATACATATGCATATTTCGTTCTATCATGGATGTGTCAGTGATATGGTTTAGCGGGTATTGAATTGGGATTGATAATATTAAAGTTAATAAAACAATGAGAGTATCAATGGAAACAATTACGCGATGGTGAGGTTACGAACGTAATTTAAACGCGAATGTTAATTCAGAAATATTAACTTAATAAATGTATTCGCGTGGGTGACGATACATACGAATATAATTATTAAGAATAATATTCTGAAATGATATTCCATAAATCGTAAATCGAATCGAAATACAATACGAGCCTTGGATTCGCAAAGGTGACGATTTTATGAATACGTACGTAAGTAACGCGTTTTGACAAGATAATTAAATAATATATGACAATATTAAATTATAAATGAAAAACTGAAAATATTTATTAGAAATCACAACCTAAAACAAATCGGTTTATTTAAATAAATAAATCAACGAAATAGTTTTATGAAACAAATTTAATTAAAATCATTTCATTAAAATGAAATATGTTTATTTGAATGTTTTATGTTTTAAATGTGTTTTACGTTAAAAAACCGAGCATAACCGAACATTTTATAAAATTTATCGCGATATAAACGAGGCCGGGCACGAGGGGATTAACCGGGGTATAAAAACCCATTCTCCTCTCTTCTTCTTCATTTGCAAGACTCTCTCTCTCTCTCTAACCTACAAATTTCGCCACTTTTTTCTCTCTAAATCTTCTCTCTAGCTTTCCTTGCTCATCTCTCAACGAAACTTCAAGATCTTGGTGTCCACGCGTTCGTATGATCGAGAGGAACAAGAAGATACAAAGAAACCTTACATTTGATCAACGATTGGAGGTAAATCTGGACTTTACTTTTCGGGTTTTGTTAAAGAACTTTTTGTGTTCATGGTTATCAACTTTTTAAACGATTTTAGAGCTTTATATGGGTAAATTGGTTGGATATTAAACTATGGAAATCATAGATGAACCAGTAAACACCTAGAACTCGATGAAAATAGATGATGAACAGGTTCGGTCGTGGGTAGTGAGTACAGGTCGGCGAACCTGCTAGCAGCTAGGAGGGGCCGAACCTTCTGAACCCACGAACCATGCGGGAGCCGAACCTGGTTATTGCCGAACCACTGGTCGAATGAACCTGCATGGGCAGGAAACCTCTAGCCGAACCTTATTAATGATGAACGAACCTTGGATGGTGAAACCTCTAGCCGAACCCATAGCCCCACGAACCCTCCTGCTGGAGACGAACGTCGACATGGTGACCGAACCCTGGAGTGATTAACGAACCTAGCAGGGCAACAAACCTAAGGGTTCGTGGGAGGGGGATGCATGCAGCGAACCTGTGCAGCTTGGGGTTAGCCGAACCTCAAATGTTCTCCCTTGGCCAAACCTTAGGGTGTCACGAACCCTTGGTGATTAAGCCTAAGCATCCTAACCCTATTATATGTAGCCGAACCTAAGGGTGTTCAAGCCTTAGGTTCGCTGCTTATTGGTGAGCAAAACCTAAGTATCTCTAAAACTAAGATTTAGGTTAAACCAAGGATCAACATCATCTAAATATATATATATATATATATATATATACCTACTTATGCATGCATGAGAAATGTTAATTGTCATTTTCTTAACAAATATAAGTTTAAGTCTTGAGATCTTACATAATGAATAAATTATAAGGATCCTATTTAAATTCGATCTCTTAAAATCATATTTAAAGTTATTAATTTAAATCTATTGTGACAATCTAATTGGAAGTGCATGCAAAGGTGGGTATTGATATAGGCATAACTAGGGATAACATCATTGAAAGTATATATATAAATATAGTTATAATGAAGAATTTGGTGGAGTATATGTGTACGTATGGATATGTATATGACATAGGTTATTACTTTGGAATATACATATCTATGGGAACACACATATATTTCATCACTACTTGTTATCGTCATAGAATGATTTAAAACTATCAAGATTTAAATTACATTCTAAAAGATGGTTACTATAACATATTGAATAATTATGTTAACTTAGAAGAAATAAATTAAGTTAATGACAAGATTAAGATTAAAAGGAACATATAGGGATAATTAATTGAAATGAAAAGCCTATGCTTATAAACCCGAAACACATGATAATTACAGGTTGTTGAGTTATTTGGGATTTCATATACGTGAGCGCGCATATTTCAAACACAGATTTAAAGGACTCAGGTGAGTTCTCATAACCTCCCTTTTTAAACTGTTTTGTTTTAAACTCGGAGGTGAAACATGTATACCAATTCTTAAAATATTATTTTGATAACACATGGATGATACCTGTTTATCAATATGATATTCATATTATGGAATTATCATTATTACGGATTATCACTGATTATTATACAACCGTGTGACATTGTCATTGACTCCGGTCAATAACAACGATTACACGTATTGTCACTTGGATTATCACAACTCCATGAATCATTGCCTTTAACTTCGGTTAATTGCTTTAATTTCATGTATTGTCACGTGGTTAGCCACCACTCCATGGATCATGTTTTTAACTTATGTTAATCACATTAATTCCATGTATTGTCACATATACTATTTGAGAATATTGATGATTGAGATCTGTTAAATGGTTATGTGGTTGATTATCTATAGTTGTCTACGATTATATGAGATATATGATTATGTGTTGGTTAGGTGCTTGTTTATGTGATTGGTTTATGTGTTGGGATGTTGTGTTGGATATTCTCACAGGTACTCATGTGGAATTTCTCAAGAAACTCTAAACTTTATAATCATTTTATAAAACCATTTTGTAAAAAAATTTTAAATATAAAACTTATGATTACTCACCAACTACTTCGTAGTTGACACTTGATTTTTTTACATGTTTTAGGGAATGAAGACAAGTAGGTAGGGTAGGATAGCTCTACACTCTTTTGGGACATCATCACGTAGGATCTTGGACTTAGCTAAATAACTGAAATTCTGGCAATTAGAATTTAGTTAGATAGCTAAATCTCTTTTGTATTTGTTGTAACTAATTCATGATAGACATGATTTTTGTGTATTTAATTTGGTTGATTGAATGATATGTGATGATTTAATTTAGATGCCTACGAGCTTTTGAACAATCTACACATCCCTCGTGGCATCTCGACGTTTCCGCCATCGGTCGGGGTGATACAGAATGATTCCAGAATTCCTCCTGGAGTGTTTGAATTTCAGTGATTGGGCAGTACTATGACATAATCAGAGTTTTGAATTCATTCCAACCCATCGAATCGACTGTAAATGAGCCCAAAGTTTTTGCCTGGGTATTCCACCAGGTTAAAGCCGAGTCTTTCTGAGAACAATCAGCATAAGACATCTTATGCTCTACTAGACACTGGCTGATTTTGAGTTTAGTTTCCATCTCCTCGATCCACTTTAAGAGTCCATCCGCTCCTTATTTACCCATGAAAGTATGAGGTTGCAAGAAGCAAAGTATTTATAAGTACATGCTTGCTGTGGTGGATCAGGAACAGTTGCTTTCGTTGTTGCTGTACCGGTGGTATGACGAGTCTCCGTATGAACATAAATATGATTCATATGTGATACTCTTAATTTCCTCAATATCTACCCTGCTCAAATCTGTTACTTCCTTGTCATGACAAGTAGGTTAGATTTTAAATTGTCCAAATTGGTCAGGTCACTTTGGGCTTTTGATATGGAGCAGAAATTGAACTGAAGAAGTGTCTAATGGCTTAATTTCCTTTTGGTCCCTCTTGTCAAACATGCATCTAAATCAAAATGCATCCACAAGACACATGAATAGGCATACAAATACAAAAATTACCAAAAAAAAAAAAACGAAAAAAAAACTTAAAAATAATGCATGGCTTTTCTAAAGGTGGCAAGTATTGACATAACACGAAACTAATCAAGTTTTAGATATGCTAATAAGACCCTTTTATTAACATGTTTTAGTAACAGGCTAACTTGAACACGACCCATTTAATAAATGGGTTAACCTATTAACGCGTTTAAGAGTTTATTGTTTAGTTTCTATTTAGAGAAGGTTATTTTAAAAGTGATAGAATTTGAGGTTGAAATTTTTATTTATTTTATTTTTATTCTAACTATCAGTTTTCAAAAGGTAAAATTAATTATCCACATAGAAACTTTATCATCTCTTAATTTATACAATATATATGCATTAGTATTAAGTACTCATTCTATAATCATTTCCAGCTGCTTCTTCTAGCATCGAGCCAAATATGTAAAGCCAAGTTAATTTACCGGGATTGAGAGATAAATTAAAAAACAATTATTATAACACTAAAAGAAAAAGAATTTATTTTGAGCCAGAGTATATGATTGTTTAAATTGTTACAACTCACGATTATTTTGTTAGTTTTTTAGTGTTTGAAGATTCTTTGGGTTTTATGATAATCACATAGAATTCAATTTCAAATTGAATTACTTAATGGGTATGCTCAACACTCAATTGAATAAGAATTAGAGATTTAAAAACAAAAATGAATTTGTTGAGAATTTCACCTGTCTTGTTCCAACCAAAGTTTGCCTATATATAGCAAAGGAATTGCCAACACCAACCATCACAATGGTTAAAAAATGGATTGATAGCTAGTTACAGCCACAGGCATTATATAGATAACTACTATTACTTTGAAAGCAAACATCGTACTTCCGAAAAACAGTTTGCTTCTGAAGTATATGAAGAAAGTGACTTCTTAAAACCAATTTACTTCCTAAGAACAATTTTGTTTCTAAATCACTGCAACTTTCGAAGCATAGTTTTACTTCCTAAACAAACAACTATCGAAGTGCAGTTTTTACTTCCAAAATACAAGCAAATTACTTCCAAAAATAATTTTCGATGCATAATAAATAAATAAACAACACTACTGACAACAACTGTAGTTAAATAAAATTTCGGGACGAAATTCCTTAAAGTAGGGAAGACTATAATCCCTAGGGTTTTCCGTCACGAATTCAAATATTGCGGTCGTGTTCGATTTATAATAAAACAAAAACTTTGGGATTCATTGAAACGTTCGAATTCATAAACCTACATATATATATGTGTATATATATGTATATATATTTTCATATAAATACTTAATTAATAATCTTACAACATTTATTACATTAATGCAATAATAATAATAATAATAATAATAATAATAATAATAATAATAATAATAATAATAATAATAATAATATAAATCATAACTTAAGGCCTTATAAAAAAATTATTTTATAAAATAATGATTTAAAGGTTAAAAGTTATAAGTCAAACTTTAAATACATATAAATAAAAAGATAAAAAAAATTAATGTGTGCAAAAAAAATAGAGTTAAATACCAAAATGGTCCTTGTGTTTATATCAAAAATGTCATTTTAGTCCATAAATAAAATTTGTTGCCATTTTAGTCCTTGTGTTTTAATTTAGTTGCCAATATAGTCCTTCTAGTTGCCATTTTAGGGACTATATTGGCAATCAAATTTCAAACACAAGGATTAAAATGGCAACAAAAATTTAGATGAAGGACTATATCGGCAACTAGATTAAAAAACAAGGATTAAAATGGCAACAAATTTTATTTAGGGACTAAAATGACATTTTTAATATAAACACAGGGACCATTTTGGCATTAAATCAAAAAAAATATATGTAATGGTTTTAAATCTAAATATACAGTAATAATATTGTTAATTATAATAATTATTATATTAATAATAATGATAAAATAAGAAATTAAAATTCATAAAAAGGTTGTACAAAATTTTGATGTGTCAACTTTTAAATTTATAAAAACAAAGTTATTAAAAAATTTATAAAGGATTTTATAGCTTTTTGAGATATAAAGAATCATCTAACTATAGGGACTAATAGGGTCAAATTATGAAACTAGTTTGTGAGAGGAGAGGTTTTAGGACAAAAGTGAAATAAAATAGAATCAGGAGGACTAAAGTTGCAACTAGCCCAAACAATCATTCCTCCTTTACCCGTTAATCTATATGGGTATCCACGCACCCGGTGGTGACCCGAAATCCAATCCGTGATATCCTAGCTCAATTACAGATCATTGTTGAGCAAATATGGAAGTGATTATCACGTGTAAACTGTTTAAATCAACAACTTAATCGATTGAATGGTAATTGCGTGTTAAAAGTATTTCCAAATATGTTTGTTCAAACCAAAAATAGGATTCGACATAAACGAGTATTAAAAACCCGATTATTACATCTTATGTCGTTCCTTTATCGATTTCAAACGATTCTGGACAACCAACACGCTCTCAAAACTTCTCTGGATCGCGATTAACGCTCAAGAACATTCGGACTTTAGGCTTAATAGAACTCCACTCAAACAATCATCAAACCAGGTAATTCTTACACCTATCTACTCGGTTTCAATAGAGGATCAAAAACCCTATCAAATCGGGTACTCATGAATGCTAAATCAGACGAATTGGAATGATTTTGATTCTAGGGTTCATCTCCTTAATTGGGGCCATTTATATGTTTGTAAAATAAATATTTGAATCCATCTCAAGCAAGGCATGCAATGCCCAGCTCCATGGTAAGTGTCACACCCCCAAATTCCCACGTGCGGTGTCAGACCGCGCGAGTGTGATGTGGCCAGGATCATAGCTCTTGGTCATATAGAACGACTCTATATGAGTTTACACAATCATACAGTTTTTGTAAATCATACAAGTTTCATAAAAATGCAGCGGAATAGTTTAATGTTTAAACAGTGGAATAAGTAAAGTGTTTGTAGCGGAAATATAAATTGTATCTGACACTACATGTTTCGTATTGTTCAAATCACAAAATCAAAATACAAGCCTAGAACTAGAGTCTAAATGCATGCTAACTCCTTGGTGCATCACCATGTGCATCCTAGCTTGTGATTCATCAATTACCTGAGAATACATGCGAAAACGTGTCAACATAAAGTTGGTGAGTTCACAGGTTTAGACAGTAGTAAACAGTAAAACAGACATATACTAGGTATGTTAAGTTGTTTTTTGGATCTACGATCCGGAGTGTGTCAGTTCATCTTACCAAAACTCGACTGCTCCTTTGCCTCCCAGGGTCATCGCAGAACCCGACAATCAGCATCGATATTACACTCGTCGTGACCTCCATTCACAGTTGTTGTCGAGTGGCTAGTCAAACCCAGTAGTACTACGTAATAACGACTCATTTGTTACAAAACTAACGGTAAGGGTATGTGAGGACTTGTTGCGATAATAGTTACACTCAAAAATAGTTTACAACATATCAGTCATATATCTAAAATAGTTGCATAGTATTCTCACCCCAATAGTTTAACAAAACAGTTAAAGAGTAAAAGTGGGGCTGTAAACTCACCTGAGTTTAATAGTCTCGTTCGTCTCGTGAACGGTGTAGTGCGCCTTTAGCGGTTACCTATATCAGATAGGTGTTATGAGTTTGTGTTCACATTCGTGTGGGTCTCACAGGACCGTGTTCGTGTCCAAACAACTCCAAGCTGTTATGTGGGTCGCGTTGACCGTGTTTGACTTAACGACCCGTTGGTGACGTGTTTAGTTCAAGTGATCAATTAACGTGCGATTTGTGTCGTGTGATGTGTGTGAGCACATACATTGCATTTGTGGGATAACTTACTATTTATAGTAAGTTTCCATTTTAGGAAAGTTTCCATATTAAGCAAGTCTTACAAGTAAACACTTCCCATTTATTCTAGCATGCTTATTTAGCCTATTTGATCATGTTATCACATAGCACATAGTCACACTTAGTCAACTAATCACGTTTCCCATTTAAAAGTTACTATTTATAGTAAGTCGCAAAAATAAGCGTATTTCACTAAGTCTAACAATCAAACTCATTAAAATATCAATGTCCTAGTCTCAAATAACCGGTTAAGCATGCTTGTTATGACTATCACATTGTTTTTCACCGGTTTCCTATAATAAAGTTACTATTTATAGCAACTTATGTAAATCTTCTATTTTAACGATTCTAATGCATCAATAACACCTATTATTAACTTATCAATCCAAGTAATCATGCTAAACATACGATTAACATCAAGTTTATCATTGTTGGACCATTTGTAACTTAAAATTTACTATTTATAGAAACAATAGTGTAAATCACTTCTTATATCATTTCTAACTAATCAAATCCCCAAAATCAACATTTTAACCATAAATCAACATTCTAAACACATGCATATTGCCATTTACTCATCTATTCACATTTTGTAACAATAAAGTTTCTAAAAATAGCAATATTCATACATACACATTTCTTGACAAAAATAACCACAATGGACCTTGTAGATCATCCCCAATATCATCAATAATCATTCATTATCATTCAAATAATTCTAAAACATGTTAGATCATGCATGCATGTAATCAAATATAGCCATTTCTAACAAAATCATCAAATACCCAATAAATCTAACCAAGATCATCATGGATCATCTCCATATCATCAAATCTATCCTTAAATCAATTTATCACAGATTCAAGATGATGAAATTTCGTGCATGAGGTGTGTGAGTGATTGCATGTGGGTGATTCTCAATGCATGTGTGTGTATTTGAGTTTTTATGCAATATGAACCCAAGAACTACCTTCTAAGGCTCCCAAGAAAGATGAATTGTTGCTTGAACAGATCTGGATGGCTTCCAGAAGTCCTAAGATTGCCTCCACAGCAGCTACAAGGTGGGTATGGTGGTGGATGGTGCTTCCTAGCTTCCTTCTAACCTTCCAACCCTTCAATGGTGCTTCACAATGGTGCTAGAGACCTTCTAGAGGTTGAAGATGAGTATGGCAGATGTTTATGATGAGCAAGGAGGTATGGAACTCGAGAGTTGGGTTTATAGGGTGGCTGAAATGATTGTGTCTTGGATAAATAAAGATTTTTGCGTCTGACAGTCATTGCGTACCACCAAGGGGGTCCTTATAGGGCTTGGCGTACCGTAATAAAATTCAGGATTCGAATTCCCCCGCCCATCCTTCGCATACCGCTAAGACCCAATCCGAGGTCCTTAGCGTACCGCGATGGGTACCGGAAGAGCCCAATAGGCCCAATTTTGCCGTTTCGAACCGTTTTTCGATTGTTTCATGATTACGGTCTTCGATTCTCGACATATTATCATTGTTTCACTTGTTTTAGGTTCCACAGAGCCTAAGTGTTATGAAATTAGATTGTGGTTCGTTTATTTCACCAACGTTCGTTATTCAAGACACGTGCGAGCGTTTTACGATAATTCCTCGAATTATCGATCTGGTGTGTGTGTTTGGACTGTTGTGACACGTGTCACAATAAATATCACTAATTCTAGTGCCACGTATGTAATAATAATACAACTTATATTAAAATAATGTAAATGCTGACCTGGAAATTACGAGGTGTCACAGTAAGACAAAGGTATTGGGTCACTGGCCACCCGGGTTCTACCCTTACCAGCCATACCTAAAACCGGTTTTTTTTTTTAATTTCCATCCATATTAAAAATCCTAAAAAATCGTTTTTACAGATTCTGGTTAAGTGCAAATAAATTTTACCGGGTCGTCGGCCACCCGGGTTCTACCATTACCAGCCGTACCTAAAACTGGTTTTTTTTTTTCAATTTCCATCCAGTTTAATTAATTTTTTTTATAAAAATTATATTAAAAATCCTAAAAAATCGTTTTTACAGATTCTTGTTTAGTGCAAATAAATTTTAACCATTTTTTTATTAGTTTCTAATGAAAACTAATTTAATAAATATTAATGGATTTAAATATGATAATAAAATGTTTTAAAATAGAAAAATTGTTTTAAAAGATTCTGTTAACATTTAAGATTGAAAATTATGAAATAAATTAAGTTCAAATCATTTATGAAAGTTATAATATATATATATATATATATATATATATATATATATATATATATATATATTTCAAACTCAAGATTTAGATAATTAAAATGAATATTTATAAGTCTTTAAAAGATTAAATAAAATTTTATGATGTTCAAATAAATAAATCTTATAATTTAAAAATACAAGCTTTTAAATGCAAATAAATGATTAAATTATGAGAAATTAATTCAACTAGCATACTTAGAAATTCAATTACAATATATGAATATTCACTTTATTTATTAAAAGTTCTTAAACATTATTCTTGTTTATTCATGCAATAATATTGATAAATAAAAAGAATATTTGATATTCTAATTATTAAATCAATATTATGAGAATAAAAATAATCCAAACTACCTATTCAAACTTAGATTCATTCATTTAGGACTTCCATTAGAATGACATAGATTTAGGACTTTGAACTTTGAATTAGGATGCTACGAGTTTGTTATTCAAACTTTAGGGTGAGTAAATAGCATTGCTTCCTCAATCTCTATTCAATGACTTTGGAAACATTCAAACACGTGAGTTTTCTTCACACTCCCTTTTACATTTTTGTTTTTGGGATGTTGCACATGTCTTAAACAAGACTTTATTTATTCTATTATTCATTCAATGTATGATGCAAGCCTTAGACCTAGTTAGCTTTATGTGTTAGATGCTAAGCTTATGCAATGTGTTGATTCTATGTGTGATTCTATGTGTGTTTCCAGTCAAGCAAACTAGTACAGAGTAGCCTAAGAAGTGTTAGATACCATCTTCGCAATGGCAATTTGTCATTGTGTGAAAAAGGTGAAAAGTACACCTAGCAATCTTGTTGAAATACAAATGTTAATTTATAGTGTGGCCATACTTGAATTAAAAGTTTGTATGGATGCTTGTTTGGACACAAGATATTGTTATTCATTCCTTCATTCTATTTATTCAAACTTGTATTCATGCTATGGCTAAGATACATATTCTAGTTAGGCTATGATTTGCATCCTTTTTATACTTATTACTTAAACTTAGTGTGTGAACTCACCAACTATGCAAATAGTTGACAAATTCTATTTTACATGTATGACAGGCTAAGGAAGACATGATAAAGACGTAGGATAGGATTAAAGACCTAGTATAATTCTTAAAACAATGTATAGAATTTCTATTGTAATACGTTAGATATTGAATTCATGTAATGTTTGTTGTTATATAATGAATGTTGTATTTAAATTGTAATAATGATGCTTTAATTATTGAAATTTTATAATAGCACCACGAGCTAATGAGCAGTCTAGCTCGCGCCCCGACGTGTTCCGCCGTCGGTCGGGGTGTGACACTTAATTACTGTAGGTCCAGATCTTATCAAGACACGAGCTTTATGGCTCCGATCAACATTAAATGACTCTAAAGTGTGCGGAATCCATATTAGAATCACAAGAAAAAATAGAAAAATGCTTTCTTTGTATATTTCGTGAAGTTTCAAAAACAGTGCCTCAGTACGTCTAGAGAGCACTTGTCTCGGGAATCCAACCTAAAACAGTACAAAATACGTCTATATATACTATTCTAGGAGTACTCAAACCCTATACACGAAAATTGGTTCGAGTACTCGAAAATGTAAGTACACAAAATCTAAAACAGTACACGAAATCTAACAGTACACGAGAATAGTCAAAATCAGATCTTCAGCTCGTCACAGGTTGACTTTGTCAGTATTCGTCTTTGATTGAGCTCTACAAACTCCCTTAGACTGATGAAGTCAACCGATGGGAAGTGTGACTGAGTGAGGACCTGCACCTGCATAAAGCTTCATTTCCATTGCAAATGCAACAATCCTGGTGAAGGGTTTTGCTTCTTCATCCCAGTCGCCATAGACTCTGATAGGTGACTCGTGAAGCTTCTTCATATCTTCTTTTCCAAACTTCAAAAGATCCATGGGATCCAGAATCATGTCAATGTCGTTGATGTCATCTTTATTTCTGAGGATAATGGCCGCGAGAGTCTTTTCATCATAATACCAAGACAAGAAGTTCACCGGTGAATTGTCAGGGACTCTCGTGGATACTGGAACAGCTTTCTCCGTGGTCGGTGGATAGATACTTGTAATAGATCCATGGCTCTTTCTTGACCGGATTCAGTATACAGGTAGAAACAAATATCTTTCCTTTAGCCGTCCTCATGACTGGAAAATCTTTGTCGCACTGGTCCTTAAGAAAATTTGCGAAGAGCTCAGCCTGGTTATCTTTAGAAGGATTGAAGAACATGGCACTGTTGATGCTTTTGAGATCAAACTTTGGCATCGAACAGAAGTCTTGAGGCCTCCTGAAATATTCTAACTTCTCGTTCATCCTCTTGATGAGATAGAGTTGCTTGTCGTTATCATACATCCAGCACGTGACATTGGATCTTTCATTTCGCACAGCATACAGATCACGGGAGCTGGTGGTGTATGTGGCCTCAGTCAACTCAGAAGTATCTTCACCCATCCAGGTTTGTTGAACCTCAGGAGGAGCAGGAGTCCAATCGTTTTTCGGTCAAACCAGCTATCGATCATCTTCCCGAGCGATGCAACTTCCTGTCCTTAAGGATTGACATACTTGTGAGCATACAAGTAGTCAACATAAGAATCCTTGGAGACGTTGCCGATTATGATGTTCTCTGGTTTTTCTTCTGCGGATGCTCCCGTAGAAGATTCGGAAACCTCCTTCATTTCCTGGTCACAAACGGCATCAAAAACAGAATCCATAGTGACATCAGCATACAAATTGCCAAGACCTGTTGCACTGAGCTCATCTCCAAATCCCTCAAACATGAAATTCTCAGGAAGGTCCTCAAATAAATCATCAAATTCGTCTAGAGGCTTCTCTAAGGAGGGTGGATTTTCTGCATCAACACCTCCTGTAACATCCTTAGCAGGTCATCCTCCTTTTTTTCCTGAGGAACTCGCTCCTTGACTCACATCCCCACCTGCATTATCATCATCATTCTTGTCATCTTTCTTGTCTGCTTTGTCATCATCATTGTCTTCCTTTTCTTTTTCTTCCTTATCATCCTCATCTTTGTCTTTGTCATCGTTATTTTCTTCTTGAACATCAAACTTTGAACTAGTCAGCTCTTCGATCACTTTGCACAAACTAAATTTTTCTTTCTTTAGTAGGCCAATGTTCTTATTCTGCTTTCTCAACTTCTCACAGATCTTGATCATGCCTTCCTGTAGATTGATTATGAGACTCTCTTTGGTGATAGAGTCTTGTTCCAGCTGGAATAATCTTTCTTGTAGCCAATCAAGATCCACAGGCATTTTCTCAGGCATATAAGGCGATTCGGATTAGTGGCGCCTTGCCTTTGTCTTCTCTGGTCTTGGGTGGGGATGGTGGTGGTTCTGAGAAACGAATGGGAATTGGGGAATTTGGTGGTGAGATGTGAGTATGTGGAGGAGATGGTGGTTTGGTTTGGGTGGCTTCGGTGGTGGTGGAGGTATGTGGTGGAATCGGAGTTTGGGTGGATGTTGTGGGTTGTGTGGGTGGTTTAGGCTTTGGTGGTAGTGGTGGTTTTTGTTTTGTGGGTTAAGGTAGAGGTGGTTTTGGATGTGTTGGTTTGGGTGGAGGTGGTGGAGGCGGTGCCTGAGAAGATGAAGAAGTGCATGTGGTCCTCTTCTTCAGTCTTGGATCTCTTGTCCTTTTGGACATCATCTTCAACCTCTTCTTCTTAGGAGATGTCTCAGGAGTTGGAACATAGTCCGTATCCTGAATTTCTTCGCGTTCAGCTCTTGATAGTGGTGGAATAACATGCTCAGGCTCTCTAATAACCTCTTCTTCACCTGATGATGATGATGACTCGGATGATGAGTCCTCTGCAGCTTGACTAGCTTCAGCAGTTGTGCCTGCGGGAGGATGATCGTGCTTATCAGCAACAAAGGCTATGGTTCCCGCATGATGAAGATCGTGTTCCTTAGAAACAAACGCTACATGAGTGCCTTGATCTTCGACTTCCTCTTCTAATCCCGCAAATAGCCAGCCGAACTTCTCAAGAGGGCGATCACCAACATACTGTTTCTTTCCTCTCTTGTTCATCGTCATGTAAGAGAAGGTATCTTCCCTCATCCTCTTGATGCCATGTGTCCCGATAGTTGAGACAAGGTTTTGATGACGCTTGTTGATCACTATCTGAATGAATCTGGGAAAGGCCAGGAATCTTTCCTTCCGTTTTCCTTTGATATTGGCGTGCATGTCCCTGAATATCATCCTTGAGTAATTAAACTCAAGACCCAAAGCGATGGCTACCAGGCAAGAGCTGAGAGTCTGGTTAAGCACATCGTAACCTCCCTTTACTCCGGATATACACTGTCTAACTATGTGCGCCAAATATCTACAGTAGGGGTGGAGGAGCTTCTTCTCGGCTGGAGGATAGAGGCCCTCGTGTCCCATCCTATGAACGGTTCTCTGCACGAGCTCATGATCAAGCTCAACAGGGTCAGTAGTTTTGTCTCCAAACTGTAAGCATTCCCGAAGGATCAGCTCTGTAATAATAACCGGCTGCCCTTGAACTTTCCCTATCAAGCTCACGTTTCCATTCGCTTGGTTATGGAGTTCCAGAAGTCGTAAATGAACTCTGAAATGATCTCGGGATGCTCAATAATGGCATAGTTAACCGGAGAAAGTATCAACCCTTCCACCATGCTTTTGAACATGGCATGCTTCTCCAGAGGATCTCCGACGTATGCTAACATGTTGTGATCGGGCACAAATCGTAGATCACCCATCTGAAACAAAAAAGAGCCAAGTTAGTTAAGGATAAGTCAAATGTCAAAAGTCAAAAGTCAAAATAAAAGTCTAAGTCCAAGTCCAGGTCAAAATGTTAGGTCAAATCACCAAGTTTTTCGAAGTTCACAAATTTCAGGAGTTCACGAAAGGCAATGAGTTCACGAAAATTAGGAGTACACGAATTCTAGGTTGTACTCGAAATTTTGTAATAGAAATTGGAGTTCACGGAATTTTGTTCACGTAATGGATGTACACGAAATTTTGTACTCGAAATCGTGTATTCGATTTTCAAATTTTCGAGAACTCAACAACTCTCATAACTCCTTCAATTTGTTTCTTAGAACTCCAAATTATATTCAAAATGCTCGAAAATGGGAGGCGACCAACATATGAGAAGATTTCTTTCCAATTTTAAGTATTTTGGGGTGATTTGTCCAAGATTCCTTCGGTGAACATGTCAAAGTACTCGAAAACGTTTTTGTCCAATAACTTTTTATTTTGCTGTTAAAATTCTACAAAAATCTATACCTAGGCTCGCCTAAGTCAGATTTACAAGATGGTCGGAGTGAAAATTTGAAATCGTGTACTGAGTGGGAGATCGCCTAGAGAGAGAAAATCTGGTACTCGAAAATTATGGTACTCGAAAATCATACTTCTCGAAATATTTATAAGCCAACTTCAAGTATACGATTTCGTGTAATCGAAATCGTGTACCCATTTCAAGTAGACTAATTCGAATACGCATTTCGAGTACAAATTATTATTTTAAAAATTCTAACTTAACAAAACAAAACAAAACAAAACAAAACAAAACAAAACAAAACAAAACAAAACAAAACAAAACAAAACAAAACAAAACAAAACAAAACAAAACAAAATAAGATAAGATAAAATAAAATAAAGTAGAATAACTCAAAAACTTTGGAAGAGTTCAAAGTTAAGTTGAGTCAATTTCGTGGTGTCAAATTTGTATCAGAAATTTGACCACATTAAAATAATTTCTTACAGAAACTCAACCTTAAAATAATTATACCCTACCAATTATTTCCACTCGTTTATCCATAATTCATAAATAAGACTCGTGATCAAAAAATTTTCTATCGGTTTTTCTAAAAATCCTTTTGGGAAGTATATGAACAATCGGACAATAAAACCAGATTAACATGCAACCTATCAATTTTGTGAAATCTTTTGTTTCAAACTTTAATTGTGTTTCAACGAACTTAAAACGTTTTGACAGAGTTTAAGGTGAGAAGAGAAAAGAACAGATCTATTAGATTAGAATCAAGAACAAAAAGGGGTTCTATCATGTTTGTGCTCATTGGCATCTTTTACTTTACTAATCTGCAGACACATTGGCCTTAACGTCACACATTCAGGTTTTTGCTTACGCAAAACAGAGGATGCTTCATTAAGTATTTCCCGCTCTTGTTTGCACAAAACATGGAAAATACCCGAGTTTTTCAAAGTAATTTCAAGTTTATCGAAACACAATCTTGTTTTGACTTAAAGACTTATGCAAAAAATCAAATAGTTGTTGCATCTTTCCGGTTATATGATTTTCTTTACTTCTCACTTATTTATGTATTAATATTTTGAATGATCATGTCCAATTTTTTTATTATGAAAACTTGTTTTAACTTCTTAGTGATTTATAGTTATCTAAAGTTGTTATTCTTTAGAAATTATGTTTAGGTAGTGAATTTCTGAGTGTTAGAACTCATTTCACTTCCCAATTGAACCACTTCACTTGACCATCCAAATAAAATCTTTTTGTATTTTTCTTAAATTTTGAAAATGTAAAATCTTTTTGTTGTTTTCTTAAAATTCACTCCCCCTGAACTTGTAGATTATCTTAGATTGACTCAAAAACCGAAAATCTTTTTGTTGTTTTTGTAAATAGACTCAAAGACCGAAAATCTTTTTGTTGTTTTTGTAAATATTGTCCCCCTAAATTTGTGATCTAAAAATTAAAATAAAGCAAAACACAAATTTTACAGTATTTACATAAATGTTTTAATCAAAACTTATTAGTTTGAGAGAGGCAAGCAAATGGTGGAATCGAGCTGTGTCAAACGGTTTTGTGAAAAGATCCGTTAGATTATCACCTGTGTGGACCTTTTCAAGATGAATCAATTTCCGTTCGAAATAGTCGCGGATAAAGTGAATCCGGATGTCAACGTGTTTAGTTTTCGAGCGTTGTACCGGATTCTTGACGATCTGTAGAGCGGCTTCATCATCACAATAAAAAGAGAGTCAAGAAAGTTCAAACTGTAATAGAGGAGTTGCTGTTGCATCCAGATAACCTGAGAACAGCAACTGGAAGCAGCGACATACTAGCTTCCGCAGTGGAGGTAGACACGGTTGTTTGTTTCTCGCATCGCCACGAGACGAGGCGATATCCCAAGTATTGAAATCATCCTGTGGTTGATTTCCTGTCTAAGTTGCAATCACCAAAATCACTGTCAGAGTAAGAAAATAAAGAAAACTCAGAGTTCTTAGGATACCACAAACCGAGACGAGGTTTCCCGACGAGGTAGCAAAAGATCCTTTTGACAGCAATCAGATGAGAAGCCTTTGGATTTTCTTGATATCTGGCACACTTACATACAGAAAATATGATGTCTGGTCGGCTAGCAGTCAGGTACATCAGTGAGCCAATCATCGAACGGTAAAGGTGCTGATCAACATCTTCTCCATCAGAATCCGAAGTCAAGACGGGACGTGCAGACATAGGATTGGATGCGGGCTTTGATTATAACATGTTGAACTTGGTGAGAATGTCAGTAACATACTTGCCCTGATGAATCAGCACACCCTTAGGATCCTGCTTTACCTGGAGACCCAAGAAGAAGGTCATCTTTCCCATTGCACTCATCCCAAACTTTTTCTTCATCAAAGCCTCGAATTCCCTGCACAAAACCGAGCTCGTGGAGCCGAAACTAATGTCATCCACATAGATTTGGATGAGAATCAAATCATCTTTATCTCTGCGAATGAACAATGTCTGATCTATGGCTCCACAGGTATATCCATTTGCAAGCAGATGATATGTAAGTTTTGCATACCATGCTCGCGGTGCTTGATGAAGACCATAAAGGGCTTTGTCTAGCTTGTAGACATGGTCGGGATACTGCGAATCCACGAACCCCGGGGGCTGACACACGTAAATCTCTTCCTTGACCGTTCCATACAAGAAAGGTGTCTTCACATCCATCTGATAAATAGTGAAGTTCATGTAGGAAGCATAGGCCAAGAAGATGCAAATAGCTTCAAGTCTTACGACCGGTGCAAAGACTTCTTCATAATCAATCCCCTCCTGTTGGTAGAAGCCCTACACTACCAAAATAGCTTTATTTCTGATGATCACACCTGAATCATCTCTTTTGTTTCTGAAGATCCATCTGGTTCCGATTGGCAGTTTCCCCTTGGGCAACAGAACCATATTCCACACCTTGAGCTTCTGAAACTGCATCAGTTCTTTCTGCATCGCTTCAACCCAGCTTGACTCCTTAAGAGCCGTCTGACATTCTTGGGTTCGACCTGCAAAATAAAATAGGGATACAAACAAGAATTAATTGGACATGATTGACTTCGTGTGATAGTTCCTTCAGACAAGGTGCTCTGAATTGGAATGGATCTGCTTCTGGTGAGAACTCCTTCTGAAAGAGGTCCAATGATATTTTCTACTCGATGATTCTTGTTGATGCTTAGAGTAGGCACTTCCTCCACAGCTAAATTATCTAGCAAGTTACTGATGTGAGTCAGTTGATCTTCACTGGAGGAAGAGATGTTGTCAATAGGAGCGGTATCACTTGCTTTAGCTCCGTTATCCACACAATGTTCCTAAGGGATGTGGTCTGAGAACAGTGGATTGTCAAAGGTCTGATGGGAAGAAGATGAGGCTCGATCTGTCTCCGAAGCTGGTTAAACTGACTGAGAGGTCTCCGGATCTTATGGGATGACTTCATTGATCGGGATTGGCTGAACTGGAGGGGCCCGATCATACATGCCTCGTGGGTCAACCGTCAGAAGCTTGGGATCACACGGAACGTAGTCAATCATGTAGTCCACGTCATCACCCTTGTAGAAATTGTCATTAGGTTCAATCCTGCACTCTCAGATGAAGTGTTGAAGGGCTCAAATGTAGAATCATACTGAAATAACCAATTTGAACCAGAACCGGCATCGGTGTTGTTTATCTCTTGCCAATCGATATAGTATGTCACACCCCCAAATTCCCACTCGTGGTGTCAGTCCACGTGGGTGTGACGTGGCCAGAATCACAGCTCAAGGTCATATAGAACACTTCTATATGCGTTTCAAATACGATGTTTGACACAAAAGTTAACATAGTAAGTTGCAGCAGAAATACAATATCAAAGCAGCGGAAATATTATAAGTTTGACAAATGCAGCGGAAATTTAAATTGTCAGACACTACATTGTAATATTACAAAACATAAGTTGAAAATTTTTTGATCAAAGTGACATGACATAAGTAAATGCAATCCTATGCTCGTGCCCTTAAGTGCGTATCCTGTTCCATATGCAGCTAGTTACCTGAGAATACAAGTTTAAGAAAAAGTGTCAACACAATGGTTGGTGAGTTCACAGGTTTTGATATATACATAGTAATAGAAAAACATGTGTCATGCTGTTTATCATAATGTTAGTACCGAGCCCTAGGATCCAAGTGTCAGTGCGTCACTACCGAACTAGACTTGTTTGTCCTTGCCTCCATTATGTCACGTAATTACATAGCAAGTTAGGTCAGAGTTTCACGGGTTATGACCTCCAGTCAAAATTGTGCCCCGTGGGGTTAGTCACACCCAAACGGATCCATTCAAACCTACCACGTTGTTCGTACATTAACGGTAAGACTTTGTGAGGGCTTGTTACGAGTTCAACACTTAATGTTTGTCTAATAAACCAGCATACACATAAAAATGTTTGTACAGTAATAATGTTTGACTCGATTCAACTAGTATTCTCCCCCTATTTGAAAAGTTTAAAAAGAGTAAAGAGGGGCCGTAAACTCACCTTAGTGATGTTTGGAAATAAATGCGTAAGCTCCTAGTGTAGAAGCGCGTCGGTCACCGACTACCTATATCGTATACCATACGTGAGTTCGTGTAGGTGACCGTGCTCGTGTTCGTGTTAGTGCTCGTGTTTGTGCTCAACAACCCTTGGTTGTTCATGTTTGTCCGTGTCGGTCCACATTGACCGTGTTTGCTCATGTTGGTCAACATTGACCATGTTTGACCAAGTTTGACCATGTCAAGTCAACTACCCGTTGGTGAACCGTGAGTTGGTTGTGAATCGTGTAACATTCGTGTTAGTGCTCGTCATGTGCAAAACGCGCAAGTCGCGTCTTTGGACAACTTACTATTTATAGTAAGTTTCCATTTATGGAATGTTTCACCAAACATATCGTTTTTAAAGTTCTAGCATGCTCGTTAAGTCCTACGTGATCATGTTAACACATAGCACATTGTCATACGAATCAAATAAGTCACGTAAGTCACGTTTTCATACAAAAGTTTCCTAAAATGGAAAGTTCCTAAATTTAGCAAGGTTACTATCGAAAACCATCTAACTTAGCATGCAACCATCATATTAAAGCATATTAAACCATTTAGCATGTTCAAAACATTCAAAATATTCATACATTGACATTTCTAAAATAAAGTTACTATAAATAGTAACTATGACCAAAATCACCCAAGTAATCTTCCTAAGCATTTCTAACTCATTTGTATATCACAAATCATTATGTAATCCGTTTAACATAATTTAATCATGCTCAATTAGTCAAAATCACCATTTATCAAGATTTGGTTTATAAAAGTTACTATATACAGTAACTATGCTAAAAATGACCATAATCAATATTAAAATCACATTCTAAGCATCAATATTATCCTAATAACATTCTAATAGCAATCCATAAACATGCATGTTACCAATATCATCCATATTGCCATTTTGTAAGTAAAAGTTACTAAAAATAGCAAGTTCGCTATATAATCATATTTTAAACATCAATATCATGATCTAATCTTGCCCACACACTTAACCATTATCAAGAATCATCCCAATATAAACAAAATCATCTAGAACTCTTTAGATCATACATGCATGGCATTATTTCATCATTTTATATACAAATCATGAGATTTTCACAAGTACATCACCATAGATCGTCATAAATCATCATAATAACACTATAGATCATCATAAATCATAGAAATATCCATAAACCCAGATTCATATGAGTGAAAATTCGTGCATGCAACATCAAGTGGGTTGCATGTGCAATCTAGTGCTTGCATGTGTGTTTGTGAGTGTTTGTAGGCTACAAGGGATGAGATACTACCTTCTAAGCTTCTTGAATTACTGATATGATGAAGAAAACAGCTCCTAAACCTCCTGTTTCGTGATGTCTTGCAGCAACAAAGAGATGGTGTGGTGGTGGTCAATCTCCAACTTACTCCTCAAGCTTCTAAGGTTCAATGGAGGTCTTCAATGGCTTCCTTGGGGTCTAATCAGGTGGTTTCAGAGAGAAATGATCGAGAGATGGCGTGCTTGGTAGAAGGAAATGATGGTAAGGGGTAGAGTAGCCATAATCTTCTTGGTTTTATAAAGATTTGTCGCCTGGACGGCGTCGCGTACCGTCGAGAGGCTCCAATATACTCTCTGCGTACCGCGACGGATTTCGGGATTCAAATTCCCCCGTATTCCTTCGCTACCGCCATGTAGGTTCCTGAGGGCCATCGCGTACCGCGATGGGTCCACAGAGAGCCCAATAGGCCCAATTTTCATGGTTTGATCCGTTCGTGGTCGTTTTCACGTTTACGAACTATCGTTTGGCCTCGTTTGAACTTCCAAGTTCAATGTTTGAGTGTTTCGTGAGGTTTCGAGTGTTTTGTTACACGATGTGCTAAACGTTCACCAACGTTCGTGTTTTCTTAGACACGTGTGTGCGTGTTGCGATAATTCATTGAATTATCGTGATTGTGTCAGTGTTCGTACCGTCATGCCACGTGTCACACTAAATTAAACCAATTCTAGTGCCACGTGTACAAATATCATTTAAATAAACATTTAAATAAATAGAGTGCTGACCTGGATTTTACGGGGTGTCACATAGTATGACTCCACAATCATCCGGGTATTCTTGTTGTATACCCAGTAGGCATCTTTCTCAGACGAATAGCCCACGAAGTAACACTCATCAGCCTTGTCATCGAACTTGTGATTTGGATCCGTGTGGAGGAGAGTGCAAGGACAACCAAATGACTTGAAATGACCAACATTTGGCTTCTGGTTGAAGAAAATCTCATAGGGAGTCTTCTGATGGCGCTTGTTCAATAGTGCTTTGGTTTGAACGTAGCAGGCTGGGTTAACAGCTTCAGCCCAGAAGAATATTGGCAGTTTAGACTCTGACAGTCCGTGCAGCCTCAATAAGCGTTTTGTTCCTTCTTTCAGCAACCCCGTTTTGCTGAGGTGTACGAGCTGCACTGTACTGTCGAGCAATTCCTTTCTTATAGCAGAAATCAATAAGTGTCTCATTTCTAAACTCAGTGCCGTTGTCAGTTCTGATCACCTTAACATTTAAATTCTTCTGATTTTCGATCAGGGTGATAAACTTCTTCAGGATCTCAGGTGTCTCATCTTTCTTGGCTAGAAAGAACACCCAAGTAAATCTGGAATAATCATCTGTTACAACAAGAGAGTATGAATTTTCCCGATGCTCATGCATGACGTTAACCGGTCCAAAGAGATCCATATGAAAAAGCTGCAGAATTGATGAAATTGAGTTGAACAGTTTGGGCTTGTGGGGTCTCTTGTGTTGCTTCCCATTGGCACATGCGATGCACTTCTCAATTATGGAGAATTCCTTAGAAGGTATCCCCTTGGCATGACAAATCCAGGCTTTAGGATAAGACACTCTTTGTTTGTGAAGTGTGTTGAAAAGCTCTTGTCACAGATTTGAGAAACACTCAATAAGTTGTGGTTGAGTTCTTCAACATAGTACACATCTTCAAAACTTAGAGTTGCATTTGTAACTGTGCCCTTCATGCTGATTTTCCCACCTTTGTCTCCAGCAAACGAGACATATCCTCCATTAAATGGTGTGGCTTCATGCAACTGAGAAAAATCCCCAGTCATATGCCGGGAACAACCGTTATCCATGTACCAAACATTTTTCAGCTTATTTTGGTCGTTCCTGCATAACACACACATATTTAATGAGAAATGGGTACCCAAATCATAATAGATTTAGGTACTTGTGAAACATTGGGCCCTTTCTTGATAATCCCTTTGGGCTTGTCTGATTTAGCCCTGACATTTATGGGCTCACACCACTGCCATGATCAATTGGTTTTACTTGATGTGTCAAATGTGGCTTATCTTTCCAATGTTGTTTAGTTTTAGATTTGAAAACATTTGATCTTTGTTTATTAAAACCGGATTGATTTTGTTTTGTTGGTTTGGCCTTCTTGGCAGTGTGATGATCCTGAGTTACCTTTTGAGGTTTTACCCTAGGCTTGGAGGATTGATCAGTCCTCATTGGTTTGGCAGCAGGTTTAGCCTTGGGTTTGACCTTCTGATTCTTCCCATAGAAGAATTCAGCAGGTCGATGCAGACAGTGTCTAGCAATGTGGCCTGGTCTTCCACATGTATAGCAGCAAACTTTTTCATGAAACTCCTTTGGGTCAAATGGCTTTACATCACAGTCACTCAGACCAGAGATAGAAATTGTGGAGGCTTGTTCCAATGACCCATTTGGAACATAAGGTTCAGAGTTAGGGTTTAACTTTGAACCCGCCTCAGGAGTGACTGTGGAATAAACCTGAGTTTCCTGCTCAGTCAAAGGAGAAGGTTCTGATTCTAAGACAATTTTGTTTTTAAAATCATCATTTATTTTAACAAACTTAGTCTTAAAATCATTAATCATTTCATTTGGTTTAATAGTGATTGATTCAAATCTTCCAACAAAATCAACTATGCGAACAAAATGTGATTTGCTATTTGAACAATCTATGCTCCTGGTAGCACTTCTTTCCACCTTCTTCTCCCTTGAACCTAAAACACTCACACTTTCTACACAAACCTCAGAATTGTTAGAATCATTAAGGTCAGTCACAACAGGATCTGCTGTAAGAGGCACCGGTTTGTTAGAATTAGTGGTGAAGTCACACCTTCGGTCTGATTTCAACAGCAGATCATCAACAGATGTGTTGATGTTGGGCATGATGGAGTAGTTATGGTTAAATGGAGGTTTCACCTCAGTAAAACCAAGCCCAATTTTCTCCTTTCTTCTAAACTAAACATCAATCATGTTAGTCACCACAGTACTTGCATACTCATATTTATCAGCATGAATTTTAGTTTTGGACAACTGAGTTTTAACCTGTTCTTAGAGTTCATCTATCCGACGCCTTGCGTCCCGATAGTTGGACTCTTTATCACTTAAAAGGTCCTTTAATCGTGAAATATCACGCCTTTCAGCGTTAAGTTTTCTTTTGAAAAGTGCTTCATTTTTAAGAAATTCAGAGTTAAGAGTCAGTTTCTTGCGTGACCAATGCCTTGGATGTGCTTGCTCCTCCTCCAGCTGCATCCTTCTTATCAGGCTTCTTTTCAGCCTCCTTCACCACCTTAGGCAGCTTACATTCCAAAGCAAAGTGACTCGGTTGGTCATAATTGTAGCACCTCAGCTTTGACTTGTCGAATCCCAGCCTCTTCCCTGGGTTGTTTCCAAAACTGTTCCTGCCATACTTTTTGATGAACTTCTTTGCCCGAAAGACTGCCATGGCAATCTGCCATGAGATATCCATTTCTTCCACATCAGCTGGGTTGATCTGCTCCAAGTTGTCTTGAGTGAGATTGGCTGGTGTCAATTCTCCAGCAATGAAAGCATTGTAACTGTTCATGAATCCTTTGAACAGCAGCAGATTCTCCTCACTTTCTAGGCTAATTTTGGGCACTGAACTGACTTGCCTTGAAGAAATGAATGCATTCTCAAAAGAAACAGACTGAGATGAAGAGGTCTGGTAATGCTGAGGTCCAGAGGCTTGAAAATTGATGGCAGACAAGAGAGTAGCATTCTCAGATGCATGAGTAATGCCCATAGAACTGGCATGATTAAGTGCTCTTTGTTTGTCATCCATGTCATATGATTTGATGATTGAGATCAAATCACTGAGAGAAGTCTTGTACATATCCTTTGTCCTCTTAATAGTAGTGCATTTGGAGTTCCAGTTGTATGGAAGTGAATTCAAAAGTTTCTTGTTAACTTCTCCCTTTGACATTTCAATCCCAGCACTAGTCATCTCAGTCATCAAATGAGTAAATCGGTTGAGTTGGGCTTCTAGGGACTCTCCTTTGACATGATTAAACATGTTGAACCGCTGCCTCAAATGTCTTTGCGACTTTCTCGCATATCCTCATTCCCTTCAAGGCTTTCCACTAATGCATCCCAGAGTTGTTTGGCGGTTTGGTGCTCCTTGAATCCATGAGCCACTTCTGTTAACAGAGCCATAGTGATTGAGGCGTATGCCTTGTCATCCTTCTCTTTCAATAGGATGTCATTTTCAGTGTATAACTTCGGATCTTTGGGAATTAGCCCATTTAACTCACTCTGGTACATAGGCACATAAGGCCCCCCTCAATTGACCTCTACAACTTCGGATCCGTATACTTGATGAAAGACTGGAATATGAATTTCCAGTCTTGGAAGTTGTCCCTGACACCAGCCATGGTGGCTTAGTTTCGGTGCCAATCTCATTATCCAAGTTCAGTAGATTGGATAAGTTGGTAAGATTTTTGAATGCCATGATGAACAAAAAATTTTCTAAGTCCAAGTTCTCGAAATCCTCAAGTGTTAGAAATCCCAAGCAGTGCACGAAGTCCAAGCTGTACTTGAAGGTCCTTGACTACTCGAATTATAGTACCCGAAGATCAAGTATTCGAAAAACCGTTCTCGAAAACCAAGTGCTCGAAATTTTGTTCTCGAAAAACTAAGTTCTCAAAATTCTGTTCACGAAAACCACGAAATGAGTTCTCGAAAACTTGTTCTCGAAGTGTGTATTCGAAATCCAAGAACTCAGAAACAATTCTTCTAAGGCTGTTGAACTCAAAACGGAGTACTCAAAAACCAAATCTCGAAAAGCTGTACTCGAAAATCTGTTCTCGAAAAGCTGTACTCGAAAACCAGATCTCGAAATTTTGAACTCGAAAATACTTGAAAATTTTCCATAGAAAAATTCTTCAGGATTCAAAGCCCTAAATTTTAATAGCAGCTGGATGATGAAGAGAAGATCAACAAAGTGTCAAACTTGCATGAAAAAGCTTTTACCTTGATGTAGAAAAGAGCTCAAAGGCTTCTTACGTTTAGTACGTTAAGTACCATATATATTTGATCCGGCTCATATATATGATTTTGAACAAATAATAACTCACTCTATAAGCATTAACCTGGATATGTTTGCCAAGATTAAGCCAAATCTTGGATTTTTTTAAACATCATTGTAAGACATCTACAACACTTTCTTCTTTTATTAGTTTGCGAAAATTCATCACCGTTTGAGACATAACATCGTTGTAAGTTTTAGGCCTAAAAAATTAAAAATGATAATTTGAATGCAAAGGAAAAAAAATAATATGTCCATACATTTAATAATTTCCATTACAATTTAAACTATTTATACAATTAGATTACATGTACTTAATATTAAACAATCATTTGCATGCGTTTGGCTTTCTAAATATCATATTATATTAATTTTTTACAAACTTTTTTTTACAAAATCAAAGTTTCTATTATACCAGTTTTTTTATCTTGAATGAATCATAATATAAAATAAAGGATCGATACAAACACTTTAACACCACCTAATTTACATATAAGTAGGGCTGACAATTTCAAACACGAACACGTTAACACGACACAACTTTAACATGTTTCATGTTTACCCTAAACATGTTACGTGTCTAAAACAGGTCGACACGTTAAGACTTGTTTAATTTTCGTGTCAAAACAGGTAAAACCTGTTAAGACCTGTTAAGATCCATTAAAATTTGTTAAGATCCGTTAAGACCCGTTAAGACTTATTTAAAATTTAAAAAAAATAATTTAATAAAATATGTGGGTAGCAAATTAGCTTCAAAAAATTTCTAATTGTCTAACCTTAGTTATATAACGAGTCAAATTGTTTAAGTTTGACTTTTGGGAAATATGATGCACAACTAGAGTTTTGTGTGCACATATGTATTGTGTTAAATGATAATGGTTGAGCATGAATGGTAGATAAGAATGTCTAACTATGTAAATGAATGCAGTAATTACCATTGTGTGTAATTAATAGCTCTTATGAGATAACGAATAACGCGAATGTTAAGTCATTCGGTTGTGGTTATGTATAATGATTATACATGATGTTTGACTTTAAAAAGTCAAAGTTATGCCTATTTGTAAAGAAATAGGATATTTATAATATGTATAAATTGTAATTATACATATAATGGGATGAATATTTATGTGAATATTCAAATGAGAGGTAAGATGTATGTATAAATACACTTGAGTGTATGATTTGGTTTGAATGAAGAAAGTCAAACCAAATAATAAATTGTAGATTGATTATGTGGAATCATGCATAATGATTATGTTTATTTAAGGATAAATGTTCAACTATGCTTGAAATATATATTAGAGAAGTGGTGTCTAAGCATGGTGTGTCAGTGACGATTAAAACTGATCGAGACACTTGATTTACTTCTCATTTCTGGAGAAATCTCCAAAAAGAATTAGGATTGTTGATAAACACGGCGTATCATCCTCAGATTGATGGTCAAAGTGAAAGGACCATTCAAACATTGGAGGATATGTTACGAGCGTGTATAATAGATTTTGAGGGTAGTTGTGATAATTATCTACCTTTGGCTAAATTCTCATATAATAATAGTTATCATTCCAGTATTGGGATGTCTCCATATGAAATGTTGTATGGGAGGAAATGTCGTACTCCTGTGTCTTGAGGAGAAGTTGGGCAATGACAACTGGCAAATAAAAAGGTAGTTAAAGTAACGATTGAATGAATAGATTAGATTCTAGTTCATTTGAAGGTGGCACAAGAACGTCAGAATTCCTATACTGATAAGCATAGGAGGACTATTGAGTTCCAAATGGGAAGTTTTGTATTGTTAAAGATCTCTACATGGAAAGGTGTTATATGTTTTAGAAAGCAAGGGAAGTTAAGTCGCGTTTCATTGGACCATTCAAGATTATAGCTCGAATTGGCAAGGTTCTTTATCGTCTTGAGCTACCGGAGGAATTAAATGGCATACATGACACTTTTCATGTGTCATATCTGAGAAAATATTTGACAAATGAATCGGCTTATGTGCCACTAGAAGACTTGGAAATTGATAACAGATTGAACTATGTGGAAAGGCCGGTAGTTATATTAGACAGAAATGTCAAACATTTGAGAAAAACAAGGCCCTGAACCAGGTGAAGGTTCAGTGGAAAAAAAATATATAGAACCGGTTCTGAAGCCACGTGGGAGTCAGAAAATGAAATGAGAAATTATTATCCTTTCCTTTTTGAGATTTAATCGGTTTCGAGGACGAAACCTTTGTAAGGAGGGGAGATTTGTAACAACCTGTTTTTAATAATGAATGTATTGTAAATAATCGTTAATTGAACGATTGTGATTGTTGTAGTTCGAAAATATGTGAGAATTACGTCATCAATGGCAAGAGCACATGTGATCGTTCTAGAAATCCATGTTGAATTGATGATTTAATTATTATAGGTTGATAGTATGCGAAAAATGGTGAACGTGGGCGAAAACCATGCGCGAAACGGAGTTACGGATTGTCCGGAATCGCGAAAACAAGATAAGATCAAAATTAGACGAAACAGGCGTGGGCCGGTACGCCCCGGGCCAAACTTCGGGCCGAGGCAATGCGCCTGGCGTGTTAAGTGGGCAAAAATTGTATTTTAAGGATCAGAACGCATGGGAAACTCATTTTTACGTTTATTTCGATCGTTTTTCACTTCCAGACCTTATTTTCAGCCTCCAAACTCCATTTCAAAGCCTTTCAAACATCTGGATCGCACCCAGGAACGTTTCTGCAAGTCTAAATCGCTGTTCTACCCGCAGATTCCGTCAGATTAGGTAACGGTCCGTTTTATTCTACTAGTTTAATATTGTGTGAATTAAATTTAGTTTTGAATGTAATACTATGATTATGGGTATTGATTATTGCCTAGTTGATAACTAGGGATTGTTAGAAACGAAGAACTTGATATTTCGACGGAGAAATCTTCGTTTTGAAGCCGGTATAATGTCCGGTTGATATAAAACCCATATCATGGTATGATAACTAGTAGGATGGATAGATTGTGGTTTTGAAATGAATTATGGATTATGATCCATGGGTTAAATGATGAATTGATGTTAAAAATCATTAACAAGTTATGATCTTAAATAAAAATTTAATAATAAAAGTGATTAAAGATCGTAACTAATGTAATGAACATCAATTATTTGATGAAATGCCTGGGGAGGCATGAAATATGATTAATTGTGATAATTGACTAGAACTTGCTAAATATAGCAAGATAAAGTCAATTATGTGATAAATTGACTTTGAAGAAGTCAAACCAGTCAAGTGCGTTGAACTTGATTGTATGTGTTATATGTATTGAATATAGTTGTATATGTGTAAATATGCAACTAGGTATTGGTGGTGAAAATCAAGGGATAGGCCACAGAAGTGGAAAAGAGGTTGTAGGAAGTGAACAACCGCTTGAACCAGGTAAGTTATCCAACTTACTGTAACATTACATATAAGTAGTAGAAAGAGTCTACTTGCGTGCTAGAAATGTGTGAATGGTGTTAAATATGTGATTGAAACTATGGGATGAGAAATCCTTTAGTTTGTGTTTGCTAAGTTTCAATGGGAAACGTATATGCAGTATATTTGCATTAGAATAACCGGATGAACCGGTGATTAATTAATACGATTTTGGTGTTCATATAATGATGGCGCATAACTTGATTAATGAAACTAATGGAATTATAAGACCTATGAGAAGGCGTTATTAGTTTCAAAATGAATGTTATGCTTGTGTGGTATGTATAGTATAAATGCATTAAAATTTAGCCGGATGAGCCGGTGAAATTGATTTAATTGAACCACAAATGTGTGGCTAACCGGTTAATCTGGGAATTGAATTATTTATGACTCCACAATGGTGGATAGCCAGAGGTGCTGGCAATTGTCTAGATGGAAGTACCGGTGGGTGAACATCTTAGACTTAATATTTATGACTCCACAATGGTGGATAGCCAGATGTGCTGGCAATTGTCTAGATGGAAGTACCGGTGGGTGAACATCTTAGACTTAATATTTGTGACTCCACAATGGTGGATAGCCAGAGGTGCTGGCAATTGTCTTAGATGGAAGGACCGGTGGGTGAACATCTTAAGACTTAAATTAATTATGATATCACGAATGTGTGACTAGTCAGAGGTGCTGACAAATAGCTATGGTGGAAGCACAGGAATGTGAACACCATAGTGTAATTTTGATTAAACTATTGTGAGCAATAGTTAATGATTGGTAATATGATATTATTGCCTTGTGATAGATTTTAATATATGTATGATACCACAAATGTGTGGATAACCGGTTAATCCGGAAACTAAATTGTTGAAACCACAGGTGTGTGGGTAATTGGTTAACCCAATAAAATATATATATTTGGTATTTTAAATTTAGCCAGAGGTGCTGATGATAGAGTTGGATTAGATAATATACTCATATTGTGAAAATGTCCCATTAAGGGAAATAAATGCACAATGTGTGTGGGGTGCAAGTTGATGTTGGAATAAGATGTATTATTATCTAAACATGATAAACATCCATATGATATATATGTGGATGCGTTAAAATGAGTTTTAGGAACTCTGGAATGGGTTACTTACTTAGTTCATATGAACTAATTGTGACTTATATGTGATGTTACAGGTCAAAGATAGATATGCATTGGGCGATCAGAACGGGCACGTTGTGAAGCAGAACCAAACGTTATGAAAAGCCTATAGTGGTATTAAACTTAAACACACTAGTTTTTATTAATCATAAATGTAAATGATTTGAAATTAAGTGTGTTTAAATCATGAAATGTTAATTTCACGCTTCCGAACATAATTTATGAAAAAGTTTTAATCTGGGACCTAAAATGGGACACGTGTAATCGTGTGTAAAGTTTGGGTGTTACATTTTAACAGGTTCTTTAACATGTCCTTTATAGTGTTAACCGTTAACAGGTCATTTCGTGTTTTTCGTGTTTTTATCGGGTCGTGTTCGTGTTTGAAAAAACAGACATGATAAAAATTTGTGTTATGCTCGTGTCTAACCAGTTCGTGTTTCGTGTATTAATGTGTCGTGTCTTAATGGGTCGTGTCTGACCCGTTATGGCAACCCTAACTGATATAAGTAATCAAGTAAATAACATGCATATAATCATACAAACAACAAATTACATATATCTAAATTATGTACATGTAATCACGCACACAACAAATTACGTACATGTAACAAATAGTGTTACATATAGTATTACATAACACCTAATATTACATTTTTTGCTCGTGGTGCTCATTTTTTAATTTTTGACGAATAGTTACATACGTTTATAGTCAGGGCCGTTTCTGAGAAAGTACATATATGTATGCATATATGTACATATATAAACTTTATAATATGGCTATTTGTTTAATGTTTAGATTATTTTATATTATGAATTTTTAAACTTGTCATTAATTTTGTAAAAAAGTTTAACCAAATTATTTAAGTAATTTCAAATCAACTCAGCTGGAATTCTAAATTCGAATATAATCGAGTTTCAAATTTGGAATTGAATTCGAATTTTAAATTTAAATGGGTTTAGTTTATATTTATTTCGTAATCAAATCGAATGCTATTCTATTACTACCCAAAAATTGATGTGAATACTCCACATATATTTAACTACATTCATTCAAATACATGCATTGAACCCGTCCACTTAATTGGAACTATAAATGTCACTCAAATGCATGCATTGAACCCACTCACTTAATTAGGACTAGCCATTTGAGTAGCAACTCACAACTAATAAAAGATTTTTATTGTTATTTTATTTATTACTTGTGCTGTTATAGTGCTATATGTTTAGAGATTTATAATTAATTTTTTCATTTATTCATCATACAATTAACTATTTAGCATGAATTATCATTAGAGATAACAACAGAAATGTTAAAGACCTATGGATAAAAATGCAAGCACATTATATAATATTATACAATGAGAGCCAACAAACACTACAGGAATTCTTTTCTGATACGACGGAGGCTTTCCCGATGACATTATGTCGGAATAGATGATAAACCGCGACGACATGTCGTCGAGACAAACTTTGCGAACTTTTTTTTTTTATGTTTTTGACTTTTCCCGACGACATCTCGTCGACACATCTAGACCCGGGTTTTTTCTCACCAGCGCGCGCTTGACCAAAATTTTTCCCGCTTCCTATGTTCTCTGTCGCGACGACATGTCGTCGGTAGAGGGTAAATAAAAGAATTAATAAATGAAATTAATATTAACCTGTCAAAAAGAAAAAAATTAATTTTTTTTGTCGTCTGCGGTGACGACATGTCGTCGGGGAAAATCAAATATATATATATTTTTTTTGCTAAGCATTAAGCTGGACGACGTCGTGTTGGGGGTCCCTTGTCCCGACGACATGTCGTCGGGAAAGAGCTTAGCGACCTAAAATACGTTCTGCAACTCCAAAAAATCATTCTCACCCATTTGCTTCCCCTAAGACGCGGCTGTTACCCCTCAAGAGGTGATTTCGTCGGATATGGTGGATTTTCGTCCGGTAGAAGGCACAAGGAAGTGATTTTCTACCTCCTAGTCATCTTATTCACCATGTAAGTAAAGATCATCTTGAAAATTTGGGGGTTTTTCATTTTTTGCTAATTGAAGCCATGGATCTGATTCATCTTGCAGCTCTATACACACAGGTGTTTTGTTTGCTCGTGAGACCACAAAAGAGAGTGACGGTGACCCCAAAAGTTTGTCCCGACGACACCTCGTCTAGATTCGGGATTTCAAGGTAATTTATTGTGTTTATTTTATTTTCACATGGACGTATGTGTATATATTTTGTATGTATAATTGTAAGTTTGAATGTTCATATCAATTATTTGAATTTATGTGTTTATCTTTGTAAGTATGTATGTGTGTATATATATATATATATATATGTATTTTTGTATGTATGATTGTGATTTGGGATAATATGGTAATTATGCTTTTATAATTGTGATTTGTCATGTTTATTTTTTTTTTTAAATGTTGGCAGCCGTTAACTTCATGTGATGGGGGATTAGGATTTTGATAGGAATCATATAATCATTTTTGGGTGTTATAATGATTCATATATACTTGCTTTCTTTGATTTGCTCAAAGTTGTGAGGTCTTTTTTGTTCAATGTAGATCATATGCCTAAACCAATATTAGTTTTTTTATAAACCTGAGAGAAAATATGTTTTGGGTTCATATCCAATTGTAATCTTAAATTTAAGATTACAATCATAAATTTAAGTTTTTTTATACCTTGAACAAAAGGGAACCATTGCTAATACTAATGAAATTTAAGATTCAGATTTTTTAATGGTTTTAACTCTTAAATATAGTATGGCAGTGTATTAAATTAGTGGGTGTGTGGATTATGAACTAAAATGGCCTTAAAATATTATGGACTAGGATTGTATTGATGGGCTTAAATTTAATGTGGTTCATAGCATACATTTAAGATTAGACAGAAAATGTTTACATTTTTATGCATAGTTCAAAATTTAGATAATTCACATACATCTATCCTTGTTTGTATCATAATTTGATGTATAATAATTTGATGTGTTACTTTAAATGCACAAAAAGAAAGAAGCTAAAATGCACTTACATAGTAAGAACGAAACATGCTTAGGCTGGTTGATGAACATTTTATATATCAGTGATAGTTCTTTTATCTAACTAAATTGAAACTAATTCTTTTAAAAATGAAATTATATATTATACATTTAGGCTTAAAAAATCCTTTATTTCAAGTCATAAGTGACTCTAAATTTGGGTATAACAAATATATTATGGCGTCTTGCTTTTATACAGCTTTTTAATCACAGTATTATCTTTGTTTGTTCATTTGAATTATTTAGTTGTGGACTTAATTAATAAACCAATCAAACTTTAATCAAACCTTAAACCAATCAAACTAATATTAAAAAGGCATTTTGATGAATTGTTCCTCAATGCTGACTTTATGAATTAAAAAGGCATTTTGATAACTATGGTGGTTACGATAATGTTGAAAATGCAAAGAATCACCCGCCCGACACACAAAGTCAAGAAGCTTGGGAGAAAATTATTGATGAATTGTTCCTCAACGCTGACTTTATGAAACAATATATAAAAAATGCATCAAACAGATCAAAACAACTTTACGCAACTGCTGGTGGAAGTAGGTCGTATGCTCAGATGCGAAATAAAGATGTAAGAAAAATAATTAGTACTATCACATATTTATTCACAATTCATTGAAATGATGAATATTTTTCTTGTTTACAGATGCGAGATACAGGAACTTCAAGCATGCTCAAGGACTGGAAGAAGATGCACACGAAGAAAGGAGGTGAATGGGTGAATGAAACAGCAGAAGATGATTGGGTAAATATATTACTTTTAGGTTACCATTTAGAGTATATTGCAAGTAAATAGATAAATTTAAAGTATCTTAAATTGCACATATTTGTGCAAGTAGATAGAGAATTTAGAAACTATGTGTATTGTTTTAGATTTAGTGAATCATTTTGACCTATTTAAACAAACTCTTGCATATGTTTTGTCAAATAAAGTATATGCAAGTTATTGTATCGATTGTGTCAAAATGACTTGAACACATTAAGGTGAACTTAGTGAATTAAAGCTTGTTTGGTTCATTTTGCTCCTTATGTTGAGATTTGTTTATGCTATTTTGTTGTAAATTTAACAGGATGGTTATCTAATTTATAGCAGTTATGCTGTCGGTTTTTTTTAAAACTAATTTGTATTTATTGTACTATTTAAACACAGGAAAGACTTGAGGAAGAAGCTGCTCGGATGCGTAAAGAATCTGGGACAGAACAAATTGATGAAGAAGAATATTTGTCACGTGTTTTAGGTGACAAACGTGGTTGGAACAGGGGGTTGGAAGAAGACTTAAGAATATAGCCCCTGATGTTTCTTATGTATCAAACTCGCAGTCTCAATTGTCTGACATGCAAGAAGAGATTGATGCACTTAAATCAAAGAAACATGCCACGTCAACAGACTCGGATGAAGATTAATGTACTTGGAAACATTGAATATTATATTATGGCGGTTTGGAAAACATTTAGTTAGATTATGTAACTGTTTGGGTGTATTTGACACTTTGTAAACATTGTTGCGTGGTTTTATGTTTTGTGTTTTGTTTGATTATTTGTATTTTGTGTTTGGTTAGCTTTTAGTATATAGTCATGTAATATAACAGGTTATTTGGGTAGAAACTACAGGTTTTGATGCCTATAAGCTGGAAAATACAAAAAACAGGGGAAAAAAAATTTTTTATGCCACTTTCGCCGACGACATGTCGTCGGGAAAGGGTCTTTAAATTTTTTTTATTTGTTTTAAATTAATTATTAATTTCTGCCGACGATCTTGGGCGACGACATGTCGTCGGGAAAAGTAACCTATGCCTACGAACCTTTCCCCGACGACTAAAAACCACTATAGCGACGAAGCTATAGCGTCGAAATCTGTGGCGACGACATGTCGTGGCGATAGGCTGTGCCGACGACATGTCGTCTGGAAAGGGCGTCATATCAGAGAAGATTTCTTGTAGTGTATAAATGTACCAACCGAGTGATTTCGTCTTTAAAGTGCGATGCATGAAAAGCCGAAAACAACAGTAAAGGAGAATTAATATTAATAGATTAAATTACCGGCATGCTCATTTGGTTTGCTAGTATTTCACTTTTGGTTCGTAGGTTTCATAAATTACTTATATGGTCTCAAACTTCAGACATTTGTAACACATATAGTCTCTTGGTAATCAAATTAGCCTGACATACTTGACCAAATTATTCTCTTATAAAGAATATATGTATTACAAATATTTAAAATTTGTGATCATATGGTTAATTTATGAAACTTAGTAACCACTAGTAAAATACTAGCAATCCATAAACATCATCTCGGTAATTTACTCAAATTGAAATTAAAATTTAGGTATAGAGATGGTTGTTCAACCTGTTTATCTAAAGATTAGTTGATTTAGATCGTGATTTGTCTATAATTTATCATATAGGAAAACCACTTAAACGAGTGGTATTTATTTATGATAAAAACTTTAAAATCATGTATTTCAAAAAAACATTTTATTTTATATATAATATAGCTGATTGTTGTCACTTTTAGCGCACTACTATTTTTACCACATTTGAAATATATTTATTTTTTTGATTAAATTGTGTTTTGGCTTTTCATGTCAGTTTAAGGGATTGTTTGTTTGGGTCTGAATAGATCTGAATGGTCTGAATCTGAATGGTTCATATTCAGACCGTTTGTTTCAACATCTGAATGAAGGTCTAGACGGAAGGCAAGGCTTGAATGGAGGTCTGAATGATTCAGACTTGATGATGAGTCTGAATGGAAAGGAAAGAGGCTGAATGGCTGCATTTAATTGCGGAGGAATAGGGCGGCTGACGGCAAAGGGAG
The DNA here is from genome assembly GCA_009363875.1 of Mikania micrantha. Lineage (NCBI taxonomy): Eukaryota > Viridiplantae > Streptophyta > Magnoliopsida > Asterales > Asteraceae > Mikania > Mikania micrantha. Next base: position 55,396,181 of record CM018695.1, read on the forward strand.
AGGGTGGGGGCGGCATTTAATGGGCATTTATTTTCATTCAGACATGGGTTTATATTTTTAATTCACACGTGAAACCAAACAGTCTAAACTGGTTCAACATTTAATCATTCAGTCACTCTTAACTATTCAGGCATCTTAACCATTTAACACTTAATGTTTCAGACGTTACCAAACGGCCCCTATATGTACAAGACATAGAACCAATTATACAATCTGTTGTTGCAGGTTTTATATAAATTTCTTTTTACCTTTTGATTTTTTACACACATATTGAAAGAAAAAAGTAACATAAGATGGTCACTAGGCAGCTATGTAGGTTTGATGCACGACCCTTTCCCTGATTTAACTCATGACTTGTTACATGTTCTGAACTATGACTCCAACCATGATCACGAATTATAACATGCCCATGACTCAATAACCATAATCTGAACAACGATATAACCTATGATATGAACTATGCTCTGACACATAACCCGAACCATGACCCAGCCTATGACTCAAACAGCCTATGTTCGAACCCTTATATGACCCCTACCTAAACCATGACTTGACCCTCAACCCGAACGATGGCCTATAGATGCACAAAAAGTAGATTAACTGAGTAACGGTTAGAAACCGGTTTTTTTATCGGTTTTAGGTTTTGAGAAAAAACATGCGGTTTAGGACCAGTGTTAGGTTTTACGAGACCAAACCGTTTAACCGGTCCAACTATGTATAAAATCGTTTATGGCGGTTAAGCAGTTCAGTTAACCGGTTTCAGTTATTATATCAGTTATGGTTTTAGAGCTTGAAAAAACGTTTATTAACCAAACCAGTTATTGGAAAAACCGGTTACCAGGCTTTGACCGATTAACAGTTTTAGTTATTTCCAAACCAGCTTTTGACTCGTTAACCAACTTGTGCCCCTCTACAATGGCACAACCATGCCATGAATGATTATTTGACATGCCTATGAATTATTTTCCATTCATTTGTCTTTCCCTGTCTATCATAAAATAATGATTTATTTCATTTTAATAGAGTAATCAAACATGATAATAGAATGGTAATAACTCATTTCATATCCTCATTTATTGCATTCCTTCATCTAAGCATGATAATAGAACGTACGGTTCGTGTTTCCTGGTTAATTATAAAAACTAAACAAATTAATTTTTAAGAGGTTACTTCCTCTTTTATAAACCTTGATGAAACATACTATCCAAAATAAAATGCAGATCTAAATAAAAAACTATAGAAATAATATTTTAGCTCTTGCACAGAAAATCACAAAGCTAAGCATTATTTATTAGTTTACATTACATGATAAACTTAATTAAATACCAAATTGACATCATTATTATGTTGCATGTAACAACCACCCGAACATGCAATATCGGTGAAGGCAATATCACACTTGAAGTTGCAATCCTATTCCTTAGGGCCACCCGCCATACCCGCCCCACTAATTATTCGGACCTCCACTTTGGGAATCTCCACTTTGGTCACAAGCAGTATGATATGAACCCTTTCCTGCTTCAACACCTGCACATATACAACACATCTGAATCAGTCAGCCATATAAATACATATATTAAAATATGATCAATAGTTAATTAAGAACACATGTGATTTGATTCACTCTTAAATCCACATATTATAATCAAGGAAATAACTCACTCAAAACCTTGATTATAATTTGTGATCTTTCGTATGAATAACCCTTGCATGATAAATATGTATTTATAGACACATTTGACGTGTTACACCTCATGTGCGGTGCACACATTACACATATAATGTATATGTGTGTGGGCCATCAAGGGACCAAAGTAAAATTGCACTAATTTTAACGTTATTTTACTTATTTTGTGAAAATAACGTTAAAAGTGTTGGGATGATTAACTTCAAACGATAACTATGAGCCGGGGACTCCTTCGGAGTAGCCTCTCTATCCCAACTGGGATAGGGGTAAGGTTTGTGTCCATCCTTCCCCCAGACCCTGCTGAAAAGTGGAAATATACTGGGTAAGTTTGTTTATTTAGACACATCTGACGTGCCACTTTGGTCCTTTGTAATCAGAAAACTAAACCACTTGTCTTATCTTTATTTTTTTTTATGATTGGATGTGATCAATGTTGTTAGGGTTTGATCAGTCCTTTGTTGCAAACCGAAATCAAACACAAGACTTTGTACGATATATGCTTATGTTTCTTAGAGTCAAAATATTGGCAGTAGATAAATGCGACTTCCTGGGTTCCCAAGATTGAAAACAAGATTATTGGTGTCTTGAAGCTGGCAAGTAATTGAATCTTTGATCTTCTTTGGCAACAATCGATTACTCGATGTCCCTTGGTCGATTTCACTCGACCCTAAATCTTCTTAGCAAATCAAACAGGCTTAAAGCCCTCATCTCGACGACAACGGGTAACGAATAAGCTTTCTTGTGGATCTTAGTATCAGTTCCAGGTAATTTCTAGTGCGATTTAAAGACACAAAACTGATAATAAAAAAAACACACATGGTTTGGCTAACTCCCGAACTTCTTTGTTATAATCAAGGAAAAAACTCACTCAAAACCAAGATTACAATTTCTTCTCTCATATGATTAGCACTTGTTTGGTAAACATATATATAGACACATCTTAGTTGGTCTTGGGTAACGCGATTTACCTCCCTCATGTTCGCCGTGGGACCGGTCGGTCAGGGGCGTCTAATGGTGGCGTTCACCATTTTTTTTAAGTTGGTGAACAAGAAATAACAATACTAATTAATTAATGCTAGTACATTTTGGAAACTAAATCACCTTTGACCGACTTGTCAACTTCGATCCCCAACTTCAACGTCTTGCGAATTGGGTTAGATCATATTATTGTCAATGTGTATATATAACATACACAATGCGTTCATTTATGAACTAATAACATGTTGAAGAACTACACAAACTATAGCATTTTATAAATATAGTACATAGAATAACATAACATAGTTAATATACATAAATACAACATGTTTAATGTTTTAGCACTATATTTGTATGTTTAATTATACGTATAACATACCTATAGGATTGTAAGTTTGTGGTGGATAAGCTCTTCCAGCATAAGAAATTATAAAAAGAGCTAAAAGAACAATAAACCACAAAAGGAAGGTAGAGGACTTCATATTCATGGAATTAATTGAGTTGTAGATTTTTCGATATTGTTATATTTATAAACCAAACAATCTAGTTAAGATAAGGAAGTTTCAATGATAAATGATCAATAGGGAATACTGAATTCGTCTTAGCACTTGCAACACAAGTTGCTGACAATGGCCTGGTCTAACCAAATAAATGTTGATAGAATTATTGAGTCTACTCAAACCACAGTGCCATTTCATCAGTGTACACAAATCAAGCCGATTCATGAGTTACTCGGAATCAAATCGGTAAGAAGCTCGAACAAACCAAGCCTAGATAAGCATGAGCCTAAGCTTGAGCCTTGAATATGGCCCCGTTTGGTTATCGACCCCACGACCGAACTTCACATATCAAGCTGTAGCCGAATCGCGAGCCTAGACGAGCATTTATTTGTATAATTTTTATTTATTTTATCAAGTGTATACTTATATAATTATGTTAGATATATTTAAATATATATTCTATGTTATATTTGAAAAATATTATTATAAATATATTTAAATTAATAACTAAAATAAATAAATTGATCAATAATTAAAAATAATGAGTCGAGTTAGAGCTAGAAATTTTTATAAGAATTCGAGCTTAAACTTTGAAAATAAAGATCATAATGAGCTCGAGCTCTGTTTAGTCAAAACAAGACCAAGCTCTATTTAATCAAAACAACCCAAAATCGATAACATGTTGAGCTCAGCTCGTTTACGCTCTTAATAGAACCCACTAAGATATTAAGTTTCCTTATCTGTTACACTTTTATTTAAGGCTGTCAAAACTGGTGTTAAAAGGTTTAACAGGTTTCAGATGACAGGATTAATACAAATATAAAACATGAAAACAACTTGTTTAACACTTGGTTTGGTGATTTAAGCGACGGATCTATATTTTGTGTAGCCAAAAAAATGATGAGCTTAGCCTCTTAATTTTTATTATTTTTAAAAAACTATAAAAATCAAATAGTTAATTTTTTGTTAAACATGTCTTATCGTGTATTAACAGGTATTAATTTTGCCAGCTCTACTTTTATCCAATCATCCCATTTGCTTTGAACTTACACGAAGCATCTTATCTTAAACTCATCTCTCCTTCAATACCGACTATTTCAATTGGCGGCCGAGAGTTAACAACATATGGTAGACCAAACAGATGCTTTAGTTATGTTCTTCCTGTTAGGGGAGGTGAAGCTATATTAGATTGCATAGGTGACTAGAATAGAATACTATATTTGAGTTATTCTTGTTCGATGCAAGAAGATAAATGAGGCTGAGACCCTTATTATATTATACGCTATACAAATGAATATTAGAGTTATAATTTGATTTATCCGTTATTATGTAATTTATTAAAGTTGTTAACGTCTTAAAAAATATTGTGTACATGTGACTTGTATATGAACGTTATGTGATTTTTTTGGGTATGAAAATAAAATATTTATGACAAAACTAATTACTAACGAACAAACTTGTGTGTATTTGGGATTGTAATCAAATAATAACTCACTTTACTTCTAGTGACCAAACTGATTATGTAATATCAACTAAAATCTTTAAATTTTTTGTGATATTTACTATAAATGTATAAAATTGTCTTCTTTTTGCTTGTATACACAAATTTATCTTAGTTTATAATCTTACACCAGAGTTTTCATTAAATTAAATATTATATTTATAGTATGACACAAACTTACACTTTTTAAATTATAAATACATAGGAATTTGCACATACATATAAAAAAATATATTTTTTACATGCATAATAAAGGTTATGAAAAACCAAAGATTTATGTTGATTTTAGCACGGTTAATTGGGTTACCAGAATTAAGATGGATCAACTACCCAACGTTACCATATATGTGTGTGTACATCTCTCAGAAAAGGTAACATTTTCTGATTTTCTGTAACGTGTGTCACCCTAACAATAACTCTTTAGTTTTTATTTATTTATTTACTAGGTTATTAACCCGTGTATTACACGTATTGATTATAAAACATTAAATAGTTAGTAATAAAACTTACGAATTATAAAACAATATTTTGGTATAAAATGATTAAAGAAAGTATAGACAAATATTTTATGTCATAGACCAATAATTAAAAACTCTAATAAGCAAAGGATTATTATTTGACATTCTTAGTTTGTAACAACTGAGATTTTAAACTATGACATTGAAAACTTCATATAGTTTTTTCTGTTAAAAGTATAATTTTCCCTATAATTTCTATAACTTTTGGTTTTTTAAAAATCATTTTTAAACATTTTGTTTTAAAAAAAATGTCATTTGTTTATAAAAATCATATTGTTTAAAAACTTGGTTTTATAGTTAATTTCCTAAAAATAATGATTTTCAATTTATCTTATTTATAAGAAAATTCTAATTTTTAGAAAAAAAAATTAATGTTCTTTCTTAATAAAAATTAAATTTTCATTTTTTTAAAACTATTTTTAATTCATAATATGAAAACGGTAAATAATATGATTAATATTATAATTATTTAATAAGAGATAATATAATTATTTATGAAGGAAGAGAATTAAATGAAATAATAATAAGATGAGATGTGGCAATATTATTCTAAAAACATTGCAAGTGAAAAAAATAATTTTTGTTTATTATATTAGTAAGATTTTGGTCCAATTATGTGACCTTGTATTAGAAACCAAGTAGATATAAGACTCACAAAAGCAACTGAACTAATTTTCTCTAAATTGTTTCTATCTATATAACCCCAAAACAATATCCTTCGATGTTGTCTCGAATGTATGTTCTTTCCCTCGGTCTTAATTCTTCAATCTATCTCATAAAATATCATATGTTGATTTATTTTTTAGTCTTGCGTGGAATATTCTCGAACATTATCTTTGGCGCTCACCTGATTGATTTTAAGGTAGTTTCTTCTCGAGTCTTTGATTTCCGTTGTTTATATAATGTTTAAAGATGTTCTTAGACTTAAATGCCAAAATTCTAACCTCCATGTGTATCCTTCATTCTCGAATTTTTTGGCAAAATAGTGTACTATTTGAAAACCAAATGGAAAATAGGTTGGTCAAAGAGGATTTTTGGTTTATGGGTATTCCGCAGGTGGTACCAGCGGAGTTCAATATTTTTCCTGGAGTCCGCTACTCACACGAACGGATCCCATGTTCCCACAAGCGGACCCCATCTTTTTTAACGTTCTAGGATATGGTTTAACGAAGGAAGTGGTTCCGCATATTCCACCAGCGGACCCTAGGGTATCCGCTCCTCCCACCAGTGGACCCTAGGGTATCCGCTCCACCCACCAGCGGACTCAAAGCATAGTCCGAATAGATTCCCTGCTTCCTGCTTCCCTGCATGCACGCGAAAGTATGCAAAAAATACACAGCATGCACTGCATCATCATTTATTTTCTAGTTGGTGAGACGTAAATGAAAGCCATGAGCGCCTTTCTCATCCTTTGGCAATTTATAAAGAAACAATGTTTGAACCAAAATTCACACCATCTTCTTTCCTTTAAAATTTACAAACAATCCTTGTTTTAATTTTCTACTCTCAACATGAGTCTAAGAGTACATCCAGACCTACTTATAATTTATGTTCTGTTTTTAAAAGACGGTCATCGTGCTACTCATTTGTTTTATTCCAATGATTATAGCGACAGAGACCCGTTAAACGTCAGGCGTGGTGACAAGAGATTCTGGCAATATATTAAAAGCCATTATATTCATCCGATGGTTAAAAATATATTAAACGATACCGGTTTTGATGGCCTTATCGATTGTGGTTATCGTAAGGTCGATCATGCGTTGATAACTGCTTTGGTTGAAAGATGGAGACAGAGACACATACATTTCACATTACCGTTGGTGAAGCAACAGTTACATTACAATACGTGAACGTGCTATGGGGTTTACCTATAGAGGGTAAACCAGTATCTAGGGTTGATTTCTCGTTTAAATTAAGCGAGCTAATCGAAAGGTGTGAACTTTTGTTGGGGTTCACACCTTCAAACACTGATATAGTTGGTGGAAGAATTAAATTAGTATGCCTTCTAAACCAACTTGAAAGTGAATTTCCTGAAAACCCAAATTCTTTGCAGTGCACTCAGCGTGCACGTCTTGTCATTTTGTATTTAGGTGGTGGTACCCTGTTTACTGACAGTACGGACAGTAAGGTGCAACTGTTATATTTAAATAACCTTTTAGATTTATCAGCCAGCTCTCGGTATAGTTGGGAAGTGTTGTACCTGCTTGCTTGTGTAGAAATTTGTGTAAAGCAACACATCCCATCATTGTAGAAATTGTTGGCCTTGTATATCTATTACAATTGCGACACGAGGCTGGAGGATATGATGGATCAGAAGATGAAGATGCTACAGCAGATCATGGATAAAGACAAGCTCCATGACCTGAAGATCGAGGAGCATGACACTCTACTTAGGAATCAGCAAGCAGGATTTTTGGATCTATAGCGGTCGGTTGGTGAGCTAGCGAAGAGGTTTGACGAGAGACCAGGTGGATCTTTTAGGGCAAACATGGATCCCAACCCGAGAGGCCATGTGAAGGCCGTTACCCCACGTAGTGGTAAAGGAGGAGAGATAGAGCTGCCACCACAGGTTATTGAGGTTGATGATGAGCCGATGGATGAGGAGATTGACTTGGAGAATCCTGCAGTGTAACATCTGTGCCGGAACCGTCACCAGAACAGTAATTTGCACAGTAAAGTGCACAGTAACTCAGGTACATGTTACGTGAAACTATGTTGATACTATTTACACATGTGGCTTAAAATGAAACTATGATGCGATTGTCTGAAATCTGATTTAAAACCTGATGGTTTAACAGTCAGAAACATATCAGACAACACAAACCTGACACACAGATACTTGATTTGATGCTAGTATGTATAAACGTATGCGAGGATGAACAGAACAACGCTATAACAGTTGTTATTTCGGAATATTAAACCGACGAATTATTCGTATGGGTGACGACCGGTACGAATAAATCTGAAAGTTTAACGATCTGAAATGATGATTGAAAAGTAGAAAACAAAACCAGAAAGTGAAACGTACGATCGTGTTCGTACAGTCGACGCTCTGTACGAAAACGCGCGTAAGTGACGTTTTCTGACGAAACGAAACGAAAATAATGACGATTCGAATGAACGATAATAACTTAAGAAAATATAATGTTTTAATGTTTTACAATTTTGAAACTCATCAGAAATGAATTAGAAAGGAAACTATTTTAATACACATAAAATAAAGTAAATATGTAGAATACGCAAAATGATGACGCGAGTTAACGAAACGTTTAAACTCATCAATTACGATAAATAATTCAAGAGAAATAAATTTTAAAAACATTTACTAGGAATAACCACCTTCCAAAACATTCGAAATTTCATTCTTTTATTAAGTTACAAAATATACGCGTAACGTGCCGGAAACACTACGAAGACGAAAACCGAGCAACCGAAACGAACCCGAATACCCTCGGGGTATTTAAAGCTCAAATGAGGCTTTCAACCTCATTTCTCTCATCTCCTCCACTCTCTAAAAACCCTATTCCCGGTTTTCACCCCCAACCCTCATTTTTGAACTTCAAATCCCCATAACTCACTCATTTCTCCATGAAATCGAGTGGTTTTTGAGCCTAAACGACGATCTTAATCTCCTCTACACGAAAGTACAAAGGATCCGCCCTAACAGCTCATAAATCGAAGGTAATCTAAGCTTGAAAACCACGAAAATTAGGGTTTTCAAACCCTTTGGGACGCCCCTAACCATTAACCGGTTAACAGCTTTCCCTTCGACTCTACCCACCTAAAAGATGTGCTGGGAACTTGGGGAAAGACAAATGGGTGAGTGTGGAATCTAGTTGGGTGAAGAGTGGAGTTCGATTTTGGGTTTGACCGAAGGAAACACCACAGGCCACCGAATGGGGACCCATGTGCTTCGGCCGAATGGCCTCATGCGCCCATCTCCATTCGCTGGCCACCTCTTCCAGTCGGCAAGGCTCATTCTCTAGCCATTTGACCCCATTCGAACCAGCCTTCATTCGGCAGCCTAGTGATTCGGCCATCCACACATTTGGCTACAGCAGACCATTCGACTCCATCCCCATTCGGCCACTCCCATTCGCTCGGTTGTGACCTCCTTCGCAGGTCATGTTATTCGGCCCTCCATTCGTGGATCCATGCTATTCGGCAGCCACCTCTTCATTCGGAGAAGCTCCATTCGCCAGTCACTCGCCGGACCTCATTCGCTAGACATGTCATTCGACCATCACCACCCTTTTTGCTCCTGTTGATCTCATTCGGCCAACTCACATGAGTCCATTCAGCCAGCCCAATGTTCAGGCCAACTAAACTGATTAGGCCCAGTAGGTTGTGTTGACCCAGGAAACTTTCGGCCCAACATGTAATCTGGCCCATGGCCATGTATCCAGCCCAACCGCCTATTGATTCGGCCCATTAGGTGCAGCTGGCTGCAAAAGATCACAAGGCCTGCTGATTTGGCCCAATACCGGAACCACTGGCCCAACTCCCTGATTCTAGTCCAACTTGGCCCAGTTGGGGTCCAAGTGATTATCTAGGCCCACGAATTACTAAGCAGGCCCAACGGTTACTACTCAAGCCCATCTACGGACCTGGCCCATATGTTTAAGCATTCGGCCCACATACTAATTATTCGGCCAATGGGTTCCAAATACAACCTAACACATCGATTTAAATTGTTAAAAATGATATGCATGGAGTGAAGCTAGTAATCACATATGTTATCTCAAAGGTGGACAAATGGGTTTAAAGTGTTAAGACTAATAAAACAATGACAATACATAACTAGGTGGCAAGATGTAAGGTTACTAATCTTTAATGTAAAACCTATGTTTTAAAGTTTGAACTTGTAAGGTCATGATATTTAATCAAGTGGAATGTAGAATCTAGAACAAACAAACAAGGGCCGAATAATGAACAAGACTTATGTGTGTTAGCCAGCTTTAGGGCTAACACCTACACGCACACGAATGCCTACAAATGTATACTTATAAACTAAGAACATCGTGAAATAAATACAGGATCGTGAATACAATAACAAGTACAATCAAGAGCGCGTACATTTCTGTTTAAGCGAAGTCAAACCCAACTGCTACAAGGTGAGTTCATTTGTCGCTTTTCGAACATATTTGTTTTACCTCGGGACTGAGAAGCATGTTGTACATTTTATACAAATATTGAAATGTTTTAAACGAATGCTTTTATACTTATTCATGATGCTTAATATTTATGCTTGATACTTATGCTATGAAACTTGGGACTTAAATTATATGCTCGATGATTGCGCTATAAACTACACTCTTAAACTTTAGGCTAAATGCTTGTGTTATAAACTCTATGCATAAACTACATATTCGATGCTAAGGCTTTGAAACACTTACACTAAACGCTAATACTTGATACAATCGTTTCAAAACTAATAGTATAAGTACATATTCTAAGTACTAATTCTTTAAACAATTATTTTGAAAGCTAAGATCTTATACTCTGAATCTAGATGTTAATTTGTTTTACACTTATATTTATGTGGTTAAACTTAAAACGAAAACTTATAAGCTTAGAAAGACTTACTCACTTAAAAGGCTATGAAGACTTATATGCGTAAAATACTTAAAACACTTGAATGCTTGATATACTTGGAAGGCTTGAAAACACTTGAATGCTTGATATACTTGGAAGGCTTGAAAACACATGAATGCTTGATACACTTGATATGCTTGGGAAAAACATGAATGCTTGATATACTTGATATGCTTGGAAAACATGAATGCTTGATATACTTGATATGCTTGGAATGCTCAGACAATAGACTGATTGACCGCCGCGTCTTGACATTGGTCAAGCCCTACTAGTCATCAGTGAAACTATGTGAATGCTTCAGACTTGTATGCTTAAACTATCGGACATTGTAAGACAGACTGATTGGCCGCCGCGTGTTGACCTAGGTGTCAACCCCTACTAGTCATCAGTGTTCTTCTTTGTCGGACATCGTAAGACCGACTGTTGGCCACCGCGTGTTGACCTAGGTGTCAACCCCTACTAGTCATCAGTGTTCTTCATTGTCAGAATCATGTAAGACAGACTGATTGGCCGCCGCGTGTTGACCTAGGTGTCAACCCCTACTAGTCATTCAGTGTTCTTCTTGATTCTTCTATGGTTACGACAAGTGACTAGAATGATTTGGGTTCTTCTAGTTGACCTTGTGTCAGCTTGAGGGTTCTCTATCATAACACGTCACGAGTTATACTTAGGACCGTTATGGATGGATGCTGAATTCCTTAGGGTGCTCAGCTGTCCATAATGGTGCCTCATAAACTTGATACTCAGATGCTACTTTGTGTGTGTTAAAGGGTATGTAAGACGCTTAATTATCATTAACAGCAATGTCCCATGCGACTTAGTATGTGGTGGGACGGCGTCTGGGCGGGTCGTAGGCTCGACTCAGGGGTATGCCCTATATATTAGCATACCGAGTTGGATGATACAGGTGGTGTTAATGAGATTAAGGTTGTTACCTAGGGGATGCATGAATGCTTTTGGGTCAATATCATAAACTTTTAAACACGATGCTTGTCCAACTTATTGAAGCTATTACATACAAATGCTATAGACTGGTAAACTTTGAAGCAGTAAACTAAAGCTATGATGAAGGATGAATTGGATAGTAGGTAAAATGCTTAATTATCATTAACAACAATGTCCTATGCGACTTAGTATGTGGTGGGATGGCGTCTGGGCGGGTCGTAGGCTCGACTCAGGGGTATGCCCTATATATAAGCATACCGAGTTGGATGATACAGGTGTTGTTAATGAGGTCAAGGTTTTACCTAGGAGGTTTGCAAAAGCTATTTTACAAATACTAAAACTACATGAACTCACCAACCATTGTGTTGACTTTGTTTTCTTACATGCTTTCTCAGGTGATCCACAGGAATAGGATCAGACTTCAGGAATGCATACTAGGATACTCAGATAGAGGACCTAGTAGATTTTTGGGAAGCACAGATTTTGTTACAAAAGCAAATCACTTTTGATATCTTGTTCAGATACAAGATAGATACATTTGATTCTTCTGATAGGTTTATTTAGTTAAATTACCGAACATGGTCAACAGTAATTTAACTTTGTAATCCTAGTTTGATGCTATTGTGCTTTAGTGATTCTTAACATTGATGCTATGTAAACAATCTGATCATCACGATTATCACTCACGATATCGCGCCCCGAGAACCTTCCGCTCTACGGGGACTTCGATCCAACCCCGCCGGCTCGGGGTGTGACATGCAGGGGTGCCATTAAGGCTAGACCCAACAAGTACCACACCGAGCAGTGAGTCTTCTGTTGAGAGGTTGAAGAGGGAGAAGTTGGAAGAGAAGAAGAGAGGGAAAAGAGTAGCTGATGAGCCTGAGGTTGACATGACTAAGCTTCCATATCTTGCACGTGCCTTGTAGTTGAAACATTATCAGGAGTATGGATATTTTTTTGGAGATATTCAAGCAGTTGAAGATCAATCTCCCATTTATTGAGGCTCTCCAGTATATGCCTAAATATGCTAAGTTCTTGAAAGACCTCATGTCTAACAAGAAGAAATTGGAGACACCAATCACTTGGAGCTCAAGGAAGGATCTTGAAGCTATCGAGAAGCAAGAACTGAAATCACCAATCACTTGTGGAGCTACTAACAACTGTTGCAGCTCGAATCCTAGCTTCTAAGGGAGTTTTATATGTTTATATATTGTTAGATCGCACATGCAAGGTGTAAAAACACACATGCAAGTGTGTTTGAACACATCAACTCCTTGTGGCTCATGTGCACAAATTTTTTGGTGTTCTTGTGTGAGTTTTGATGTAATGTTACTGATTTAGAGTGTACAAGTGTTCTAGGATGAGTTTTGTTTGATTAGATGATGATTTGTAGAACTTGTTATAAAAGGAAACTTTTATGTTGCATGTTGTAGATTGGTAATGATCTAGACATGTTATACATGTCTAGATGGTGTCAAATATGTATTGAATTGTTTAGAAACACATTTGGATAGTTGGATTTGTGAAACTACGGTTTTGTGATAAACTTACTATTTATGGAAACTTTTGTGAATCAAAAGAGGGATTTTGATGTTTTAACATGTTTTGATTATTTGTAACTATTGAAATATTTTTAAAAATGATTTTTAACATATTTGGAAACTTTGACTTTTGAAAACGAGCTTTTAAGTGATCACTTTACAAATAGGGAAACTTTATTTGGGCAAGATGGCATAATTGGTTATTTACGCACAAACGATGTATTTCAAATGTTTACATATGTTTTCACAAACATACTAGAGGTATTAGCTTTATGAAATGGGATTTCATAACCACTCTTTCCAAAAATATAAACTTTCAAATGTAGAAAGTTTCCTAAAATGGAAACTTTCCAAAAATGGAAACTTTTATGATTTCATAACACGACTTACGTGAAAGCATTAAAATTAGAGTCGTAGGATGCATGTTGATGTCTTAGTTGCATTCATAAACAAACTAAACACCACAAACGTGTCACCAATGATTTGTAGAGTCAACACAAGTCAACACACAAATACTCGGTTGAGCACACCGACACTTGGAGTTGTATGGGATACAAGACACAGAACACATACTCGCGACCTATATGATTATAGGTGCTCACTAGCAGGCTGCTAGCACTCGTAGTAGCAAACACATAACCGGAACTCCTTTATCAGGTGAGTTCACGGCCCCTTTTTATATAATCTACCTTTGAGGGAGAAAAGATTGCATGTTAAACTGTTTTTGCACAACAACTTATATTTGATTACATATGGACATGCTTTATCACTATATGTATATGTGTGGCACACATCATAACTCAAAGTCCTCACAAAACACCTCGGGCCGTTAGTAGCGCGGGGCGCCTAGCGTGGTAATCTTGGATAGTATTATTTGGGCCTGACAAGCCCCACCCATCGCTCCTAAGAGGCCAAACCGACTGGAGGTCGAAATGGGTGCAAAATTGACCAACACATTTGCTATTGTCTTGTGTGATGGACATAGTGGGAGGCATGTAGTCAGCTTCGGCTTCGAATCCACATATAATATAATTGCATTGACTAGCTATCAATAGGTATTGCATTATAATGATATGTAGTCCAGCAAAACTTATTTTAAACATTTGATGTTTACTGCTTATGAAAAACATGTGCTCTCACCAACCTTTTTGTTGACCTTTTGCTCGCATGTTTTCTCATGTAACTAAGGCACGCACACAAGGAATAGGATGCTAGGCTGGAGTCTCATCCATTTGCTTAAGCGTCTTAGGATATTGAGAACATTTATCATTTCATTTTGTTTTGTAATGATTAAACTTAAACCGCTTCCGCAACTATTACTCTGTATTGTTTTGAAAGCTGTTTTAACAATGCTTCTGCAACCCATGAATTCAAACTATTTTGATAACTCATACATTAACTTCCGCAACTATGACTTTACAAAACTGTTTTATCCAAGTTATTGGATGTACGTATGCAACCAGACATGTAGGTCTCGCAACGGTAACTGGAGACTACGATCCTGCACCGATCATTGGTCGCGCCCTCGGAAAGGCCAGGAAGGCCGGGGTGTGACAGGAATCACGTCCCATGAGAGAATGAAAGTAATAAAAATTCGTATTGCTCCTTCGATTCAATATTAATGATTAATTATATAAGCTCTATCATATTTGACTACCATGCATGTCTTTATGAGAAGGTGTTTGAATAAATTGAATGGTTATAAATATGTTTTGAAGTTTGTAGGTAGTATTGACATAGTTAATCACCATGTGACCTTTTTTGAAATTAGAATACTTAATGTGTTACAACACATAGGACATAGTCGCTTACAAATTCTTAAAAAGAAAGATTAAGTTCTAAGCATCACCCAGGTGTGGCAAACGTATCCAAAAGTATATCTTGTCGTCCATGAAGCGTCTTTTGGCCATGCAAGACTCCCTAAAGTTGTTAGTTGCGTTTAATTGTTTGCCCGTAACCAAATGCTCCATTAACATACATACCTGCACCCGTTGATTACCAATCAAATCAGTGTGAGACTGAACATAGTCTTCGTTCACTTCAAAACTCATTGATTCCTCGGGAAAGTCAGTTTTTTTAAAATACTTAATCATGACCAACAAAGCCCCAAAATATACTGATATTTTCATCACTGTACTTTTCGCTTGAAATGCTCTCACTACAAAACATGACCAAATTGACCGTTCATAATTCCACTTGAACAAACAACCACTCATGATTTTCAAAACAGAAAGAAAAATAAACATAATTAACATAAAAAACGACAGAAATGGGCTTGACTTCCCGTTTGCAAAGCTAACGGTATTTTTGCTACATGAATATATATACCAGATAGTCATAAAACTAAGGCAGTAGAAATGACCAATGCATATCACTAGCTCCTTCTTTTGTTGTTGTCTTTGTCTCCATTGCATCATTCTTTCAACCCAACCTTGAATATGCTGAAAAAAAGATGTTATTTTTTATTAATTTAATTTATTAAAAAAATATGAAAATCATGCATAATATTTGTAACCTCCGGTTTAATGTATCCATTAGAAGTGCAACCCAAAACAGTTCCCCAAAAACCGCTTTCTAGCATTAGAGGCGTATTAAAAACATAGGAATAACATAACAGAGCTTCTCCGTCAAGATAAATGTCTTCTGAATTTGTAGACCAGTCTTCAGACTCATCGTCAAAAATGACCCATTTGCAAACACGTTGATGTGTACACTATGTCGGTTTTGAGCATATTCTCCAGATCGATTGTTGTGTGTGTGCTCTGATTCTTCTGGTGGTTTTTGTTCATGAATCAATGATGTTGATGAAGCTGTATTCTTAGTTGGACGCCTCCATTTTTGGAAAACCCAAGTTGAAGCCTTTGGAACAAGTTGGGAATTGTATTCGTCATTCACGGTTTGCTTGTTACGTTGGTTATCCATTTTTTACGGAAAAACATTGGAATGTTGGTGATCTAAAAGAAAATTAGGATGTGGTGAATGGTTGGTATGAGGGATTCACTTATTTATAGATGAGGTGAATGAAGGTGGTAGGTAGGAAGTTCTTTGTTATTCATTTTTCACTTTGGTAAGTAGGTGAGATAACATTTATTTGGTAGGTATGAATGTGGTAGGTTGATCTTACAAGTATTTTGCCATTCAGTTTTCAATGTGGTAAGTAGGTGAGATCACGTTTTTTTTGGTAGGTATGAATGTGGTAGGTAGACATTCAAGTTCTTTGTCATTCAGTTTTCAATGTGGTAAGTAGGTGAGGTCATGTTTTTTTTGTAGGTAGACATTGGGGGTATTATATATAATGGGGGTTAAGTTTTTTGGGTAAAGATCGTGTTTTTAGTCATTCAGTTTCCATTTTCTTCTTCATATACTCTCAATTACGAAATATGTCAATTTATCGCTCGTTTATTGTCAAGCTATATTCCGGGGGGTAAAGTTTCTAATTCTAATGGTGTTGTTTCATGTGATGAAAATATATTAGCATCTTCTTTATTATGCGCAATGATTCAATGTTGTACAATGGCTTGGTCGATATAGTCTGCAATTACGTTCAAATTGATAGAGCGAAAGGGAATGTGAATTTGGTTATGTATTACACATTCCAAGGTGTTCCTTTAACATCAAGAATGAAAACCAACGATGACGGTGATAACGACTACACTGTTGAATACTTCAGGAAAAAAATGCACGTGTCGGAAATGGCAAACACAAATATTTCCTTGCTCTCATGTTGTAGTTGTTTGTCGTCACAGAGATGGATTGCCTCATGAAATTGTCGATGCTCGATTCCACACGTTTACATATCGACAACAACATGGTGGTCATTATTACCCACTACGCCACAAGGCTCTTGAGAATCCAAGGAGACCCATCAAAAGTTACCACACTATGTGGAAGGAGATGTGCGAGAAGAATCCAAAATGAGATGGACGTCCATTATGTCGATGAACCTAGAAATTATAAATTTGGTATATGTAAGGAACAAGGACATCGGAGGATTAATTGCCCCTATGCGAATCCCTGATACAATATTTATGTTTAAAGATTATTTGTTTGTAATATTGCTTTGGTTATTAATGTTTTTATGTTGTTTAATTTTAATATATTATGAATAGTTATCATTTTGTTTTTCTGTGGTTTAACTAAAAATATAAATTTTGTTGGAGGAGTAAATTGTAATTTTTTATCAAAAAGTAACTTCTAAAGAAGCAATTCATCATATATTACCAATACAATAAAAAAAATCCTAATGATCATGACGATTAAGACGGTGTCTTCTACCGCAGGGTGGTGGTCTTGTTTGCCTTCTATGACATTGGTTGTTTTTGTTAACATATTCTTGGCTTGGCATCATTCCCAAACTCAAATTCAATGGTATTGGTGACACGTCTGAGAATCATGGTTGTTCATACGTAACAAGATCTTCGGCAAAATAATTAAACGAAAACTGCTGTTGTAAATCGGTAGGAAGCATATTTGTAGTAACCGTATAATCATGTGGTGCTGAGGTGTCACACCAAACTCACTATATGAACAAGTCAGTGAATTAGGTCTATCGAATGCGGGTATATAAGGTGATATACACGCTGCAAACATGTTTTGGTCATTAGGTTCATCTTGAAAGTTTGATGGTCTTCCTGCTTCAAAATTTTGAAAGCTAGAGGGTCTTGCTTCAAAATTTTGTAAGTTTAAGGATCCCGGTTCATCGGCTTGATCTTTGTTGTTTCGGCCGGCAACACAGGTATTACGTTTCCTACTACGTCTATGAACCACTTGGGATAAATTCTCATTGCCTAGAGAGTCAACTGTTTGGGTTAAGTGTGTTGGCAATGCCAAACGATGACCCACATGTGCAAGTCCCATCACTTGTGAAACTGTATCCTGTATACATTGAAATTGATTTTGCGTTTCAGGATTATCACCAATGAATTGTCTTGTAATTTGGTATATTTGAACCAAGCCATCCATCTATAATAAAAAGAATATAAATTAGATATATTTTAAAAGAATCAAAAAAATATTACTCAGATTTTATAAACATACATCAGTTGATATGCACCACTGTCATTTTGAAATCCCCTTGGATGGACCTCTTCTAATCTAGGATTGGTTATATATAGGATGGTACAAGACTTATACCACCTCAGGTACTCATCACTAACAATTGGTGTCGAAACATGTTGCCCGTCAATTGTGTTAGTCAAACTTGGTTCCAGGAACAAACATATTGTTGATGATGCCTTAACCAATCCTTATTTAATTTACCACCACAATTCAAATTATGTATCGTGTGGTGTTGGTCCATTGATAGAGGTACTTGGTTTGGAATGTGTTACAACATACCAAACTATCTCATAACTCTAGAAGGGTGATAAGGCTCAAAAACTTCCCAAACAATGAGAAAGCATTCGCACGTCCAACTACCTTCACCGCTATGACAGATGAAAGGTAGTCTTTCAAGTATGTTACCGCTATTGCCCCTTGTATATCTATTACTCGGGTTGGGATCAGTGTTCGCACTAAAAGATCCACCTGGTCTCTCGTCAAACCTCTTCTCTAGCTCACCAACCGACCGCTACAGATCCAAAAATCCTGCTTGCTAATTCCTAAGTAGAGTGTCATGCTCCTCGATCTTCTGGTCGTGCAGCTTGTCTTTATCCATGATCTGCTGTAGCATCTTCATCTGCTGAGCCATCATATCCTCCAGCTTCGTGTCGCGATCCCTGTTTCCGGAACTCTCAGGTGCATTTCTCTCAGTGATCGGAATCTGATGTGTCGGCGGTCTCTCGTAAGAGCTACTGTATTTCCCTCGCCAATTTAAATGCTGATGTTGATTCTGTCCCTGGTTCCTGTTACTCCAATTCAAATTCTGATTCTAGTTAGGGTTGGGAAGAAAGACCTGTTCCATCCAAAATTGACGGCCTCAACCTATGCATGATCAGTGGTCAGGCACTCAGTAGTAGCATGGCCACCCCGACATATCTCACACCTAGAAGCAGCTAACTTCAACTCCTTAATATCCTTAGCCATCGCTTCCAAGGCTGCAACAGTTCTAGTGTTGGGTGGGACATGATGCATCCCTCTAGTCGGGATCGGCGGTGCAACAGTAGGCTTAACAGCCGATGCAGTTCTTCTCACATAGGACGGATCCTCATACTCAGCCAAGGCAAAATCCTCAAACATCGCCTCACACTCCTCGGGCTCCTCCTTATCCATGATTTGTCCACAACAGTAGTGTTGAACCTTCTCTACGTCTCCAAGGTAAGTCCATTATAGAAGTTCTTAACTAAGGCCCAATCCGACAAGCCATGCTGGGGGCATCTGCTCTGAAGAGAGTTAAAAAGCTCCCATGCCAAATAATATGGCTCATCATCATCCATCCGGAACGACTGGATCTGATCTCTCAATCGAGCAGATTTAGAAGCAGGATAATACTTCTTCAGAAACTTGGTCTGCAGATCAGCCTAAGCGGTGATGGAATCCCTGGGAAGTAAATTCAACCTGGTCGCGCCTCGGCCCGCAAGAGTGAAAGGAAACAGACGAAAATAGATAGCCTCCTCAGAAACGCCATTGATGTGAAAGGTATCGCAGATACGCACGAGTAGAGAAAGATGGCCAGGGGTGTCCTCATCGTCAAGGCCATGAAACTGAGTCGAGTTCGTGATGGTGGACATGACATGCGTAGGAATCTGCCAGTTGTTGTTGTTGACTCCCGGACGTGTGATGGAAGATCTGGCTCCAACAACTCCATGACTCGCAAGCTCATGCACAGTCCGCCTCGGTGACGGGGGTGGTGGTGGCTCCATATCACAAGTAGTGTCAAGAAAACTTACCTGCTAACGGGCACGCAAAATCTGCTCCGGTGAAGTAAGCTCAAACTCTGGTGCTCCCTGCGAACGTGTGTGGGGCATGCACTTACCGACACCCTAATAAAAAAAGCAAATAAGACTCAAATATGCACAAATAAACCTAATCTAAGGCACAAGTAGCAAATAACAAGTAAAGGCACTAAGAAGGAAATAAAACTAACCCTAAAAAACGAAAATTAAGCTAAGGGGGAAGAAAATAGGAAAATAAGCAAGAAATGACCACAATCTAAGTAATTCTTGCTATTGCCTAGTGTCCCTGGCAATGGCGCCAAAAACATGATGTGTAGTGCTCTGTACCCTAAAAATAAGACAAATTAAAGCTGTCTAATCTAAGCTAAAGACACTATAACTAATCCTAGACCTAGACTTGACCTAAACACCTAGTTAAAATCGAAAATCCTAAACTAGACCGCTACGAAGGCAAGTGTACCTATCGGTGACAGTATAGCTTGTGGAAGACCGAATATCGAACCCTAAGGACTCTAGTTTAACAACGCTAATCTAGACTGTGAACAAAATAAAGTAAAAGAAGGGGGTTTGGTGCAACTTCTAAAAACTTAATTGAGGCTGTAACTAACTAACTAACTAAACACTAAAAATGCAACTAACACCGGGACTGTAAAATGGAATCTAACTGCAATAAGGACAACTGGTATACCTAGACTGGTAATCAAAACTATGACAAGTGATGACTTGGACTGATTTGTGAGGGATGAAGACTAGGATCTTAAGAAACAAACTTAGAATTTCCTAATGGGACCCATATCAGATACCAGGTGACACCAATGGAAATCCGAAGAATGTTATGTATGCACTAGTCTACCGGGTCACCTTCCGTATTTTCCCGATATGCAATTGCACTCAAACGGGTGGATCACCTCTCGGATTTCTCCACCCGCGTGTATCCTAAGACACTAGAGAGTTATAAAGCTGACTACTTTGATATGGATTGACACAAATACTAAGTAAATCTAAGACAACGCCCTCCCGAGTCTTTTAACTAAGATATCCGAAGTGAAATAGACCAACCATCTAACCTATCACCTCCTGGATTTCTAGGTTAGGAAAGAAGGGAAATACTCAAGCTTTTCTTTGAAATCTTCTCTTCAATCACCCTAAATCAAGCCCAAACCTCCATGGTTAAGCTCCAGCTGCTCCAAGGGTGTGATTTAGGCTTTACAGGTGCTAGAATAGTTTACAAATCGGTCTGGATGCGTATCCTTTTAGAGAAGAAGAAATTAGGGTTTTGGAGCTGAAAAAGGCATGGGGCGCATTGCCTAGCAGGGGTGCATGGGGCTAGGCGATGCGCGCGGGACAGATTTGTCGGGCGGCTGAGGCTGACAGGCGCATCGCCTGTGGCCAGTCACTATGACCAAGCGGTGCGCACGAGATGTTTTCGACCAGAGAATGTTCCGAGGCGCATCTCCTGGTATCAAGACTCGGCTCCAGGCGTACCGCCTAGGGCTAAATTCTTTAATTTCTTCACTCGATCAACCGTACTCGATTCCGATGCACGTTTGCCTTCGTTTCCGCTCCCCCGGGACACAATCCTGCATAAAAATAAGAAAATGTAAAAAGGAACGAAAAAAACTTGAAATATAAACAATAATTACAAAAACGGACAAGATTATGTACAAAACCGGATGTGTTAAACTAACACATCAAAAATACCCACAATTAAACCTTTTTTGTCCTCGAAAAACTAGCAAAATAGAATCATAGATCAGAGACTTGGTATAATGTCCAATCTAAACCCAAACACCGATTTCCAGATCCCTAGTCATGATTATTTATGTTCAAATTCAATCACTCATCTTATGGGTCCCATCCCTTGGTTAAAACGAGTTATCCTAATTCAAGCAAAAGCTTTCAAGGCACAGATTTAAGTCTAATGACTTAAACCCACCTCTGTATGCAAACTACCTAGAGATAATCAAAATTCAACCTAATGATGGAAATGGATGAAGGTGTGAGCATTTTGCCTTTTTATTCTCTCATTTTTTTTTTGTTCTTACCTCACTTGAGCATATTACAACACTGTTTCACTCGGTTGCTAACCGGGGTATGACAACTGCTTTTTAGCTCTTTTTCTCTCTTTTTTTATTTGCACAGGCTCATCTCACTTAGTGGATTGTGGAATTTCTTTTATTAAGCGAGCACCATAAGCCTCGGATTTATTTCCATAAAAAGAGGACATATGTGCCAGGTTTAAATTTTAAAAACTCTAGGTTGCTAGTTTACAGAGGTTCCTTTATTCACTATTCCCCGATTTCAAATTTCCCGAATTTCCCAAGTCTTAATCCCACAAAAAAATGAAATTAAGTTTATTCTATCAATCCTAAGGAACCTTCTATCGGCTGGGCCTGCCAACAAATCCCAAATCAATACACAAGTTAGCCTCTAAAAACCAAAGTCCTAATCATAATCCGATCATCTTCCATTTATTAAATGCAAGCTGAAACCAAGGACATTTTCCAGACTCTAGCTATATACAACCTAAAACTCTAGACTCGATCAAAATATGCAAAATAAGAATATTTACAGAAAGAGAAACATAAAGTAAAAAGTGGAAAAGACTTAGCTGATAACGTAGAATCAACATGCGTGAGTCTTATCCGAAAAGAAGTCAATCAACACAGCCGGCCGTTTGCATATGGAATAGTCTAAGTAGTTGCCACCCGAATGGAAATTGAGTACGAGTGGTTAGGACCAGACTGCAATTAAGATCTCAAACAACCAACAAGGTCAACTGTAAAATAAAAAGACTCAAGGACTGACTTGATTTAAATATTTACAACTGACTCAATTAAAAGAAAAATCTTTTTGTAATTTTTTTGCGTTTTTAACTTTGAAAATTTACAATTTTCATTATTTATTTACAAGCTCTAATTTATTTAACAAAAATTCCAAAAATTTTATTCAAAATTTAAAAATTTTATTAAAAAGTTGACTTGATATATACAATTACTTGATTTTACAAAAATTAAACTGAAAGGCACCGGCCTGACATACCCGCACTTAAAACAACACATTGTCCTTAATGTGAACTCAGAACTGGCGATTGAAAATGAAACTAAAATTACAATAAGGTAAGCGACGAACTCCCTGATATTATGCAAACGTGTCGTGAATGGAGACGCACGCCTTTCAATATACAATTCAACACTTAAATGTACAATTGTTAATACAACAACAAATGAATTACAATTTATACAACAATCATCATAACACAACCAATGATATACATAATTGAATAATCATACAACCACAAATTTACAAACACTTCACAATTATTCAACAAAAGCAACAGAACAACAATATTAATATACAAACAACCATAATAACAACAAAAATGTAAACACAACCAAAAAACAACACATAGAAAGAAACCAGACATAAAAATATAAAAATATATACAAAGTCTGTCTGAATACATACAACTGAAAAAAGAAAATACATGCACTAAACTAAATACAACTACTCCTCATCCGCCCTGTCATCTAAATAAGAGTCGGAGTCGTGCTCGGGGTTAGACGGGATGCGGGGGTCTGGCATCCGAGAGGGCATCTCAGCGCCAACAGTAGCTCCAACACGCCTGATCATATCCTCCATCAAGTCCATCCTCTGAACGACATATCGGAGGGTGAGTCGAGGAGGTACAGGCGGTCGGGGTGGCTCGTCACGGTGCGGCCTCTCCCCTCAGTGCAGAATACGGTGTGTCGATAGCGGTGGGACGACGGGAACTGGGTCAGGAAGGTCAGGGGTCGCCAACAGAGGCATCCAACGGGATGGTCTGTCAAATGACACCATCCCCGAAGTCTGCATGTTGTATATCGCGTACGGCGTCATCTCGGGGCCAAGTGTAAGATGCTCCATAGGATATGTGGCAAACACCCGAAGACGCTGCGCCAAACGGCCGATGTATGGCCCCATGTCCAGGCGTGCGGTGTGGCCTCCCCGACGAGGCCTCGCAAGAGATGTCAATAGAATGGTGGCGAGGTTCGCCGGGTGGCGGCCCTGAATGCAGTATAGGCAAAATAAATCAACATAGCTGACCTTGTCCTTGCCAGAATGGCGAGGAATCAAGGTGCACGCCAGAATCCGATGTATGTAACGAATGAAAGGATCGCGGATCTGGGTGGCTAGCCCCGGCTGGTGTGGGGCTGGGTGGAGATCGTCCCCCAATACGTGGCCATCTCCGCTTCGGAAACATATCTGGGCCTAGCTGCCCGAGATACCCCCAGAAGGAGGCCCTCAAAATTTGCAGCCGCCACCTCTTGCTGCGTGTAGATGCCCAAGGTGACTGCGAACTGGGCGACACTCATGCTGCGAAGTGCCCGCCCTAACGCAAACGACACAGCTCTAGGATACGTCAGTGAGCGTGTCGTATCGGAAAGTAGATAAGTACTCCACAGTGAGCTTGTCATACTGCGACCAATCGTAGCGTAACAGGCGTGCCCACTGTGGAGTCATCATGGCGTCGAACTTATCAACACGACCCAGCTGCTCCAGGATGTCTCGATCATATCTGTGATGCTGCATCGTCTCTAGTCCAACGGGCGTTCGCAGGTTACTGTACTCCATAGTATCCGGTGTGAACCCGCGCGATGCGGCGGCGGCTACGACTATATAGAACGCGATGTTCGTTTTAGAGAATTTATCACTATTTTCATGAAACCAATAGTGCTAACAACAATTTACTTTTATTTATGCATTTCGGTGTGTTTTATCTTTGCCATTGAGTTTTACACAACTCTACTAAAAAATAGTTATAAACACAATGATCTTGAAAATAAAAAATCCACCACACAAATAACAAAAGTTGGTAAGAAAAACATAGATGTCCAAAGTTAAAAATCCAAGTGTCAACTACATAGCTCGAGCACATATCTTTGATGACTGTCAAAATCTTCAGCTTTTTCTTCATTAAATCCAAGCCATAATCCTAATTTATGTAAGAGAGAAATTAATAAGTCAATATACTTTAAATGAATAGTATGATATTATTAAGGTACCTTAATTTAATAATACGTACATTTCATTCATCGTGCAGCACTTCACGAAAAACAACTTTTGAAGTGTATACACCGTCTCGGCTAAACTCCTTATAAGGATGCACTAATACCTTGGTATTTTAGCGTGAGATCCCTTTTGACAATGCCACATAAAACAACAATCCATTGCTGTAATCAAAACATCTCACACCATAACAATGAAGTAAATCTAAAGAAATTAAATTATTTGACCATTTTAATGAAAAACACCAAATTAGTCGAACTTCTGGTACTTTAGATATTAGTGTGAGTAGATTATATCAAAATTTGGAACTACCATAACAGCATCAACGATCAGACCCATGTTTATGATCACTTTAATTGCAAACCATACATATACAAACCTCGAAGCAACTAAATCGTGAAGTTAAGAAATTTAAACTTATAGATACCTTCATACCTATAAACATACTTACATGTACATACATAGACCAGATCTGGTTAAAACATATTGTTGTACCTTCATATCTTCATACTTATACATATTGCTATATACACATTGGATACATATACGTACCTTCATACCTTCATACTTATCAGTTCAAAACATACTACTATACGCACGCACACACATACATATACACATGGATAGGATATCCCTGCATACATATACATACAAACAAAATGCAATATGTAATCTGTTTTTGTTCAAATGCATAAACATAAACAGATATCATGTCCCTGCATACATACATACATATTTTTGAAGTAACATAAAGTGATTTGTAAATAAAGAATAAACATACATGCATACATACTTAACAGATTTAATCTTAGCAGATTTAAACATATAACATACATACATACATACATACATACATACATACATACATACATACATACATACATACATACATACATACATACATACATACATACATACATACATACATACATACATACATACATACATACATACATACATACATACATACATACATACATACATAGGGATCTTATAAATACATTTGTTATTTAAAAATTACATGACTTATACATACATGCATACTGTAACACCATCATACATTTACATACATACATTCATAGGCATATATACACACTCTTATAATCAGAAAAGACTTGTTATAAATAAAGTACTGGTTATAAACTGGTTATAAGCTGGTTATATCTAAAGTATATTTCAAGTAAGTAGACATGAGTTATTTTTATATAGACATACATAGCTTCATACATGAATTATTTCTAAACTACATACACATATTAAGAGCTGGATACATACATATATACATAACCATATACATACCTGACTTTTTAAAAGTTCTAAGCTACATACATAAATGAAAACAGAACAATTGCATCATAATATTGTTTTATTAAAAATATTTTATTAGTTAAAAATAAAGAAACCTTAATAACAGAATAAACATACATGCATACATACTTAACAGATTTAAGCTTAGCGGATTTAAACATATAACATACATACATACATACATACATACATACATAGAGATCTTATAAATACATTTGTTATTTAAAAATTACAGGACTTATACATACATGCATACTGTAATGCCATCATACATTTACATACATACATTCATAGGCATATATACACACTCTTATAATCAAAAAAGACTGGTTATAAATAAAGTATTGGTTATAAACTGGTTATATCTAAAGTCTATTTCAAGTAAGTAGACATGAGTTATTTTTATATAGACATACATAGCTTCATACATGAATTATTTTTATATAGACATACATAACGTTATACATACCTGACTTTTTAAAAGTTTTAAGCTACATACATAATCATCTCAAGACATACTGTTATACACACACACACACACTCCATACATATACAAACCTTCATACTTATCCGTTCAAGACATACTGCTATACACACACATTTTCAAATCACAATCTGGTGCACCCTAACTATATCAATTGATAGAAAAATTAATGAAACTACATACCAGGTGTGAGTATAATAGCAGCAAAAATATACTAAAATTTGTTTATCTAAAAGTCTACAAAATAAAGCACATAAATACTATTATACAAAGACAATATGCAGTCACATGTATATAAATACACATAACATACATACAGATTGTATCCATATAAATACATAGACACACATAGAAATCAAAACTTAACACCATTAGAAATCATTTTAGTAGATTTTTAATACCATGAATTGTCTACAAAATACACAGATAGAACATTCATCTAAAATTAGGTTACACAATGAATAGAACATATATATGAATTATGAGGAGGATACCAAATTATGAGCAACCTTAGAGAGCCAAAATCAATAGAAGCAGATGAAGAAGCTGTGCCAAGAACTTCTGAACCAGTCAAACAACAAAACATAAAAATTAGGTTAAACTAAGAATAGGTTTGAAATTAGGAGAGGCTTACCAATTTCTGAGGTAGTTTCGGAGAGCCAAAGGCAAGAGAACCAGAAGTGAAATCGGATGAGCCAAAGGCAAGAGAACCAAGTCGCACACTTTATAGGAGAAATCCAGGATTTGAAATTTGAAAATGGAGCCATTACTGCTGATTTCGTGTGTGGATAGCTCAGAAGTGAACAATCCAAGAAAATATGCTTGCCTCTTTCATCTTCATGCTTTAGAGTAGCTCTAGGGTTGAGAATTCCCATATGGTTAAGAAAAAAACAAGAAAATGGCAAAAAGGAGAGGGCAACTCTGTTCATTTGGGGGAAGGAGAAGGAAACGGCAAAAAAATTGAAGGGGATGGGAAAGAAGGCAACCAATGTATACAAGAATAACTTACCAAGCTTTGGAGGGTTGTATCCTAAGCTCTTCTAGTTGTACATCTCTTAAAATTAAGAGATTTGGTTTTCTCTCACCAATATGTATTATATATAGTAGTAAGATATATATATATATATATATATATATAAATACTTATGATATTTTATTATTTATTTTCATACAAGTATTTGTTATAAGATTTATTTATGTGCAAAATTATTTATTCATAAGATACAAAATTATATTATTTAAATATTTATGGAATACATATATGTACAAGTATACATCATTTGTGTATTTATTGTATATTATTTATTATACAAGTATACATGATAATTTACTTTAAAATTATTTTTTTAAACATACAATAATAACATTTATTTTAATTTATTAAGCTACATGATTAATTATTATTTATTTATTTACTTTTTATTTTATGTTACAAAATATACACATATGTGTATTTATGTTATTTTATTATTATTATTGGTAAGACTTACACTTTATTTATATTCAAAGTAGTTATTATTCAATTATTTATTTATACAATTACTTTATTGTAGTTTATTTTGTATACAAAAGATAAATATTATTTTGTTTTATTATTTGCTTATGTTACTCTTATATATTATTTTATTTTTTACTTACCTTTTTATTTTGTTTTATTTATATTCATTTTTGTTGTTGTTATTATTGACATCTTATTATTCACAATTGTTTTTATTTTCATGTTTAAATTTATTTCTCACACCATTTTGTTTATTTAAAATTTATTTTATTTACTGATTTATTTTATGTATTCATTATTTTATATATATATATATATATGTATATATATATATATATTGAAATTAAGATAAAAGAAAAAGAAATAAAATCTGAAAACTAGGGTCCTGGCGGACCGCCTGGAGACCAGGGTGTGCCGTTTGGCGGTGCGCCTAGGGAAAGGTTAAACCGAAGAAATGAGCTCCGGCAATACGGAGCTTTCCCCAATCGTTTCCTTGTCCAAAATAAATCCCAGATCAACCCTAATCTATCCAAGACTAATTTATTTCTAATCTAAAATTTGAAAAGAAAAATCAAAAGAAGAAGGGGCGGTTACTGGTGTTCAAGGGTTGGTGATGATAGTTGGAGATGGTGGTGGAGAGCGACCGTAGCAGATGACGATGGTGGTGGAAGGAGTACTACGGTGGAGACAGTAGTGGAGATGATGGTTTGCTGTGGTGGTTGCGCCGGTGGACGGTGGTTCTGGAAGCGGTGGGTCTTGGTGATTGTGGTGATAGTGGTGGTGGGAGACGGTGGAAAAACAGGTGGTGATCTGTGGTCAAGGATGGTGGTATCGATTGAAGATGTTTTTGGGCGCGCTGGTGTGTGGTGGTGGGCGTAGGGGTTGAACGGTGGTTTCTTTTTAGTTGATTATATTTCTTTTCGAAACTTTAGAAGCCGTGAGCATCGCCTTAGACCAAGCGGCGAGATGGCGCGTTGCGTGCGGATTCAATTTAATTTGAATTCTGGATGCATACGCGCGTATCGCCTGGTGTTGGGTCTCCTTTCCAGGCGTAGCGCCTAGGGTTAATTTTTTGTTTTTTTTTTTTTTGTGTTAAACTAATTTTAAAGAAAGGAAAATCCTAAAAATTTAAACTAAATTAATTTTAATTCTAAGTTGATTGCTAAAAACTAAAAACAAATTTAACTATAATTAAACTAACTTATAATTAAACTTGACAAAGTCAATTCTAATAAAACAAATTTAAAACAAGAGAAAATAAAATAAAATTAACTAGATCCTAAGAAAAGTAATAATTCTACTAAAATTAAAAATAAGAGTAACGTCAATCAAACCCTAATAAAAATTAAAAACTAAAATTAACCTAAATGCAATTTAACTAAAAATCAAGAAAAACCAAGTTATGTGTTTGGTGATGCAAATTGTGATCAAATTCTAAGCACGGAATGGTAGTCAACTTTTCGAAATGGTGATTCGAACGTATGTGATAATTACCCACACTTGAATCTAACAGAGTCGTATAAGTGTAAATCCGTCACCAATCACGTAAAACTCGATATACTAAGCTAAAACTATGTACACTATATACAAGTTAGGCCGAGGCCCGAATCCCTAACCTGCACGAGATTCGAGGAGAACAACCTCCTCATCAGACGGAATCAGGCCCCCAATGTAGAGCTTCAAACAGTGCCCATTCACCTTCCATGTATGGTCCCCTGATTCCAGCTCCACCGCACCATGCGGGAACACCTCACGTACAACAAACGGGCCTCTCCACCTTGGTTATAGCTTTCCTAGGAATAGACTCAGTCTCGAGTCATAAACTAGAACTCGGTTGCCCTTCACAAACTCCTTCACCTCCTTCAATCTCCTGTCGTGCAGCGCCTTCGTGTGCTCCTTATAATTCCAAGACCAAGCGTATGCCTCGTCGCATAGCTCATCCAACTCGTGCATTTGGAGGAACAGGTGCTTGGTGGCCTTTGACAAATCCAAGTTCACGGCTTTCAAAGCCCAAAAGGCTTTGTGCTCAAGCTCTACCGGCAGATGACAGGCTTTCCAATAGACGATTCAATAGGGAGTCGTCCCAATCGGATTCTTGAACGCGGTCTTAAAAGCCCACAAGGCGTCATCTAATTTGTCGGCCCAATATTTTCTAGTGTGGCCGACATTCCTCTCCAATATCCTCTTCACTCTCCGATGCGCGTTTTCCACCTGAACGCTGGTTTGTGGATGATATGCGGTCGATAGTCGGTGGGTGAACCCATACTTAGCTAGAAATTTCTCCATTTGGGCATTGCAAAAGCGCCTGCCTCGGTCACTAATCAACGCTCTTGGGGTACCGAACCTACAAAACAAATGCTTCATACATCTCACCACCACTCGCGCGTCATTAGTGGGGAGCGCCTGTGCTTCCACCCACTTAGAAACATAATCAATCGCAACGAGGATATACATGTTCCCTCGAGAAACAGGGAAAGGTCCCGTGAAGTCAATGCCCTAGATATCAAAGATTTCAACAACCTAAATAGGATGCTGGGGCATCTCATTCCTAGATGAGATATTTCCTGTCCTCTGACATGAGTCACATTTCCTAACAAGATCATGAGCATCCTTAAAAATGATAGGCCAATAGAAACCGGAATCAAATACCTTCTTCGCGGTGGACGAAGGTCCATGATGACCACCGGTCAGCCCCTCATAACAGTGCCTAAGGATCTCTAATCCTTCCTCTCTGCTCACACACCTCCTAAAAACATGATCAGTACCCACACGGAAGAGATAAGGCGTATCCTAGATGTAATGCCTCGTGTCGGCAAGGAACTTCTTGCGCTGCTGGGATGTCAAACCCTTAAGAAGGAAACCATTTGCCAAGTAATTATCAATGACTGAAAAACATGGCAATCCCTCATCCAGTCTCTCCGTGCGGCAGATCTTACCAATCCCCACACTTATCACCGTCTCCTGGGGAAACCTATCCCTCATCGTGCCCTCGCGAATTAACTCCCTCTCTAGATCCTCTAGCCGTGACAGATGGTCAACGGCTACATTCTCAGCTCCTTTCTTGTCCTTGATCTCGATATCAAAATCGGACAAAAGGAGGATCCACCAAATCAGTCATGGCTTCGCGTCCTTTTTGCAAAAAGGTATCGTGTCACACCCCGAGCCGGCGGGAACGGATCGGGTTTTCCCGTCGGGCGGAAGGTTCCCGGGGCGCGATATCTTGAGTGATAATCAAATGATCGGATTGTTACATAGCACATGATAAGTAAATGAGAAATGCTAACACATCCATGATATAGAATTACAATATTTAATTACAATGTATCGTTCATAATTAAATCAAGTAAATCTACCGAAAAGAATCAATGTAACTATATCTTGTATCTGTACAAGATATACAAAAGATGATTCATAGTTTAGTCATCAAAAGTATGCAACATTAAAAGTAGCTAGGTCTTCTAAAAGTCCACTAGCTAATCCATGCATATATGTAGCTACACCTGTTCATCACCTGAGAAAACATGCATTTAAACAAAGTCAACACTAGGTTGGTGAGTTCATAAGTATGTTAGTTGAAAACCTTGATTCATTCACATGCACAATCACAATGTTTATAATGTTACTTGTATGATATTTGTTCACCTGTTCACCCAATGGCTTCTCAATAGTTATATTCACAAGTAATATATCATCCTAGTAGTGATGCTTATATATAGGGCATATATAAGGGAACTAAGCCCTAGTCAACATCCCACCATATCACTACTAGAACTCCACACTACTTGCAATACAACTATTGATTTCCATTCCCATTCCACATGTTTATCCCATTCTTGATCACCTGTGATATCATGTATAGAATAATATAATAATGTAGCTGTAGTTATCAACCGAAGTTTAGACAACCATTATATATGTTAAGGATGTTAGATTTAATAAATCTGTTCCTTGTATTATTCTATAATTGCGGGGGTAACTGTTGCTTCACTTTTAAATATTAAGAGTGTTAGTTAACCACTTGTAATCTGTTCTTGAACTATAGTGCATAGAGCCTAAAAGGAATCCATTGCAATCCTCACGTAATCAGATTGCAATGCATCTGATTTACCTCTATCACCTTTTTGTAATTGTGTTCGTCTGTATTATTGTTCTCATTGTAGTGATATAATACAACAGGTCAATAGTAACTAGTTGTAATTGTGTTCGTCTATATTATTGTTCTCATTGTCATATGTTCTCCTTGTTATTAACAAAGTTAAATAAGAACTTGTCTTATTACATTATGTTAATTAATTGAGCGAATGATGTCCACTAGCTAATCCATGCATATATGTAGCTACACCTGTTCATCACCTGAGAAAACATGCATTTAAACAAAGTCAACACTAGGTTGGTGAGTTCATAAGTATGTTAGTTGAAAACCTTGATTCATTCACATGCACAATCACAATGTTTATAATGTTACTTGTATGATATTTGTTCACCTGTTCACCCAATGGCTTCTCAATAGTTATATTCACAAGTAATATATCATCCTAGTAGTGATGCTTATATATAGGGCATATATAAGGGAACTAAGCCCTAGTCAACATCCCACCATATCACTACTAGAACTCCACACTACTTGCAATACAACTATTGATTTCCATTCCCATTCCACATGTTTATCCCATTCTTGATCACCTGTGATATCATGTATAGAATAATATAATAATGTAGCTGTAGTTATCAACCGAAGTTTAGACAACCATTATATATGTTAAGGATGTTAGATTTAATAAATCTGTTCCTTGTATTATTCTATAATTGCGGGGGTTAACTGTTGCTTCACTTTTAAATATTAAGAGTGTTAGTTAACCACTTGTAATCTGTTCTTGAACTATAGTGCATAGAGCCTAAAAGGAATCCATTGCAATCCTCACGTAATCAGATTGCAATGCATCTGATTTACCTCTATCACCTTTTTGTAATTGTGTTCGTCTGTATTATTGTTCTCATTGTAGTGATATAATACAACAGGTCAATAGTAACTAGTTGTAATTGTGTTCGTCTATATTATTGTTCTCATTGTCATATGTTCTCCTTGTTATTAACAAAGTTAAATAAGAACTTGTCTTATTACATTATGTTAATTAATTGAGCGAATGATGTTGTTATCATGAAGTTATATTATCATGATTATCATTCCTTATTTCATGTTTCCTTGTAATATGTGTTGAGTTGTAAAGCTAAGTGTTAAAAGGACTTGTCCTATTACACCTACTTAACTCTTGTGTCGAATGTTATTACAAAGATTTGTAATATCTTTATAACATTCATATGTTTGCCTGTGATTGTCCCAATGTCTGTTTATGTAAGAATAACTGAGTGTTATAAAATAAAATCTTATCACTATCTTATTCTAATATGTTGATGAATTTATAAGATATATTATCTTGTTAATCTGATTATCCCTGTAATGTCATGATCATACAAGCATGCATACAATGATAAGCGATAATAAACAATTAAGTATTATCTAAAATCAATGTAATAGCAATATGTTAAGCAAAACTTTTAAGTAAATAAAAGTAAGCATGTTTCTCAGCCCCGAAGGTTGAAAATCAATTAAGATTAAAGAAAAGGGGCATATGAACTCACCTTGTTGTTGTAGGGTTGACTTAGCTTAAAAGAAGAATGCACGCGCTCTTGCTTGTCTTTGATGTGTATTTACGTTCCTGTATTGATTTCACGTTGTTTGCAATTTATAAGTATAAATCATATTGGGTGATGCGCGTGTATGCTTTAGTCATAACTTGGTAATCATTCATGAGTCTTGGTCACCATTCGGCCCCGATTCTATTGTTAGGAATCATACTAGTATTTTAACAACTTGACTACTAAATCTTGTCATATTATGATGGTTTTATGTTTAATTCGACATAAAACTATTTTATGTAATAAATATTGAAATTTGTTGTTATGTATAATTACTCCAAATTAAGATTTAGCTAAAAGGTTATAGACCTTTAACACTTTATAATAGATTAAGTAGATTGTTTCACCGTTAGTAAATAACCATAATGTTTTAGGTCGTATAAACGTGTCAAGTTATACCCTAAATCAAATGGGCCGAATAGATCACATGGGCCGAATACAATTGGTGTGGGCCCAATGAATAAAATGGACCGAACAAAGAGATGGGCCGGTTGAACCTCGTGGATCAAATGTGTGGGCTAAAGCCTTTGGTTTGGCAACAATCATGGGCCGATGAGGTTATATAGTTGGGCCGGTTACGTTAGCATGTTGGGCTCCCTATGGTTTTCGGTCGAGAGAATGGGATATCAATCCCGTTCATAATTCCAGCGAACCTCGTAGGGTATGGCTACATGTTCGACCAATGGCTCGGTTATGAGAGGTTTCGGCTGGTGATGACGAAGGTTCGGTTCCCAGATAGGTTCGTCGACTGATGGTGGTTCGCTGCATGGCTCGTGGATTTCCATGGGTTCGGTGCTGCCATGATTCGGCATACAGGTTCTCTAGCGGTTGGATTCGGTTGACCTGATTTCATATGGTTCGGCTACATGATGATGGTTCGTGACTTTTCCCCTTAGGGTTCGGCGATTCATGGTTCGCCTAGGGTTTGGTTGAGGTTGCAGGGTTCGTTCAATAGTGGACATTGATTCGGCCATAAGGGTTCGCTAGTAGGTTCGCCGGAGTTGGTTCGTAGAGGGTTCAGTGGTGCACTCTCAAGGTTCGGCCAACTCTGGTTTGTATGAAGGTTTGTCGAGGTGACCATGCAAGGGAAGGTTCGTGGCCTTCGAGGAGGGTTCGTGGAGTAGTAGGGTTCGCCTGCTGGTGGATGGTTCGGCTGAGTATGGCGGGCTGAGGGTTTGGCTGGTTGGTCTTAGGGAGTTCGGTGTTGATGACTATCAAAGGTTCGGCCAGAACCTATACAGGTTTGGCCATTAGCATCTCGGTTCAGCCTCACCTCCCCATCAAGCCCGATGGTGTTGCAGGTCACCCCTACTGATTGTGTTATGCTAAAATGGTGCTTCGAAAGTGTCAAGGTTGTGAGGGGTGTGTATAAACCGGTTATCTCATGATCGAGCAAACACACATCCAAAACCCTATTTTCAGAACTTTCGTGGCCTCATACCTCGATTTCGGCTGGTGAAAACTCCAGATCTGTTGTCCTTTCGTGTAGAGGAGGTTGAGAGCTTCGCGTGGGTTCAAGAATCACCGAATTTGAAAACCATCTAACTTAGCAAGCAATCATCATATCAAAGCATAGTAAATCATTTAGCATGCTCAAATCGTTCATAATATTTCTGAATCGGTATTTTGTAACACAAAGTTACTAAAAATAGTAACTATGACCTATATCAATCAAATGATCATCCTAAGCATTTCTAATTCATTTTTATATCACAAATCATCATGTAATATCATTTAACATAATCTAATCATGCCAAGCTAGTTCAAATCACCAACTATCAATATTTCGACCATAAAAATTACTAAAAATAGTAACTATGCCAAAAATGACCACAATAAACTTCAAATCAAGTTCTAAACATTAATATCATTCTAATAGCAAATACACACACATGCATGTTCATAATATTATCATCATCATCAAAATGTAACTATAAAGTTACCATAAATAGCAAGTTTGTCATGGAGTCATATTTAAACCATTTTGTCAACATTAAATCATGTAAACATGTAACTAACAACTTCAATAGACATCTATGAACATCAAAATTCATCTACAACCATTAGATTATACATGCATGTAGGCATTTTGCCCATTGAAGACCAAATCATGACATTTACAAAAACACATCATCATGGATTGTCATAATATATCACTAAATCACTCTAGATCATCAATACATACACTAAAATCATCAAATCCAGCTTCAAAGTTCGTGCATGTGCACCATATGTGCTTGCATGTGAGTTTTATGCATTGCATGTGTGTAGAGGTGTTGTGTGTGTGTATGAAGCCATAAAACTACCTCTTAAGGTCTTGTATCCCCAAGATGATGTTGGAACAACTCTTAAACTCTCTGGACAGCAGGCTTTTTCAGAAACAAGAGGGCGATGGTGATGAACAACCACTACATTCCTTCTTTCAAACTCCCTTGTGTCGTTCTCAAGCTTCCAAGCTTCAATGGAGGTCTTCAATGGCTTCCTTGGGGTCAAATCAGGTGTTTCAGATGGAAATGGTCGAGATATGGCGTGCTTGGCCGAAGAAAATGATTAAGAGTGTTAGATTAGGCATAATGGTCTTGGTTTTATAAATATTTGTCGACTGGGCGGCGTGCGTACCGCCGAGAGGGCTCCAGATGCTCTCAGCGTACCGCGACGGTTCCCTGAAGAGCCCAATAGGCCCAATTTCAATGGTTTGATCCGTTCGTCGCTGTTTTCATGCTTACGGACTATCGTTCGGCCTCGTTTGAACTCCCAAGTTCAATGTGTGAGTGTTTTGTGAGGTTTCTAGTGTTTTATTACACGATGTGTTAAACGTTCACCAACGTTCATGTTTTCTTAGACACGTGTGTGCGTGTTGCGATAATTCACCGAATTATCGAGTTTGTGTCAGTGTTCGTACCGTCATGCCACGTGTCACACTAAATTAAACTAATTCTAGTGTCATGTGTACAAATATAAATTAAATAAACATTTAATTAAATAGAATACCGACCTGGAATTTACGGGGTGTCACAGTTCGAGATCTTCAAAAACCCTAACTTCCTTGCCCTTCAAGTTACCGTTTCATTACAAATCCGTGGGTTTTTGTGGATGTTTTGACAAATCGATCATTCCAATTTCTTGGTAATGATGTCTTGAAGTTCTGTACAAATTTTGGTGGTTAGATTCGCTCTAAATCAAAAGTTATCACGATTTTCGTTGCTGAAAACCCCAGATTGTACGAATGAGTCGATCATCCGAATAAGTCGTCCGAATAGCTCTCTTTCGGCCGAATAGCCTCATTCTTCCGAATAGCTTTCTTTCGGTCTTCCCCTTATTCAGCCTACTGCTTCTTCAGTCATTCATTCGGTCAACCTCTCATTCGGTAGATACTCTTTCAGTCTTCAAGTCATTCGGTTACAAGTTCATTCTGTCCTCTGTTCCTTCGGTCTTCCCATTTCATTCGGTCAATTCCCATTCATTCGGTCCCCGACATTCGGTCTCATTTAAGTCATTCGGCCATCAGTTCTTCAAATTTTTCTAAGTGTTGCATTCATTTGTTCTTGA
This sequence comes from Mikania micrantha, assembly GCA_009363875.1. Taxonomy (NCBI): domain Eukaryota; kingdom Viridiplantae; phylum Streptophyta; class Magnoliopsida; order Asterales; family Asteraceae; genus Mikania; species Mikania micrantha. The sequence continues at coordinate 55,433,864 of CM018695.1, forward strand.
TATAATGGAGGATCTAGCTTTGATGGCTAACCAGAATTATTGGATTCAGACATTACTACTCACAGAGACTGAGACAGGGAACTCTAATAAAGCTCATAAGTTGCTTTCATTAGATGATTACCCTCATTGGAAGCACAGATTTGAGATCCACATCAATGAAGTTGATACAATCTTGTGGATGATGATAGAGGGTGGTTACTTGAGACCTCTGAATGAAAATGGAACTCCAATGTTAGTCACCCGGATGACTGAACCCCAGAGGAAGTTATATGACTTTGAGAAGAAAGCCTATGCTATTCTGTCTCAATCCATCGCTACTGATATCCTTCATCATTTCAGACAGTTTACATCTTCTAAGTTACTTTGGGATGCATTGCAACAGAGATATGAAGGAAATGATGCTTTGAAGAACATAAAGTCCAAAGCCTTGAGGACAGATTTTAACAGTTTCATGTATGTGGGGAATGAATCACTAGATGATCTGATTGCTAGATTTTACCATCTTCTGAGCGAGCTGTTCAACCATCAGGTAAAGACTACAACTCAAGAGAAGATTCAGTGTTTGGCAGATGCTTTACCTCCCAAATAGGAGTCATTCCTCATGGTTTTGAAGCAAAATGAGATGATGGCTAATATGGACATCAATGAGTTTATCCAGAAGCTGAAAGAACAGGAGATTGAGAACAAATGGAAGGCAAAGAGAGTTGCTCAAGTTCAGGATCCTTCATTGTATTAATCTACTCCTACTATAGAGAGAGCTTCTTCTCATGCTCTACTGAAGACTGCCTTTGTCTCTCAGATAAAAGAAGCTCCTGTTTCAAACCAGATACACTTCAGTCAATCATCCTCATCCTCGACATCAACCTCTCAGAAAGAAAATAACCATACAGTCACCAATCTAAAGACATACCATTTTGATAAAGTGACTGTAGAGGTTGCGAAGGAGCATATGGGTCTTCTATCTACTCTTGTTAGCTCTTATGATGGATTACTAGTCGGGCAGATTGGTAATCCTCACTTGACAAATGAAAATTATTCTCAGATTGACCCGGATGATATGAAGAGGATAGACATCATGTGGGCTCTTGCCAGTGCAGTCAGAAGATCTAAAGATTTTGTGAGAAGAACTGGAAAAGATATTAATCTGAACAAGGATTCAAAATTTGGTTTTGATATGGCATTTGTCACTTGCTATAACTGTGGAGAAAAAGGACACTTTGCAAGAAAGTGCAACAAACCAAAGAAGACAGGCAACAAGAATCCTTTTCAGAATCAGAGATCTTCTGCAGCAAATCCAGAAAGAAGACTTGTACCCATTGATACTCCCACTCATGCAAGTTCTTCAAATACTAGCAAAGCTTTGATGGTACAAAATGATGAAGGCGAAAACTGGTATTTCATATTCAATCCTGATCAGGGAGGACAAGATAAAGCTTGTGTTGCAGAAATCCAGAAAGCTGATGAATCCAGTGATGAAAGCACTTCTGAAGACGCAAAGACCAGTCTGCAGGAATCATCTGGATCTGAGTCAGAAAGCACTTCAGACTCAGACACTCAAGGAGACTCAGATGCTGAGTTTGAAGAACCTGCTACCCAGTTTGCTATGATAGTGAGCACTTCTGATACCTCTCAGTCAGATCAGGTATTTGATGACTGTTCTTCTTCTCATTCCAGATGCTTTAACTGTCTTGACCTTGACAGTAAGGTCCTTGCTTATCAGAAGCACAATTCTGACTTGATCAGTGATCTCAACTAAATGATTAATAGACTTTTAAAATCGAATGAAAAAGATTTTCAGGCTAAACTTGATTTGTTAAACAGACATTTACATGAGGCTGAGATGGCTGTGCTTAATAAGCAGGATGCAGTTACTTCTTATCTCAGCACTATCAATGAGACTAAGAAGAAACTTGCCATAGTCGAGTGTGACTATGAGACTTTAAGCCAGAAGCTCAAGAGCTATGAGAGCTATTCATACATTATTGAGCACATGATCAGTAATAGGACTGATCAAACTGGGAAGGGTAAAGAAACAAAATATAATCACTGTCCCCCACCAGTCTTGAACTGCTTTGTCAATTCTCCAAATGAAAAAGAGATTAAAGACTTTCAGGTGAAAACTCCATTAGTTATTGATCCTATTGGGATTATTTCTGATGAGGGTTCCTCAATGTCTGAGGAATATTTTGTGGAGGGCGTGGTTGAAGATTGGGTTTCTGATTCTGAGGATGAGTCTGATGTTTCTCCTCAAGTGTCTTATGTTAAGAATCAGACATCTATTGCTAAAAAGGTTGACCCAATCTTACCCAAAACAAACATGGCTTCAAAGTTATCAAAAGTCATCAGCTTTGTGAAGTCTTCACATAATGGTGAAACAAGTGAGACCAAAGAAACTGAAAAACCTGCTTTTAATGGTACAAAGGATTTGGGTTTTGTTCAAGATAAGGCTAAGAAAAATGTTTTTCAAACAAAAAATTCTCAGTTTAAAACCAAACAGTTTTCTCCCAAAGACAAAAGAGTTTGCTTTGAGTGTGGTGCACCTGGACATGTTGTCAGATTTTGTCCTCAGTTGATCAGACCTAAGGTTGCACCACCCAGAAAATAAAATCATAATTTTATCAAACAAGTCAAATATGATTGTAAATCATCTCAAGCAAAGCCCAAACAACCCAATCTTGTCAAGCTTTTGGATAAGGGTAAAGGGAAAGTTGTGAACTTGGATGTTCCCAAGGTTATTAATGTCAATCAATCAAAACCATCATCCATTTACTTGGAAAACTTTTTAAGTAAAAATTCAGTCTAGAAAGTTAAGTCTTCTGAGACTTCAGTGTCAAACCCACCAGACAAGGCAACCCTAGATGGAAAATGGATTTATGTTTAGATCCGAGACTCATTGGGTCAACCCAAGACTGTAAAGGCTTGGGTTCCCAAATTGAACTAATTGTTTGTGTTTGTGCAAGTTGCCCCAACTGCTGCTCTTAACAGCACTTGGATCGTTGATAGTGGGGCTTCAAGGCACATGACTGGAGATATTTTGCTGCTCACCAATGTCAATTCAATTCGAGGTGGTTATGTAGCGTTTGCCGGTGACAAAGGCGGGTTCATTACTGGAGAGGGTATTCTGTCAAATGGCCAAGTTTCCTTTGACAAAGTCAGATATGTAAAGCAACTGAAGAACAATCTTCTTTCAGTGTCATAGATTTGTGACAAGCAGTACAAAGTTCTTTTTGATGACTCCGGTTGCTACATCCTCAAGCAAGGCATCACAATTCCTAAAGACTGGATTCTGATGTCTGCACCCCGTAAGCAAGACCTGTATGTTCTCAACATGGCTACAGCTTCAACAACATCCTCCTCAGCTTCATGTTTTATGTAAAAAGCTACAGAGAAAAATTCTATTCTTTAGCATAAGAGGATGGGCCATTTGAGTCTGCGTAAGATGAACCATTTGGTACACAACAACTTGGTTGAGGGTGTCAGTCTAAAGAATTTCAAGCTGTCTGATATCTATGTCTCGTGCAAGAAGGGAAAGCATACCAAGAAATCTCACAAGCTGAAAAAGTATCATTCAATCACTGTTCCTCTTGAGCTTCATCATATGGATTTATTTGGTCCAGTCAACAGCAAGAGTATAGCTGGAGATCAAATCTCGCTTAGTCATCACTGATGAGTATTCTAGATATTCTTGGGTTTTCTTTCTGAAGGATAAATCAGAAACATTTGAGTGTATTCAAGTTTTGGTAACTAAACTTAAATCCCTTTATAAGCTCAAGATCTGTATGCTCAGAGCAGATAATGGGACAGAGTTCAAGAATTACAATATGGAGAACTTCTGCAATGAACGTGACATTGTCCAACAATTCAGTGCTCCATATGTCCCGCAAATGAATGGCGTTGCTGAGCGTAAGAACAGAACATTGATTGAGGCTGCTCGGACCATGCTTGCCGATTCATCCCTTCCAGTTCAATTCTGGAATGAAGCTGTTGCAAATGCTTGCTACACATTGAACCGGGTTTTGATAGTCAAGAGACATGGGAAGACTTGCTTTGAGTTGCTCCACAACAGAAAACCTAATCTTAAATATCTTGAACCTTTTGGTGCTTCGTGCACGACGCTTAAGAAACACGAGCAAGGCAAGTTCAATGAGAAGGTGGAAGAAGGGTATTTTCTTGGGTACAACACTCATAATAAAAGGATCTACAATAGATCAACTCAGAATGTGGAGGAGTGGTACCATGTGGACGTTCAAAGACACTCTATGCCCCCACCTGGGAAAGGTCCAGACTGGATGTTTGATTATTCAGACATTTTCAACTCTTTCAATATGCCTCTCATGTACTCAGATGAAGATGTTGTTGTTTAAATGATGTATGATCACAAAATGCACCTGATGAACCTATGCAACCTTCATCAGCTTCAATTCCCATACAGATACATGATGACAGCTCAGACACAGATGATAATCCAGTTCAACCAGTTGCCCCCAAACCAAATGTTGACAACATTGTACCTGCACTTGAGGACTTGAATCTGAACAACCTTGATCCACAGGTTGAGGTTCCTACTTATCCTGTTGGGAGAATTAATTGAATTCATCCTCATGAAAACATTATTGGAAGTTCTCTTGATGGTGTCAAGACAAGAAATCAGCTATCTTCAGGTGGTCTTGCAGATATTCTTGACTTTGCTGATGTGAACTATTGTGCCCATTCTTGCTTTATCTCTCAAGTTCAACCACGAACTGTCACTGAAGCATTGAGAGAAGAATCGCGGATTGATGCCATGCATGAAGAACTCTTACAATTCAAGAAACTCGGTGTTTGGGAACTTGTTGACAAACCAAAAGGTGCAAAGGTTATAGGCACCAAATGGGTTCTTCATTGCAAAAGGGATGATCACGGGATCGTTGTAAGAAACAAAGCACGTCTGGTGGTGCAGGGATTCAGAAAGATTGAGGGACTTGACTATAATGAAGTGTTTGCATTGGTTGCTCGTCTTGAAGCAATTCGTATCTTCTTGGCATATGCATCCTTCAAGAAATTTAAAGTTTATCAAATGGATGTCAAGAGTGCATTTCTTCACGGTGTGATCAATGAAGTGGTGTATGTCAATCAACCTCCCGATTTTGAGGATCCGTTGCATCGTGACCAAGTCTACAAGCTAGACAAGGCTTTATATGGATTGCATCAAGCTCCGCGTGCGTGGTACGAGACACTGTCTACTCACCTTCTGACCAACAGGTTCAGGAGAGGTGTCATTAATTGCATGTTGTTTATTCGAGAGAAGGATGGTGACTTACTCTTGCAGCAAGTTTATGGGGACGACATCATTTTTGGTTCTACAAATGATAGTCTGTGCAAGGAATTCGAGAAGGTTATGAAAGACAGGTTTGAAATGAGCTCTATGGGGGATGGATGAAATTCTTTCTAGGATTGCAGGTGGATCAATCTGAGGCAGGAATCTTCATTCATCAGATCAAATACGTTGGTGACATTTTGAGCCGATTCAGTATGTCGGATGCAAAACCTGCTGGTACCGCACTGGCTGTCAATCACGGGATTACACCAGATGAAAAGGGGGAGTTAATTGATGCCACTCTGTACCGAGGAATGATTGGATCCCTCATGTATCTTACTGCTTCTCATCCAAACATCATGTTTGCCACATGCTTGTGTGCTCGCTATCAGTCCAAACCAAGACTATCACATCTGATTGTTGTGAAGAGGATTTTGTGTTATCTGAAAGGTACTCCAGATCTTGGCTTATGGTACCCTAATGATGATAACTTTGAGCTTACTGCATACAGTGATTCAGATTATGGCAGATACAAAAGAGATTTCAAGTCAAGATCGGCAGGATGTCAGTTCTTTGGAAACCGTTTAGTTACCTGGCAGTGCAAGAAACAGACGTCAGTGTCTACTTCAACATGTGAAGCTGAATATATTGCTGTTGCTAGTTGTTGCTCACAAATCATCTAGATACAACAACAACTTAGGGACTATGGGTTACATTTTTCTAATACTCCTATTTATGTTGATAATACTGCTGCCATTGCCGTCACTAAAAACCCAGTCCAGCACTCGAAAACCAAACACATTGTAACAACCGGTTTTTAATAATGAATGTATTGTGAATAATTGTTAATCAAACGATTGTGGTTGTTGTGATTTGAAAATATGTGAGATTACGTCATGTATGGCAAGAGCACATTTGGTCGTGCTTGAAATCCACGATGATTTAGCAATTTTAATTATTACAGGTTGATAGTATGTGAAAAATGGCGTTAGTAGATCGCAAAGAAACATCCATCACCTAATGCTTATTCAAATAGATGACCAACCGATTTCATGTCGAGAATCATAACTCGGAAATAAAGAAAATGAGTATAAGCGAAATCGCGAAACGAGGCTCCGATTTCAAGATACGCTGAATCGAATATAGCAATAGATAAGAGGTCAAATATTTTGAACTCTTTAGGTCTTGAGATTATAACCATTGGAAAGAGCTCGAAAAATCGTGAACGTAGGCGAAAACCGTGCACAAAACGGAGTTCGTATGCTTCCAGAATCGCGAAAACAAGATAAGATCAAAATTTGACAATGCTGATGTGTGGAGGTACGCCCCAACTGGGTGCATCAGCTGAGGCGATGCGCCCGGGAATAAAATGAGGCGGTGGACGAGTTTTTAAGGTCAGAACTCGTCCAGAATGTTATTTTCACTCCTGTTCGACTTGTTCTTGACCTCCAGACGTAAAAACCCAGCTTTCTATCATCCTAACTCCATCATAAAGTTATTAGAAGTCATAAATCTCACCAAGGATCGTGGTTTCAAGTCCCGATCGTTGTTTTAACCGTAGAAATCCGTCAGATCAAGTAACGGTTTGTTTTATCCTACTAGTTTAATATTGTGTTGATTAAATCTAGTTTTGATTGTAATACTATGATTATGGGTATTGATTATTGCCTAGTTGATAACTAGGGATTGTTAGAAACGAAGAAATTGATATTTTGACCGTAAAATCTTCGTTTTGAAGCCGGGATAATGTCCGGTTGTTATGAAACCCATATCATAGTGTGATAACTAGCAGGATGGGTTGAATATGATTTTAAATAAATTATGGATTATAATCCATCGATTAAATGATGATTTTGATGAATTGATGTTAAAATTATTAACAAGTTATGATCTTAAATAAAAATATTGAATAATAAAAATAGTTAAAGATCGTAACTAATATAATGAACATCAATTATTTGATAAAATGCCTGGGGATAAATATGACTCCACAATGGTGGATAGCCAGAGGTGCTGGCAATTGTCTTAGATGGAAGTACCGGTGGGTGAACATCTTAGACTTAATAAATATGACTCCACAATGGTGGATAGCCAGAGGTGCTGGCAATTGTCTTAGATGGAAGTACCGGTGGGTGAACATCTTAAGACTTGAATTAATTATGACTCCACAATGGTGGATAGCTAGAGGTGCTAGCAATTTGTCTTAAATGGAAGTACCGGTGGGTGAACATTTCAAGACTTGAATTAACTATGATATTACAAATGTGTAAATAGTCAGAGATACTGACAAATAGCTATGGTGAAAGCACAGGAATGTGAACACCATAGTGTAATATTGATTAAACTGTTGTAAGCAATAGTTGATGATTGATAATATAATATTATTATATTGTGAAAGTCAATTCGAATAGAAATGACTCAGTTTGAATGTTGATTGTGAAAAATGTATTTTTACATTTTATTGTTGTGAAACCATTGGGGTTTACTTACTTAGTTCTTATGAACTAATGGGAATTATTGTGTGATGTTTGTAGGTCAAATATGACGTACACGGCTGTAAGGATCGAGGTGGAGCAGGAATCGAACGAACAAACCTTGTTGCAACTTTCTAACTTTTGGGTTTAAACGTACTTATGTAATTAAGTACTGTAAAATATGTGACATGTTGATGTTTGTTTAATATTATTAAATAAAAAAGGTCAAACAAGGTTTTAGAAATGAAAATTTTGCTGGGACCAACTCTGATATTATTTTAAAATGTTGAATAGTAACCGGGGGTTACACACATCGACATAAAATATCACTTCATACGTGATTGTTTTAAAAAAAAACTCATCAATGTTGTTAAAATTCACACCGATCACCAGAAAGCCGATCTTTATACAAAAGCTTTTGATAAACCCAGATTATTATATCTGTTATCGGCTAATGGTCTTTTTCAAAAGGATGAAGTCATTTCCATATCTGATTCAAACAAATGATCAATGCTTTTATTAGTTAGTCTATTTTTTTATTTTTCACTGTTAGTATTTATGTTATTTTTCTTTTACTTAATCAAAAACTCAAAAAGATTTTCAGTTTTAGGTTTTTAGGGGGAGAAAAGTAGTTTAATTTGAAAAACCAAAAACATTTGAAAAATTGAAAAACTAAAAACATTTAAAAAATTGAAAAACCAAAAACGTTTAAAAAATTGAAAATGAGAAAGTCTTGTTTGAGAAAGTGATGTGTTAACTTATCATGCCTTAAAAGTGAAAGTGAATGCAGAAAACGAAAGCGCATGAGTTATGTGATTTGATGTACTGATAGGCCAACTTTACAAAATGTATAGACTATTGGTGATTACTTAGAATGTCTGATTTGTGGGATCCATTTTAGAAAACCAGTTAAGTGATAAATAGTTTTTGACTCAAATCAGGCATACACATGTTATCATAGGATCGAATGAGGTTTCCAATGATTCATGAATTCAAGTCTGTACACGTGCCATACTACTTTGTAAAGACCTAGCTGAAGCCGTCCATTCAGATGAGAATGATTGAATCACAAGAAAATAAAAGTAAATCTGATTCTGTACACGTGCCATATTGCTGGGTTGCAGCCTAGCTGAAGCCGTCCATTCAGATAGGATAAGCTAAGAAAAATACAAAAATAAAATAAGTTTGATTCCATACATGTGCCATATTACTGGGTTGCAGCCTAGTTGAAGCCATCCATTTGGATAGAACAAGTTGATCATGTCAACACAGTTCTGTATACGTGCCATATTGCTTTGTAAAGACCTAGCTGAAGCCGTCCATGAGAATGTGTTGAACATGAGAGACAAATCAAAAAGAAAAATACAAAAAGAGAATAAATTGGAACCTTATAGAACTTATGATATTATGTATTAAGTTATGCAGAGATGAGTTACAAACTTTTTTTTGATCTTGTTTGGTTAAATACAATGGGTAACTCAGTTAGAAAATATGAGTGATCATTAATTTGTTTAGAAACGATGTATTGTCAGGTTTAATGTGGACAAGTATATTAGTAATCAAATCATAAGACAAATGTGTCAAAAGTGCAACATTCATTAATGCTGATTTGATGTGATTAGGTGTATGTGTCATTTTCTTGAAAGACCACTCACAAAAATATGTGCTTCTTAACTGTTTTATTTTTAGTTTTAGCTGTATAGTTGTCTTTCGTTTCAAAAAAATACAAAAAGATTTTAACTTTCAAATTTCTTTTTAGATGATCATTTGTGTGTATAGATGCTCAATCGTATCTGAATCCATCACCTAACCAGACTAATCTTCATAATTGCACTAGGTTAAATGTTCAAAATGTCAAATTTGAAATTAATTTGTGTTTGTGAGTGCTAAGGTTCAATCAACCGAATGACTCCACTTATACGAATGAGTCATTGGGTCGAATCAATCTGATGCGAATATATTTCATTCGGTTGCCCTCTCAGCCGAATGATATCTCCTATATATTGAGTGTTTCAGCCGAATCAACTCATTCCCCAAATTTCTCTTTCGGTTCTTCTGAGTGCACTCCTTTCGGCCGAATCACCTTCCTGTGACTGATCTTTGAGTTTCACTGATTAACTCGACCATTTTGCTGATATTCCATCTTGTGGTTGTTACAAGTACCATTGGGACCAAGATTATCCAATTTTGACCGCTGATTCACTTGAAACAGTTCAATGTCTAGGATTTAGGGCTCGTCACTGTCACCTTCTAATAAATGGCCAAATTGAACCCTAAATCACCTAAGACCTATTCTAAAAAGTTTAATCGGTCGTATCTGAACCTGATGGTGTTGATTTTTTGATCAAATTTGTTGTTATGAGAACTTGAACTTTTGAATTCCTTCGGACGACCGAATGAAGCCCCTTCGGACTTTAGGGTGAACCGAATGAGATGCAGCAACCGAATGAAGCCATTCGACTGAATAAGGCTCTTTTGGTCATTAGCCTCATTCGTTGGTCATTCAGATGACTTGACTATTTCGGTCAATGAGTCAACCGAATGAGTTCATTGTCTGTGATTCGGTTGACATGACTCATTCGGTCATTGGACTCATTCGTCCAGACTCATTCGGGCATTGATATCTCATTCGTACAAGTTGAATACTTGCGTAAAATTTCTGATTTTACTCAATTGGTTGACTGAATTGAACTGACATGTTTATTTTTCTTGTTTTTCAGTATGGCTGACTACAAAGCTATGACGAAGAACAACATCTGTGCTCACCTAGATCTTGCCACCAAGAACGCCAAGCATTTTACTGATATTATCACATTTCTCAAGCGTTCTAGGATATTTACTGCCATATCTACAGTCTATGATCCATATCAGTCACACCAGCGGGATTTCTGGAGATCAGCAGATATAGACTGTGAGGTTGAGCCTCCTGTGATTAGAGGCAAGGTACGAGGGCATGACATTATAGTTTCTGCAGATCACATCAGGAGAATTTGTGGATTCCAGGATGCACCTGATCATCCCATTCTACTTGATCGCTATCTTGTTTGAGGATGCATTACACGATGCAAGTATTGTAACACCCAGACCGATGGCGGAAACGTCGGGATGCCACGAGGGATGTGTAGATTGTTCAAAAGCTCGTGGGCATCTAAAATAAATCATCACATAACATTCCATTCACCAAATTAATTACACAAAAATCATGTCTATCATGAATTAAATACATCAATTACACAAAAGAATTAAAAACTAAGTAAACTCTAATCGCCAGAATTTTAGTTAATTTTAGCTAAGTCCAAGATCCTATGTGATGATGTCCAAAAGTGAGATTTCATCCTCTTCAACCTACTTAGCTTCATCACCTGAAACATATGAAAATCAAGTGTCAACTACGGAGTAGTTGGTGAGTAATCATAAGTTTTTATATTTAAAAATGTTTTACAAAATAATTTTATAAAACGAGTGTAGAGTTTAGAATTTTCCTTAGAAATCCACATGGCACCTGCGAGTTAATCCATCACAATAACCAAGCACATAACCCAAACACATAATCCAACATATAACCACACATCTCAATTAATCATAAATAATCATAGATAGTCAATCACATAAACATTCAACCAATCTCAATTATCAATCATCTCAATTATTATAAGTGACTGTATATGTATCATTGTAGATGACCGAAGTCAAAGACAACGACACACAGATGTGGCAACCTCCACGTGACAATACATGTCTCATTGTAGATGACCGAAGTCAAAGACAACGACACACGGATGTGGCAAACTCCACGTGACAATACATGTCTCATTGTAGATGACCGAAGTCAAAGACAACGACACACGGATGTGGCAAACTCCACGTGACAAAAATGTCTCACTGTAGATGACCGAAGTCAAAGACAACGACACACGGATGTGGCAAACTCCACGTGACAATACATGTCTCATTGTAGATGACCGAAGTCAAAGACAACGACACACGGATGTGGCAAACTCCACGTGACAATACATGTCTCATTGTAGATGACCGAAGTCAAAGACAACGACACACGGATGTGGCAACCTCCACGTGACAATACAAGCAGTCGTTACGAATGACCTAAATCAATAGTAACAACTCATGGAATATGAAAATCCATAAATATGGAATTCATACAGTTAAGCAAGTGTCTCCCATGTGTTAACGATTTGATATTAAAAATTGGTATACATGTTTCACCTCCGATTTTTAAAACAAAACAGTTTAAAAGAAAGGGAGGTTATGAGAACTCACCTGAGTCTTTAGAACCAGTATTTTGTAGTATGCGTGCTCGCGTAAGAGGAATCAATCAATCCAACACTCGGTAGTTAATAAGTATTCGTGTTTATAAGTATACTGGTCATAATTCAATTCGACAACCGTATGTGTTTACTTTGACTCGTAAGTGTTTCATAAGCTTAGTTTATTTCACCTAAGATCAAATGATGCTCTAAGGATTTTATCAATAACCATTATTAATTTACAGTGTGAACTTGTTAGTTCTCTATATTATCTCATAATGAGAGTCAAGCCTTTAGCTCTCATGTATATCCTTGTAACTTTGTAAACCTAAAAGTGATAATCTAAATCATACCCACACCTTTACATGTTTGCTTATTTGATTACTTTAACCACCTTGAATTTAGTTTATTTAAAGAAACCTTCATGTTTAGCAAATTTACTCCTAAGTTGTTTAGATAAAACATTATTCATGTTCATCCACTATAATTCTCATTACTTGTATTTTAGTGAGAGAAAAGGTGATGGTTAATATAATCACCCATGCATACATGATTTCACATTAATTCTCATAATTCTTAGTCCTCCATTAATCTCAATTCGTTAGTTAAGTTCTTGTGAACCATGGGGCAGCGAACCTTTAAAAAAAAAAGAATAGGTTCGGCTTAACTTAACTAGGTTCGCCCCAATGGTGTTTCCAAGGTTTGACTACTACTAGGACCAAGGTTCAGCCCACATGCTGATCTGTAGACCGAGGGTTCGGCACCTGCAGTGGCTCAGGTAGGTTCGGCTAACCCTGAATGTTCGTGGGCATGTACCTAAGTTCGTGGTTCAGCAGAGGGTTCGTTGGGGGGGGGTAGGTTCGCCTATCCCCACCGTTCGGCCACCCCTTGTTTCCTGCCGGTGCTGGTTCGTGAGGCCAGGGTTCGGCCCACCTAACTCCCAGCTAGAACAGGTTCGTTGCAGGCTGGTCATAGGCTCGTCCTAGGTTCGTAACTCGAGGAGGGTTCGTCTACCCTAAAGGTTCGGCCCCTACAAGGTTCGGCCAAGGTTATTTACAGGGTTCGGCCAACCTTGTAGCGTGGTCACCCAACCCCATCATCATCCTCATCACGTTTTTAGTTGATTATGTGTTCACCCATGATATCCTCCGTTTAATACTAATTCGGTTTCAACAAAACAAACCTACAAAGTGATTTAAGATAACATCCCAATACCCATGAACTTTCTTCCTAAAAACCGAAAATGAAGCAGTAGATTACCTCGAATCGTTGTTCAAAAGCAGGGTTTCTTCGTATCCACTTGTTCCCCTCGATCACACGAATGCCTAGGCACCAAGATCTCGCGAATTCGTCAGGTAACGAAGAAGATAAGTTAGAGAGAAGATGTAGAGAGAGAAAGCGGCGTGAATGTGTTGTTTAGAGAGAGAAATGAGAGTGAGAAATGAAAGAGAAAAGGAAGTTTCTCTTCCTTATATCGCGTGTAGTCACCATGTATTCGGTCTCGTTTCTTTCGCGATAACATATAATAAATATTCGGGTTTTACTCGTTAAACATATTTAAAATATAAGACATTTGAATAAATAAGTTTCATTTTCAATAAAATAGTTTTCAATGAAAATCGTTTAAATAAAAGGTCTCCGTTTATTTTCGTTAAATCAATTATTTAAATAAACGATTTGTTCGTTTTCGTTTTAGGTTATGATTCCTCATAAACGTTTTAAGTTTTCATTTATTAATTAATATCGTTTGATATTATTTAGTTATCTCTTCAAAACACGTTACTTACGTACGTATTCGTAAAGATCGTCACCTTTACGAATCTAACGCTCGTATCGTATTTCGATTCAATTTACGATTTACGATTTATGGAATATTGTTTCAGAATATTATTCTTAATAATTATATTCGTGTGAATCGTCACCCACGCGAATACATTATTAAGTTAATATTTCTGAATTAATATCCGCGTTTAACTTACGTTCGTAATCTCACCATCGCGTATTCATTTCCAATTGTACCTCCATTATTTATTTAACTTTAATATTATCCACCCAATCCAAAACCCACTAAATCCTAGTCACTAACACATCCATGATAGACCGAAATATGCATATGTATAGGGCATATGTAAGGGTCAGTCGCAACTGCCCTAGCCACCATCCCACCGCTATTTCGATAAACCATGACCATGTGTCCTTGACTATGTTTAGTAACCAAACAACAACCAACTTAAATCCCCTTTCCGTTTCCAAACCAGTAATCCATATCCTCTGAACTGTGACTGCGATAAACTCTCTGGTTCTGTTTAGTTGGATTTCAACTAAAATTCTCATGGTTTACGCGTATAATATGTTCTAAGTATGTATACCAATAATTGTGATAATCATCAAATAATGCATTCATCATTAATAATAATAAATCTCAGGTCGTAACAGTACAATCGTACGGATGTACGGAAGTACGGACGACCGGAAGTACAGTGATGTTACAGTCTCCCCTAGTTAAAGGAATTTCGTCCCGAAATTCAACTTGGAGTGACCGTAGTGAATAAATGTGGGTACTTAAGCTTCACCTGATCTTCCCATTCCCAGGTGAATTCTGGACCCCGCTTCGATTCCCAACGTACTTTGACAATTGGAATTCTACTGCGTTTGAGTTTCTTAACCTCACGATCCATTATCTCCACCGGTCTTTCAATAAAGTGCATGGTATCATCAATGCGAATGTCATCGAGTGGAACTTGAAGATCCTGATCAGCTAAGCACTTTCTCAAATTGGACATGTGAAACGTCGGGTGCACATTACTAAGTTCAGGAGGAAGTTCCAGCTTGTAAGCAACCTTCCCGATCCGTGCAAGGATCTTGAAAGGGCCAACATAACGTGGAGAAAGCTTACCTTTCTTCCCGAATCGCACAACGCCCTTCCAAGGCGATACTTTAAGTAATACCATATCTCCCACTTCAAATTCTAAAGGTTTCCTTCGTTTGTCCGCGTAGCTTTTCTGTCGACTGCGTGCAGCTAACAAATTGTCGCGGATCTGGCGGATCTTGTCAGTCGTTTCCTGAATAATCTCTGGACCAGTAATCTGCTAATCACCGACCTCGGTCCAACAAATAGGTGACCGACATTTCCTACCATAAATAGCTTCAAACGGCGCCATACCAATGCTCGCATGATAACTGTTGTTATACGAGAACTCAACCAATGGTAAATGGCTATCCCAATTGCCACCGAAATCGATGACACAAGCTCTTAACATGTCTTCTAGTGTCTGAATCGTTCGCTCCGTTTGACAATCCGTTTGAGGATGATAAGCAGTGCTAAGATCCAGTCTTGTTCCAAAAGCTTCATGAAGTGATTCCCAAAATCGTGCCGTGAAACGAGCATCACGATCCGATATTATGCTTAAGGGAATACCATGCCGGCTAATGATCTCATCAATATAAATACGAGTTAACTTTCGTACAGGGTACGTTTCGCGTATCGGTAAGAAATGAGCCGACTTTGTCAATCTATCAACTATCACCCAAATACTATCTTTACCGTTTGTGGTTCATGGGAGTTTAGTAATGAAATCTATAGAGATATTCTCCCACTTCCACATCGGTATTTCTGGTTGTAATAGCAATCCCGAAGGTCGCTGGTGTTCAACCTTGACTTTAGCACAGTTAAGGCACTTAGACACATATTCAGCAATATCCTTCTTCATTACAGGCCACCAGTACAAGCCCCTAAGGTCTTGATACATCTTATCAGAACCCGGATGGATTGAGTAACGAGACTTATGAGCTTCATCCATAATCACCATTCTAAGATCACCCCTGTTCAGTATCCACAACCGATTCAAATAATACATCAAACCATCATCCTTAGTTTCCAATAAAATCTCAGCCCCACAAGACATCTCATTCTTCAAGTTGTCTTGAGCTAGTGAGTGTTGTTGGGCTGTGAGAACATCATTACGGAGATTAGTGTGCACTCGGACACTATGGATCTGAACTTGACTTTTGCGACTAAGCGCATCTGCTACTACATTCACTTTACCAGGATGGTAACGAATTTCACAGTCATAATCGTTTAACAGTTCAACCCATCTCCGTTGTCTCATGTTAAGTTCTTTCTGATTGAGAATATGCTGTAAGATTTTATGATCAGTGAACACTACACACTTAGTTCCATAAAGATAATGTGTCCATATCTTCAAGGCAAACACGACTGCACCAAGCTCCAAGTCGTGTGTAGTGTAGTTCTTTTCATGTATTTTCAGCTACCTTGATGCATACGCCACAACCTTCCCCCGTTGCATGAGAACACAACCGAGGCCTAGGTTGGATGCATCACAATAGACCACAAAATCATCATTTCCGTCAGGCAGTGTCAAGACAGGAGCATCACAAAGTTTCTGCTTCAAAGTCTGAAATGCCTCCTCTTGCTTCGGTCCCCACTCGTATGGTTTATTCTTCTGTGTCAAAGAAGTGAGAGGGACAGCAATTCTGGAGAAATTCGAAATGAACCGCCAATAGTAACCGGCGAGTCCGAGAAACGATCGAATCTCCGTTGGTGTCTTCGGTGTACTCCAATTCTTGACTGCATCAATCTTTGCAGGATCCACCTGAACACCATACTCGTTGACTATGTGCCCCAAGAATTGAACTTCCTTAAGCCAAAATTCACATTTAGAGAATTTGGCATACAGTCGCTCTTTTCTCAGGATCTCTAAAACCAACTTAAGGTGTTTCTCGTGTTCTTCCTTGGTCTTTGAGTAGATCAAAATATCATCAATGATTACAATCACAAATTTATCCAAGTATGGCCTGCAGACACAGTTCATGAGGTCCATGAAAACCGCTGGTGCATTGGTAAGGCCGAAAGGCATTACCAGAAATTCATAATGGCCATATCTTGTTCTGAAAGCTGTCTTGGGAATATCATCATCATGTACACGAAGCTGATGATACCCAGACCTAAGATCGATCTTTGAAAACCATGCCGAGCCTTGAAGTTGATCGAAGAGATCATCAATGCACGGCAGTGGATATCGATTCTTAAGAGTATTTGGAGAAACTTCTAGTAAAGGTCTTAAGATGATGTCATGCACTAAAGCACATAAGTACCTTAGGAAGAAATGTATAACATTCTTAGCTCACATCGTGGATGTGACAAACTCCACGTGACAATACATGTATCATTGTAGATGACCGAAGTCAAAGACAACGACACACGGATGTGGCAACCTCCATGTGACAATACATGTCTCATTGTAGATGACCGAATTCAAAGACAACGACACACGGATGTGGCAAAATCCACGTGACAATACATGTCTCATTGTAGATGACCGAAGTCAAAGACAACGACACACGAATGTGGCAAACTCCACGTGACAATACATGTCTCACTATAGATGACCGAAGTCAAAGACAACGACACACGGATGTGGCAAACTCCACGTGACAATACATGTCTCATTGTAGATGACCGAAGTCAAAGACAATGACACACGGATGTGGCAAACTCCACGTGACAATACATGTCTCATTGTAGATGAGCGAAGTCAAAGACAACGACACACGGATGTGGCAACCTCCACGTGACAATACATGCAGTCGTTACGAATGACCTAAATCAATAGTAACAACTCATGGAATATGAAAATCCATAAATATGGAATTCATACAATTAAGCAAGTGTCTCCCATGTGTTAACGATTTGAAATTAAAAATTGGTATACATGTTTCACCTCCGATTTTTAAAACAAAACAGTTTAAAAGAAAGGGAGGTTATGAGAACTCACCTGAGTCCTTAGAACCAGTATTTTGTAGTATGCGCGCTCGCGTAAGAGGAAATAATCAATCCAACACTCTGTAGTTAATAAGTATACTGGTCATAATTCAATTCGACAACCGTATGTGTTTACTTTGACTCGTAAGTGTTTCATAAGCTTAGTTTATTTCACCTAAGATCAAATGATGCTCTAAGGATTTTATCAATAACCATTATTAATTTACAGTGTTAACTTGTTAGTTCTCTATATTATCTCATAATGAGAGTCAAGCCTTTAGCTCTCATGTATATCCTTGTAACTTTGTTAACCTAAAAGTGATAATCTAAATCATACCCACACCTTTACATGTATGCTTATTTGATTACTTTAACCACCTTGAATTTACTTTATTTAAAGAAAACTTCATGTTTAGCAAATTTACTCCTAAGTTGTTTAGATGAAACATTATTCATGTTCATCCACTATAATTCTCATTACTTGTATTTTAGTGAGAGAAAAGGTGATGGTTAATATAATCACCCATGCATACATGATTTCACATTAATTCTAATAATTCTTAGTCCTCCATTAATCTCAATTCGTTAGTTAAGTTCTTGTGAACCATGGGGCAGCGAACCTTTTAAAAAAAAAGAATAGGTTCGGCTTAACTTAACTAGGTTCGCCCCAATGGTGTTTCCAAGGTTCGACTACTACTAGGACCAAGGTTCGGCCCACATGCTGATCTGTAGACCGAGGGTTCGGCACCTGTAGTGGCTCAGGTAGGTTCGGCTAACCTTGAAGGTTCGTGGGCATGTACCTAAGTTCGTGGTTCAGCAGAGGGTTCGTTGGGGGGGGGGGGGTAGGTTCGCCTATCCCCACCGTTCGGCCTCCCCCTTGTTTCCCGCCGGTGCTGGTTCGTGAGGCCAGGGTTCGGCCCACCTAACTCCCAGCTAGAACAGGTTCGTTGCAGGCTGGTCATAGGCTCGTCCTAGGTTCGTAACTCGAGGAGGGTTCGTCTACCCAAAAGGTTCGGCCCCTACATGGTTCGGCCAAGGTTATTTACAGGGTTCGGCCAACCTTGCTCCGTGGTCACCCAGCCCCATCATCATCCTCATCACGTTTTTAGTTGATTATGTGTTCACCCATGATATCCTCCGTTTAATACTAATTCGGTTTCAACAAAACAAACCTACAAAGTGATTTAAGATAACATCCCAATACCCATGAACTTTCTTCCTAAAAACCGAAAATGAAGCAGTAGATTTACCTCGAATCGTTGTTCAAAAGCTGGGTTTCTTCGTATCCACTTGTTCCCCTCGATCACACGAACGCGTAGGCGCCAGGATCTCGCGAATTCGTCGGGTAACGAAGACGATAAGTTAGAGAGAAGATGTAGAGAGAGAAAGCGGCGTGAATGTGTTGTTTAAAGAGAGAAACGAGAGTGAGAAATGAAAGAGAAAAGGAAGTTTCTCTTCCTTATATAGCGTGTAGTCACCATGTGTTCGGTCTCGTTTCTATCGCGATAACATATAATAAATGTTCGGTTTTTACTCGTTAAACATATTTAAAATATAAGACATTTGATTAAATAAGTTTCATTTTCAATAAAATAGCTTTCAATGAAAATCGTTTAAATAAAAGGTCTCCGTCTATTTTTGTTAAATAAATTATTTAAATAAACGATTTGTTCGTTTTCGTTTTAGGTTATGATTCCTAATAAACGTTTTAAGTTTTCATTTATTAATTAATATCGTTTGATATTATTTAGTTATCTCGTCGAAACACGTTACTTACGTACGTATTCGTAAAGATCGTCACCTTTACGAATCCAACGCTCGTATTGTATTTCGATTCAATTTACGATTTACGATTTATGGAATATTGTTTCAGAATATTATTCTTAATAATTATATTCGTGTGAATCGTCACCCACGCGAATACATTATTAAGTTAATATTTCTGAATTAATATCCGCGTTTAACTTACGTTCGTAATCTCACCATCGCGTATTCATTTCCAATTGTACCTCCATTATTTATTAACTTTAATATTATCCACCCAATCCAAAACCCACTAAACCCTAGTCACTGACACATCCATGATAGACCGAAATATGCATATGTATAGGGCATATGTAAGGGTCAGTCGCAACTGCCCTAGCCACCGTCCCACCGCTATTTCGATAGACCATGACCATGTGTCCTTGATTATGTTTAGTAACCAAACAACAACCAACTTAAATCCCCTTTCCGTTTCCAAACGAGTAATCCATATCCTCTGAACTGTGACTGCGATAAACTCTCTGGTTCTGTTTAGTTGGATTTCAACTAAACTTCCCATGGTTTACGCGTATAATATGTTCTAAGTATGTATACCAATAATTGTGATAATCATCAAATAATGCATTCATCATTAATAATAATAAATCTCAGGTCGTAACAGTACAATCGTACGGATGTACGGAAGTACGGACGACCGGAAGTACAGTGATGTTACAAGTATGATGGTGAATTGGAAGCCAGAGTCCTCAACAAAGCATACATATCACCGCAGTTCAAGTACTTAACTCATGTACTGATTCACTACTTGGGTTTGAGACACGGGGGATTTGATGAGCTGAGGGAGACTATACATGGTGTTTTTCTTGCTTTGGTGCTGAATCAACCATTTAACTTCTCAGAGATGGTATTCACACATCTGAAGGAGAATGTCTATCTCAAGGGCGACATGAAGTTTCTTATGTACCCGAGATTCCTTCAGTAGATCTTTGATGCTCAAGTACCCAATTTGCCAAAGACCAGTACATACATCATTCGGTTAATGCACATGAACGACATCACTCTTAACAGAGTGTTATCATACAGAGGAAATGATACAAAGCCTCCAGTTCGTGCTTTATTTGGTCATCTCCATAACCTAGAGTACATTGCACCTGGTGGAAGGAAATGGAGACATGATGACTCTGATTCATGTTCTGAGGATATCATAGTGCTGGGTGGTGATGATGGAGATGATGGTGGAGATGTAGGTGATGGTGGTGTGGGTGTTAGTGGTTCAGGTGCTGATGTTGGTATTTCTGGAGCTGGTGTTGATGTTACTAGTGATGGTGCAGGTGATGTCGATGTTAGTGCTAGAGTTAGTGCCTCTATTGCTTATGATGATGTGGATGTCGATGCTTTACTAGATTTAGACTTGATGACTACCACTGAGGCCACAGTTTCCACCCCATTAGAGATGGGTGGCACCACTTCAGCATAAGTGAGAGATGATTCAGATGAATCAGGTGATGCTGGTAGTGAAGATGATGATGAAGAAGGCTCTGAAAGCTCAAATTCTGACAAGCCAGATGATGAGTTTGAGAATGTTATGGTGGGCACAAGGCTTGTGAAGAAGAGAAAGAGGCCTAGTCTGACAGAGCAGGAGAGTGAGGAGATTAGGGATCCATCCTTTATCCCTGAGTTTGACTTTTCTCCTCCCCCACGTACTTCCATTTCTACATCTGTTGTTGCTGTTGTCCAGTCCACATCATCCCCTCCTGCCAAGAGAAGAAGGAATAAGTTTGTCCTACATAGGTGGTCAGAACTGTCTTCTGTTGCAGCAACCACTGTTACATCAGCTGCAACAGTTGCAGTTTCTTCACTGACCAGGTCAAGGGCAACTACTTCACGTATTACTATTGCCCCTTTGACTTCTTCTGGTGCTCCCACTGCAGTCTTCACTGCAGCTTCTTCTGGTCCCTCCACCACATGAGCTGATCTGTATATTCCTACTGTTTCAGTGGTTGAATAGCTCATTACACTGAACAATTTGGTTCTTAGGCTGATGGAGAGGAACCTTCAGCAGGAGGAAGCCATAGCCCAACTCACTCAGAGGGTCAGCGAGCAAGATGCTCTTCTATTACAGGCTGTTGACAAGCGTGCTGATTTGAGGGCTAGGTCAGCTGAGCAGGAGGTGCTATTGCTCAAGTATGTTGATGAGCACAACCAGTTGGCACTGACTGCCTTTGGATTCAGTGATAGGATACTAGCTCTTGAGGCCGAAAACTCGCGATTAACAGAGCAAGTTGAAATCCTCAAGGAGTCTACTCCTAGGATCGAGGGCACTGAAGCTGACTCCCATGATTCAAATCAAGATGAAGAAGAAGACGAAGAAGAAGAAGACGAATATGATGAGGAGAAAGTTGACTATGAGGATTCTAATAAAGACAGTGATTCAGATGATGATGATGATAGTGCCGGAAGTGGGTCTACCAGTTCTTCAAGTGCATCAGGTCAGCAGTCCCCTCCTACTGAGATCCGGACCAAGACAAATCATGACAAAAGTGCCAAGCCTCCTCCTCCTCCTCAAACTGAAGAGCCTAAAGCTGGAGAAGAGGTTGAAGCAATGCCAGTGAGGCGGATTTTGGATGAAAAGCTTACTATGATCTTGGACGCTCAGCCCATTATCCAACATTCTATTAGCTACGATAAGGAGGAAGGAGAGATTATTCACTGTTTGTCTAAGGAGCAGATTGCTGAACTCTTAAGGTTAAATCCTGATGAGGTGATTTTGGATGAAGCTACCATTCCAGTCTCTGATATTCCTTCTCCTGAAGCCTTTAAAGACATTGATGAAGTTATTTTGGAGGATATCACTGAGCAAGAGGTCATCAAGTATACTTCAGCTGAAGATCAACTACCTACCTTTACTGATCTTCTCGGACAACACACTGAGGAGGAGCTAAACAGGAAGGTTGAAGAAAAGATCAGCGGTGGTGAGTCTTCAGTAGAAGACATTCAAAGAAGAAAAGAGGAAGGGGAAGCATATTGGCAAGTGTTAAAGATGGAAAGCGTTGCTCCAATGCCAGCTTCACACACTAAAGTTTATAGGACCAAGGGATACAAATCCGAAGGTCAGGTTCTAAGCTGGGCATACTTTAAATACTTGAACTGCTATGCAGTCAAGAGGGAGCGAGGAATACAGTACTTCTGGTACCCCCATGACTTCAAAACGTTGCCAGGATTTGAAGTCAACCAACTAGCACGTTTGAAGATGCTCTACAATGAAGATTCAGGGATGTCTGCATGGTTTTCAAGACAAATCCAGTTTGAATACCAGAAGAGATGGATCAACTTTAAACCGCAGCAACCGGAGAGGTATTACCTACCGGAGATAAACGCTGATACCCGCAAGCATAAAGTTATCCTGAAGTGGTTGCCTCCGAAGGTTATGAGGAAGATTCCATTACAGAAGACGCCTCATGACATTTTGGACAGTTTCCGATAGTGGTACTACGATGGGAGAATAGCTGAAGCAGTGATTGTGTTGTGCAAAGACAACAAATGGGATACATTGCGTATATTTGATCCCATGTGGCTGACTAATCTGTCACACAACGATGTTAAAGCTTTATGCAGATATCAGATATTATTCGAAGTTGTAGATATGGAACAAGCACTACAGTTCATGAAAGTCATCCGGATTTGCATAGTGTTTGGGATTCATGTCGGCTCTGATTGGAAAACTATATTAGACAAGTATTTCAAGAAGGGTGCTGAAAAGTAACGAACTAGGTCCAAGGAGGAGTATGTTGGTGCACATAAATGTCCCTAGTTCTATGTTTCGTATGATCTTAATGTTCAAAGTTTATCTTATTAATGAAGATTAGTTATTCTATATTGTTCTTTAATGTTTATTCAAGTTTATATGTGTTTGACTATTGTTGACTTTGATTATATATATGATATAGACCCATTCGTACGAATGACCCTAAGAATGACGTCATTCAGGCTAATGAACGCCTAGCGAATGACTGGGGCGAACGAATGAGTCATCTTCATGACTCATTCGGTTGACCAAGCTCATTCGGTTGAGCCATTAGCCGAATGAGTGATTCGGCCACTCATTCTGCCGAATGGGTACAGTCTATATAAACCTCTTCAAACAGATTCAAACCTAACTTTTTCGAGCCTCATCTCTTCCCAGAGCACTCTAGTGTCATACCCTTAGGGTTTTGAGCGGTTCTTGCGTCTCCAACTTCGATTCTAACCCCGTGGTGTTCGATCTTGATCCAAACGTTCACTCCTCATCGTCAGATCGCCACGGGGCTTTTGGATTTCGATTGGAAAACCCTGAGATAGGATTCCACACTATTCCAGTGGCTGTAGAGCAGATCCCTTGGTGAATCGGATTGTTTCCGGGCTCCAAATTGGTCCTACAGTCCTTCTCAGGCCCTACAAAAGTATGGCACCTCATGAGATTAATGGAATAACCATTATGATATCGGAATACGTTATTGTCTAGGTTTTCATTGATTATAAGCCTTAGTTTATTCAAACTTAAATTGAGGGATCTTACTTATTTGCCCAAATTTAAATAGGGGACTTACAATATCGCCCAAACTTATAATAAATAAGTTTTATTTTTAGCTAAGTCAATATTACGATGTGAAATTCCTGGTTTGAGAACACATGTATCCCATCAATCACTTAGTAACTTTATGTTTTTTTATTTGTATACATAAATATCTATCACATGCGCTGCGTGTGGAATCCACGGCGCAGTGACGATTGATGGTTGAATCATGCACAAGTATTGAAAGAACAACCACAATGTTTACTATGTTTCATAATGTTAAACATGGTTTGATTACAAATCTTTACCAAAAGTGTACAATTATTTGACCTTAAAAATAATGTTTACACAAAAAGATCAGACAATATGATTAAACAAAAAGGAATAAGTGTGTTTCTAATCCATCCTAGCTTGTTTCCTGATCTTGATCTTTCTTAATAGGTCGCCTTAGTTGTCCATATGATATCTATCCTTGATCCCCTAAAACATGTGAAAAGTAACTATCAACTACAAGTAGTTGGTGAGAACAATAGGTTTAACATTTTAAAATGTAAAGATGCAGTTTTAAACAATATGAATAAAACATAATTTAAACTGTAACTATAACATGGATATTTGTAACATTGATGTGTCGGTTTATATATACATATATATATAATGGTTCAACACTATCGAGTAATAAATCGAAATAACCTAAACCGAAGTACACACTACAGGCAAGTGTACCTGACGTATGAAGTATAGCTAAGGAAAGTCCGGACATCGAACCTAAGGACATAAAATCGGCTAATAAACCCTAACTGTAAGCCTAAAGAAATGAGAAACTTACTAAATTTAGAAAACGGAATTGATTTTACGAAAATGACTTTAAACAATTAAAGAAATTAAGAAAACTAAATAAGTCAACTCAACACAACAAGAACTAGAAAACCAAATATGAAGGAGAATCTACCTAGACTAGGAATCTTAAAAGAATCTAAACAGATATCGGGAATGTCTAACTGAATGATACCAGATCTAATGATACAACATATTCAGGAACTTATGGAATAATAGATCTCATGTTCAGATGCTCCAACTTAGAAAGATCCTAATAGTTGTGTAAAGCTTACCGGAATGTAAGAATGGATCACCGAATCAGTCTCTCCAAACTGGCAATGCTTAAGACCTTTACGGTTGAATAGCTTGGTCAGTCTAAACAACCACAATGTACCAAAGCACAAATGAATCAATCTAATTAAGACTAATTATGAATTTGACATACATAGCATAAACAATCAACAACTAATACAATGATCATGTGAATTACCCGAAAAACCCGTTTAAAACACGATATCCCGACACCTTATTACTTGATTCCTTTAAGGTGGTATATCCTACTGATTACAATCTGATTATATGATGTTCTTATGATTTATTAGGATTAGTCAATTCATAATTAGGTTAAAAACTAGTTTTTATCCCAAAATCATGTAAAAATCAAGTTTTTATCGAAACCGATTCAAACCTTATTCACAAGATAGTATTACCATGTAATCAGATCATTCATAATAGTCTAAAAGCATTCACAATCATTCATAATCAGATTCAAATAAAAAACAAAGCTTCATTCAATCAACACAAACCTGAAAAACCGCTTTTTCATCCGAAAATCATCCAAAGTCTAGGTAGATTAAAAGATCTAGCCAAGAATAATCATCCAAACATTCAATAACATGAAATCAGATCTAAACATGGTAGAAAATTCAAAATCAAATGGAAAAGAACAACGAACACGCATAAACAAACCCGAAAACGAGTTCCGAGCACTTGTATACGCGATCTGAGCCTCCCCTGAGGGTCTGAATTGAACCCAAAGCTTCAAAATCTTCAATTTTATGTTCTCCCTTTGTTTTCAGCCGTCCTTGGGTGATAAAAACACGAATTAGGGTTTCCCATGGCTAAAACAAGTGAAAAATTACAAAGACTCACGATCTGAGGGTCAAAAACCGGTTCAAAAGGGCTCAAAAGGGGTCCAAAGTGGCTAGTCAACGCGGGTCCAAAGGGCCAGAACGGCTGGTCAAAGCAGGAGGAGGGGCGCGTGTCAGCGGGTCGGCCATCCAGGTGGCGCACAGGGTGGCCTGTGAGGCAAAGTGGGGCATGCGCGGGTCAAGGACTGGGTACTAGCTTCCTATGCCGGTCAAGGTGGATTTTTAGGGCTGATGTGGCGAATTCTGGTGCTGAAACGTGTCCCAGCCGGCTCTAACTTTCCAGAAATTGCAATTTCACCCCTAAACTTCCAGAAATCCATTTTTAAGCCCCGAAACTTCCTGAAATACACTTTTTAACCCCGAAAATTCTAGAAATTATATTTCTCGCTTCCAAACTTCATAAAAATTATTCCGGGCTTCGGTTTCGTCATAAATACGAATGTTTATTATCGTGAAACCGACAAAAGTAACATGAAAAATAAAAAATAAGTAAAAATTAACTAAAATCTAATAAAAACTAAATAAAAAATCTAATAAAATAAGATAAAATACTAAAAATAAGAACTAAAACGATGTGTAAATAACGACATATAAAAATCCCCACACTTGAACTTTGCTTGTCCCTAAGCAAACCTTAAGCAATGCACAACAAAACCTAATTCAAAAACATTTCATATTAGATCAAACCGAACATGGGTTTACGAATTAATTATACAATCATTCACAAGACTTACAACGATCAATAGATTTACAACCCAACATGGCCCATGATGTTGAATTCATTCAACAACAACTCCACATTGCTGCAACACGGCCAATATAACCTATGCGGGTAAATTTAATTAGCAGCAAATCCATATTGCCGTAAACGCGTCCAATCTGAAGTTAGTTTTTAAAACAAATTTAAAACGCTAACTGAAGGCTTGGCGTAACAAAATGTGTCCGCTTTCCCTTGTTGTGATCACCTAGTACTAACTTTATCAAGAATATGATCAAGAATGTATGAATGAATGAATGAATGTGTCTTGATGTGTATAAGTTTGTTTACAACAATTTACACCATGACTACAGGTTATGAGATTTATACCATTAAAATGTTTTACTGGTATAAAATGTTTGATCAATGGTTGAATGGTTGAATACATTGGTTGAATACAAAGGTTGAATGGTTGAATACATTGGTTGAATACAAAGGTTGAACTGTTAAATAAACTGTTCCTTTAATGTTCCAAAGCTTACATTTTTAGAAGTTTATAAAACCTGTTATTGTGGAAGAGTCTTATAAAAACTTACTTAATAAGGTTGTATCATGAAAGTATTAGATCACATGCTTCACCTTAAAACAATTATAAAAACTAAAATAGGGGCTATGTTCTCACCTAGGTTTGTTGTTAAATGAACTATGATTGTGTACCATTGCTCTCACTTGTCGTTGTAATTTGGTTGTATTCAAGTTCGTGTGTTTTAATTGATGGACTTGTGATTATGTGGTATGGTTGTAATTCTATTTTATGTACCCACTTACACTTATGAATAAATGTTTGGGTTATGGTTATTTTGTGATTGGGTATACTTGGTTATTCCATATATCCCGATAAACCATTTAATTTTGACCTTAGGTTATTGTAATAAAATTTATATCATGTTCAACATAGGTTTATGTAGTTGAAAATACATGTGACTTAGTTTCCATACATGACTCATGTCATGTAATAAGTTACTTGATTCTGTTAGATTTATATAAAAGTCTTTATTTCCTATTTTAAACAAATAAATATGTTAAAATCCTTCTAAGTTAAACTCAAAGATGATTAAATCTCAAGTGACAACCATGTAGGGTTGATTAAGCCTTGAACCTTAGGCTTACACTATCGATCGTTCATTGTGCTTTGATTAGTTTCGCTTGCTTAAAGCTTAGAATACTTGAACTAGGCTAAGAAAAATAGTATTGACACGAGATCGATTAACCAAAGTGGTTTGCTCAAAGATGGCCCATTGTAACCTTTGTACATTCAGTCAAGGTAAGCAATAACAAGAACAAAACAATGTGCCATCATATACTATGTGTCAATGTGAATCTTATGAACTAGTGTGTATGTTTTAGGAATTCATTTAATTTATGATTAAGTATATATTTTATTGATTATAGTCAGATACGCTAGGCAAGAACTCTATTGTAGTATATCGAAACGGTGGTGGGTTGGCGGCTGATAAGGCAGGTAGCCGGACTATACGTATGCCCTATACATAAACTATGTTCGGTATATTGGAATAGTGTTAGTGCGTAGTGTCATGATGAATAATTGAACAAATGAATCATTTAAACAAAATCATAATGTGTAAGCGAGACTCGTATCATTATGGGTGACGATCCATAAAAATATCAATGTTGAACTTATTGTTACGAGTAAACGTTAATAAATACATAAAATAACCAAAAACGTATATAATTACGGGTATACACGTAAATATATTCGTTAACGGCTTTAAAACAAACAAACATTACAAAATGCGAAAAATATTATATTTTTATGGGTTACAATTTTTGAAACTCATTAACTACAATCCAAAAATCTAAAATGCAAGACTATATATTTAATTACGTAACAATTACGTCTCGTTCGTAAAAATACGCTAAACCGAAACCGATCGAAACTAAACACGCGAGAAACCACCCGGAGTATAAAAACCCTTGTCAATCAGGTCCAATTAATTCTTGTTTATATTCTTGCTTTATTTTGCAGGTAGAACACAAAAATCTCAAGATGGCTCTTAAGGAGTCAAGCTGGGGTGATGAGATGTAAGAAGAATTGTGTAGTTTCATAAGCTCCAGGTTCCGTTACCTAGGGGAAAATGCCAATCGGAACCATATGGGTCTTCAAAACAAGAAAGATGATTTGGGTAAAATCATCAGGAATAAAGCTAGGTTGGTAGTCCAGGGATTCTACCAACAAGAAGGTATTGACTATGAGGAGGTCTTTGCATCGGTCGCAAGATTTGAAGCTTTTCGCATCTTCTTGGCCTATGCTTCCTACATGAACTTCACAGTATATCAGATGGATGTGAAGATGGATTTCTTGTATGGAAAGGTTAAGGAAGAAATTTATGTATGTCAACCCCTGGGTTCGAGGATTCGCAGTATCCCGACCACGTCTACAAGCTAGACGAAGCCGTGTACGGTCTTCATCAGGCACCGCGAGCATGGTATGCTACCCTCACGGATCATCTTCTAGCAAATAGATATACCCGTGGAGCCATCAATCAGACACTTTTTGTTCGCAAAGAGGAGGATGATTTGATTCTCGTCCAGATCTATGTGGATGACATTATATTCGGTTCCACAAGCTCGGTGCTGTGTAAAGAGTTTGTGGCCGTCATGAAGAAGAAGTTTGTGATGAGCTCAATGGGGGAGATGACCTTTTTTCTTAGGTCTTCAGGAAAAGCAAGATCCAAAGGGTGTGCTAATTCATCAGGGCAAGTACGTCACCGACATTCTCACCAAGTTCAACATGTTGGACTCAAAGCTCGCGTCCACTCCTATGGCTACACGTCCTGTTTTGACTTCGGATTTAGATAGTGAAAATGTTGATAAGGATCTTTACAGATCTATGATTGTTTCACTGATGTACCTGACCGCAAGCAGACCAGTCATCATGTTTTCTGTATGTAAGTGTGGCACATATTAGGAGAATCTGAAGGCTTCCCATCTGATTTTTGTGAAGAGGATCTTTCGCTACCTCGTCGGGAAACCTCGTCTCGGTTTGTGGTATCCAAAAAACTCTGAGTTCAGTTTATTTGCTTGCTCTAATAGTGATTTTGGTGGTTGTAATTTAGACAGGAAGTCAACCACATGTGGATGTCAGTACTTAGGATATCGCCTCGTCTCGTGGAAATGCAAGAAGCAGACAACCGTGTGAACCTACACTGCAGAAGCTGAGTATGTCGATGCCTCTAGTTGTTGTTCTCAGGTCATCTGGATGCAACAACAGCTTCTTGATCACTGTTTGAATTTTCTTAACTCTCCTATATATTGTGATAATGAAGCTGCTCTACATATCGTCAAGAATCTGGTACAACATTCCAAAACTAAACAAATTGATATCTGGATTCACTTTATCTGGGACTGTTTCAAACGTAAGTTTGATACATCTTGAAAAGGTCCACGCAGATGACAATCTGGCGGATCTTTTCACTAAACCGTTCGATACAGCTCGCTTCCATCATCTGCTTGCCTCACTCAAACTAATAAGTTTTGATTAAACAAATTTTTGTAAATACTTTAAATTTTGTGTTTTGTTTTATTTTAATTTTTAGTTCACAAATTTAGGGGGAGAATATTTACAAAAAAAAAAAAAAAGACTTTTGGTCTTTGAGTCTATTTATAAGTTTAGAAAATTTTCAAAAAGAACAAAAATATTTTTTTTGGTTTAAACGTAATCTACAAGTTTAGGGGGGTTGGAATCTAAGAAAAATAAAAAAAGATTATGCCTTTTCAAAATTTAAGAAAAATACAAAAAGATTTTATTTGGATAGTCAGGTGAAGTGGTTCATGGGAAGTGAAATGATTTCTGACACTCAGAAATTCACTACCTTAGTATAATTTATAAAAGAATAACAACTTTAGATAAGTATAAATCACTAAGAAATTAAAGCACGTTTTCCTAACAAGGAGATCGGATATGATCATTCAAACACATTAAATATATAAAAATAAGTGAGAAGTACTGAAAAATAAGATAACCGGACAAACGCAACAACTATTTGACTTTTTGTAGAAATCCTTAAGTCAAAATAAGATTATGTTTTGATAAACTTGAAATCGTTTTGAGAAAACTCGGGAATTTTCTATGTTTTGTGGGAACAAATAGCGGAAAATACTTACTGAATCATCCTCTGTTTTGCGTAAGCAAGGATCTGGATGTGTGACGTTAAGACCAATGTGTCTGCAGATCTATAAAATAAAAGATGTCGATAAGGACAAAGATGATAGAACCCCTTCTTGTTCTTGACTCTAATCTGAAAGATCTTTTCTTTCTTTTCTAACCTTAAAACTCTGTCAAAACGTTTTAAGTTCGTTGAAACACAATCAAGTTTTGAAACAAAAGATTTCACAAAATTGATAGGTTGCATGTAAATCTGGTTTAATTGTCTGATTGCCCATAAACTTCCTAAAAGGATTTTCAGAAAAACCTATAGAAATTTTTTGATCATAAATCTTGTCTTAAAATTATGGATAAACGAGTGAAAATCATTCGTGGGGTATAATTATTTTTAAGGTGGTCAAGTTTCTGATACAAATTTGATCCCATAAAATTGACCCGACTCAACCTTGAACTCGTCCAAAGTACTTGAAATTATTTTATTTTACTTTACTTTACTTTACTTTTACTTTACTTTACTTTATTTTATTTTAAAAACTTAGAATCTTTAAATAATTTAAGTATTCGAAATGGGTATTCGCAGTGAGGTTCTCAAAACGAAGTGCTCGAAAGGGTGTACTCGATTTCGAGTACATAAACTCAGTATATAGTTTGAGTAGTCAGCATTTCAAGTACCATAACATTTCGAGAACCCATACTCTCTCTCTAGGTGATCTCCTATTTTGTGCACATTTTCGAGAATCCACTCCGACTACCTTATAGATCATCTTTAAACGAACCTAGGTATAGAATTTCATAAGATTTGGACCGCTAAATAAAAAGCAATCGAACAAAAACCGATTTCAAGTACTTATGTTCGTAAACCGAGAGTCTTTTGGTCAAATAACCTTGAAATACTCGAAATTGGAAACCAATTTTCACATATGTTGGTTGCCTATAAATTCCAAGCATTTCGAGTACAAAATGGAATTCTAAGGAGCAAAATTGAAGGAGTTATGGAGGAATTTCAGTTCTCAAAATTTGAAAATAGAGTACTCCAGTTCCAGAAGCAAGTTTTGTGAACTTTGGTTTGTGAACCCTTTTTCGTGAACTTGTTTCGAGAACCTAATTTCGAGAATCGATCCTTCTTCGTGTACTCCCTTAATTTCGAGTACCTCTGAAATTTCGAGAACTGTTGAAATTTCGAGAACCCCTGAGTTTCGAGAACTTCTTTATTTTTGAATACTTGCTTTTCGAGAACTGTATTTCGACTTCGATTTTGACTAACTTTGACTCAATAATTGGCCGTTGACTTTGAGTAAAAGTCAACCTTTGACTTTGATTTTTTAATTCTTTAATTTATTTTAATATTTACCTAACTTACCTCGTTTCTGTTTCAGATGGCTGAGCTAAGGTTTGTTCAGGATCACAACATGTCCGCATTTCTCGGTGATCCTCCCGAGAAGCATTGGATGTTTAAGAGCATGGTAGACGGATTGATACTATTGTCAGTAAACTATGCTATCATGGAGCATCCTCAGAACAACTCCACATTTATTCATGATTTCTGAAATTCCATTGCCGAGAACACGGACACACATGGGAACATTTGTTTCAACGGAAGAGTTCAGGGACAACCGGTGATTGTTACCGAGCAGATCATCCGGGAGTGTCTATAGTTTGGGGGAAAAGACTCTGATCCCATAGAACATGATTAGGAGCTGATACAAAGCACCATCTTTAGGATGGGTTACGAGGGTCTTTACCCTCCTACAAAGAAGAAGCTTCTTTATCCATATTGTAGATACTTAGCACACATTGTTACTCAATGCCTCTTAGGACACAAGGGAAGATATGACGTTCTGAACCAAACACTAAGTTCGTGTATGGTTGCCATTGTACTGGGCCTGGACTTCAACTTCTCCAAGATGATACTAAGGGACATGTACGAAAACATTAAAGGAAAGAGAAAGGAGATATTTCTGGCGTTTCCCATATTTATACAGATCATCATCAACAAGAGGCACCAGAATCTCATCCCGACTGTTGGAACCCTGCCTTTAAAGAGAATGAAGGAAGATATCTTCTCTTATATGACAATGAACAAGAAGGTTAAGAAACAATGCATCGGTGCCCGTACCTTGGAGAAATTTGGGAGATTATTTGCAGGTTTAGGAGAAGAAGCTGGTGATCAAGGCAACCTAGTCGCCTTTTGTAGCAGAGGAGCATGATCATGCCTCTGCAGGCACCACAGCAGAAGCCAACAAGGCTGTTGAGGATATGTCATCTGAGTCATCATCATCAGGAGAGGAAGAACTCATCAAGGAGCCCGTTCATGTGACTCCTCCTCTCTCACGGGCAGAAATGGAAGAGATAAAAGACACTGATTACATTCCCTCTCCCGAGTCTTCTCCAAAGAAAAAAAAGATTAAACATGATGTCAAAGCGATCAAGGGATCCAAGGCTGAAGAAGAAAGCAGCTGGCACCTCCACCTCATCTCAGACACAGCCACAACCACCAAAGAGACAGCCAAAACCACCACACTCCTCCACCACACCAGTCACTCAATCCACACCATCCAAACCCGCCTCTAAACCAGCAACTAAACCAGCCACCCAAATTACATCAGCCACATCCACCCAAGCCACCAAACCACCTCACACTTCCACAACCACCATTCTACCACATACATCCGCCACAACTGAAGCCACCCAAGCATCAAAACCACTATCTCCTCCACCAACACACACCTCACCACCAGATTCCCCAACTCCCATCAACTTTTCTCAACTTCCACCATCACCACCCAAAGCCCGTGATGACAAGGGTAAGGCACCGCTTCAGACCCCATCGCCTTACATACCCGAAAAGGTACCAGTTGACTTAATATGGT
Organism: Mikania micrantha; assembly: GCA_009363875.1. Classification (NCBI taxonomy): domain Eukaryota; kingdom Viridiplantae; phylum Streptophyta; class Magnoliopsida; order Asterales; family Asteraceae; genus Mikania; species Mikania micrantha. The sequence continues at coordinate 55,467,720 of CM018695.1, forward strand.
TACAAGAGAGGGTGTTCTTTCTTGAACAAGACTCAGCCTCCAAGGATATAATCATTAATAACTTGCAGGAAGGCATGATAAAGATATTTGAACAACTCAGAAAACAGAATAAAGATATTGGCCTCCTAAAGAAAGAAAACACATAGATGAAGAAAGTGATCAAAGAACTGAAAGGATCCAAGTCTGTTGTTCAAGAAGAAGAGAAAGCAGATAAAGATGATGATGATGATCAAGAAGAAAAGAAAGAGAAAGATGATGATGACAATGACTATGACGAAGACGATAAGAAAGGCAAAGATGAAAAAGATGATGATGACAATGATGAATACGATAAGAAAGACAAAGATGACAAAGATGATGATGAAAATGAAGAATACGATAAGAAAGACAAAGATGACAAAGATGACAAAGATGATGATGATGATGGTAATGATGGTCAAGGCAAAGACACCTCAGGGAAAAAGGATGATAAGCCTGCCAATGACGACCAATAAGGAGATGACTCTAGAAACCCTTCTTCCTTAGAGAAGCCCCTAGACCCTTATGATGACTTATTTGGGGATCTTTCTGATAGTTTTCTATTTGAAGGCTATGGAGAAGTATTGAAGGATGTGGGTTTTGGAGACTTGTTCACAAACGTGTCTATGGATTCTGTATTTGACGCCATATGTAAACAAGAGCGTGAAGAGTTGGCCGAATCTTCTGCATGAGAATCCAAAGAAGAAGAACCAGAGAACATCATACTTGGCAACATCTCCATAGATCCTTACATTGACTATTTGTATGCTCACAAATATGTCAACGCACTTGGACATGAGGTCAAGTCACTTGGGAAGGTTATTCACAGTTGGTTTAACAAGCAAAGGTGATTGGACTCCTGCTCCCTTGGAAGTGTAGAAATCATGGCTGGGTGAAGAAAGCAACATACACTTCCAGCTCCCAAGATCTATTCGCTATTCAGAAAAAAAGATCAGAGGTTACAAGCTGGATGTACAACAAAGAAAAGCAACTGTATGTTGTGAAGAGGCTAAATGGAAAGCTTGAATACTTCAAGCATCCTCATGCTTCCATGCCAAAGTTTGACATCAAGAGCATCAACAAGGCAGTATTCTACAATTCGTCCAAAGATAGTCAGGCCGAGTTGTTTGCGAAATTCCCGAAGGATCAGTGCGACAAAGACTATCCCATGATGAAGACATCAAAAGGAATAAGATACGTCTCTTCGTGCATTATTGATCCAGTCAAACAGAAGCCATGGATTTACTGCATATATCCTCCTCCTGCAACTGATAAAGAAGTACCAATTTCATCACGAGTTCCAAATAACATGCTGAAGAACTTTGACTTCTAGTACTTCAATAAGAAGACACATGCAGCGGTTATCATGAAGACAAAGGGTGATTTGCATGATCTGTACATAATCTTAGACCCGATGGACTTGCTAAAGTTTGGCAAAGACGATATGTAGGTGCTGCACGACAACCCCATTCACACCTATGGAGGTTGGGACGAAGAGGCTAAGCGTGTTGTTGCATTAGCTATGGAGATGAAGTTGTATGCAGGTGCCGGTCCTCACTCTGTCACGCTTGCTATCGATTGATTTCATCAATCAAGGGGGAGTTTGTAGAGCCCAATTCAGAGACAAAGACTGACAAAATCAATCTGTGATCAGATGAAGACCCAGTTTTGCTTATTTTCGTGTACTTAGTATTTTCGTGTACTTTAAATTTTTGAGTACTCAACCAATTCGTGTACATAGGTTTGAGTACTCCTAATTGTAGTATAAATAGACGCATTTTGTACTGCATTAGAGTTGGATTCCCAAGGCAAAGTTCTCTAGACGTATTAAGGCTTTGGTCTTGTAAAGTTCACGATTTTAATCAAAGATTGCATTTTTCCATCCCTTATGTTGCTTCTAACTTGGATTCCGCACTCGTAGGAGGTATTTGGTGTCGATTGGAGTGATAAAGCTCGAGTCTTGATCAGGATCTGGACCTACAATACAAAACACCTGATTACATTATTTGTTTTTTTATAATCTACTCTCTAATATCTTTATCTTCTCTTCACACATCCCCCGAATCCCATGAGTAACTGTAATTAAACAAAAAAAACAACCATATTGCTCAGTAATGGAATAACAATAGTAACAGTGATGGAATCCAAAAAAAACAATTATCGAAGTGGCAACGATCAATAGTAACGGAAATAATAAGTTCTACGGAAGCATTACAACTGTAAGGATCATAACAAAACATATTATAACGAACTAACCATATGATTGATAATTATTCAGAACAAAAATATAATAAAATAATTTTTATGGTAAGGAGATACCCATTTGAGCACAAAACAAAACAAATGGTGTACACAGACTCGTTGGCCTAATATACTAAATTGTGAGCTGTATGTGGGCACACACCAACACTCACCAAAATGAAACAATTATCCTAGGACCAGTCCATACGCCTCTTCAAAATTCAGTATGTGCACAATTGTACTATCTAACTACTAAATAGAGACGCCGTGAACCAGTCATACCTTCACCGAAAGTGCTACGCCATTGATGCCCCAATGACGCACCGGTATAATCACCTACCGGAGGCTTGCTCGGGTATCGGATTCGAAACAATTACAGATACAAGCAATCAAATATCTAAACAAAGGCCATATGAAATAATATCAAACGTCAATATAACAGATAATGCGATAATGAATGCAATATTATAATTAGATCGCACGCGTAACAAATCAGAATCAGAGTCAATAGATGCTCGAAAACCAAGCGGTTCAACTTAATGAAATGAATAAAACAATACTATAAGTAACGAAAAGAAAATCCATAACTTAGTCTTTAGCAAATAATGAGATAACAAGAAATCCAAATATTTCTCGATTCAGAAATCTGTGTTTTTATATAATTTCATGTTAGTTTAAACAAATCTTGATTCAGACACGTAATCGGTTAGATTTTAATGAGTTGTACCCTTTAACATTTAATCGGCCGGGTCGATTTATTTGGTTAAATAATCTATTATAGTTTATGATTATTCAATTTGTTTATTTCATTATATTGAGTATTTAAACTTCTTTTCTTTAGAACAAAACGACACTTAAATTCTCAAAAGTGTTCAAAGACTGTTTTAATTCAAATCTGGGCTTAAGAAGGGTCAAACCCATAACAATTTGCACCAGTGACTTAACAATTTGCTCTAGACCTCCAACCGTTAACCCTTCTGTTTGTTCATAATTTTATTGTTTCACAACTTGGTCATTCTCTTCATTATTCGTCCTTTGGTTTTTTGAAATTACATAATAGATTACTACTTTTAGGGATTTGTATAAAATATAAATCTTCTAGACTTTATAGTCATTACAAATTGAGATTTACTTGGTATTCACGAAATTATTATCCTCTAGTATGTACATGTTCACGATTATCTAAATGAAATATGGATGGACTAAAAAATATACATAGCTCAAAATGATTGAAAGCTTTACCTTAATAGCAACACGAAAGCGAGCGATAACCAAGATTGTAAGACTACAACCAACAATGGTGAAAGTCCGGGCCAAGATGAACAGGAGATCGTGAATGAAATGTTTCGCACACCAATCTTGGTTTCCTTCCCAGTTGCAACCGACTTCTGTGATGCTTAATCAAGAGAACAAGATAATTGACAAGCTTTCGTCGATGATATAGATCTTTACAGAAGACAAATGTACTAATCGGTTTCTCCTTGAGATGATATGAAAATCAATGGATTTCAAATGTTTGGGTGATCGAAATATGAAGGCCACTATAGCAGATAGTCTATTATCTGTATATCTTTGGCCATTATAATCAGATGAAGCATAGTCAAGAGTAATAGATTTCAAGTTATGTTACCAAAATGAAAGGTAGACATTTGATCGGATTATTTGTTTTATTGATTTGTTTAAAAGAAATGAATGATGCCTTAAACTACTTCTTAAACTTCCCATCGGTTACAAATATACAAACAAATATATATATATATATATATATATATATATATATATAATTTGAAATATTTCAATAAAATCTGAAAAACATGCAACTGATTCTAAGCTCAAATGTGTTTATACGATTTTTTTACAAACTAACACGAAAACTAAATCTATCGAGAGATAGCTATGAATGTTAATCAAGTGTCATGGTAAGAACTTAGGCGACACTAAATTAATCTGATGCTAGATAACTAGATCAATTATTTGAATAATTCAAATGTTCGGTAATAAACTACAATGTTAACTCAATTGTACTCGATTCAAAACTTGGTTATATATTATTTTATTTAGTTTTTTATTTAATTATTATTATTATTATTATTATTATTATTATTATTATTATTATTATTATTATTATTATTATTATTATTATTTTTATTTTTATTTTTTTTAGGTATTATATCAATTATGAGAGCTTTAATATCCTTTATATATACAAGGGGAAACTCTAATTATGATAGTAAGATTAATTATGTCTATCATATAATTTTACTTATAAGGATAATTTGGTAATTGATCAATTAGTTATAAATTATAAGAGGCATATAGTAAATATATATATTTTAGTCTTGCAAAGATAAATATCATAAAAAAACAATCCATATATTTTTTTCTCACAAAAGTTTCTTAACAATATTATACACAAAGAAAATCAATATACTTTCTATTTTTTCTCGAACTCGGCCTGAAAACCCATGGGAACTCGAATCCGGCTTGTTTCAGGCTTTATTTTTATAGCTTAAACTTGGTTCATGAGTAACTCAAGCTCGAGCTGGGATCCAATTTGACTTGTTTATTACTAATTAATTAATTCAATGTTTAACAAATTGTGTGAAATTTTTATGAGAAAATTCAATTGATCGTTGGTTTGTGCAAAAAATTGTTGGTGACGTTCGTAAGGAAAAACAAAAACTGCATATTTTTTTAGAAAAATCACGAAAATAGCCGTTTTACCGGTCAAAAAAGCGAAAATAGTTATTGACCAAAAAAATCTCGTTTCTAGCCTTTGACAAAAAAAAAATCGTTGACTGGGCGATTTTGCATGGAATAAAATCGCTGACTTGTCCGTCGGATTCCACCATCAGCGATTTGTTTGTCCTAGTCAACGATTTTATCCCTATAATATCGCTGACGTGGACAAATTTGTATTCCCTAGGCGATCAGATGTGACAATATTATCGCTCGGGTACAAATTTGTATTCCCTAAGCGATATTACGTGGCTCGAGGCGATCAGATATAACTAAAAAATCTCTCAGGTACGAATTTGTCTTCTCGAGGAGATATTTAGCTTCCTTAGGCGATTTTATCCCCCCATAATATCGCTAACTAGGCGATTGCTTGACAAGTAGGCGATTTTATCTCATAACTAGATTATATCCCGTGTATTACACGGATTTAATATAAAATATTAAATAAATAGTAATACAATTTCAAATATTATAAAAATAATATTTTGATATAAATTATTTAAATTACGTATTAGTAAGTATTTTAAGTGATAAAACAATAATTTAAATTTTTCAACAACTAAGGAAACAATACTTGGGTTTTTTAATTTGTAACAATAATGATTTTTAAACAAATTGATGTTAAAAACTTCCCTTACTTTTCTATCTAAAACTAATTTGTACAAATCAAGAAAATAATGTACTATTTAAATAATTATTAAAGTTAATTGACTCAATTAGAAAATATCATTAAACAGAAATAACTACAAAAGTAATTTTTCTTATCACATTTTTTACTTTTGGTTTTAAAATAATTACTTTTTAAACATTGTGTTATAAGAAACATAAAAAACCCATTATTTAAAAACTATGATTTATAGTTAACTTTTTAAAAATAATTTAACTAATCTTGTATTTTTTATAAAAATTTTATTTACTTAAAATACCAATTTGAAATATTTCTTATTTTTAAAGAAAATTGATTTTTATAAAATTTCATATTTTATCAACTTCCTTTAAAGTGTGTTTTTTTAATAAAAAATATTTGATTTTTAATTTATCAAAAACTATTTTCATGCATGAAAAATGCATATAATATTATTACTCATTAATAGTATAATTATTTATTAGAAAAGATAATATAATTAATGTGACAATCCGGTATTTTCGAATTAACCTCGTTAACTGAAAGTAACGAAATCACAAATATGAGGCCCAAGGTAGGCCCAATTATATTTATGAGGCCCAATTTGGTTAACCTAGCCCGATAACGTTCCAATTGGCCCAATTAGTGTCAATTCGGGAAATTGGTTTAATTTTGTTAACCGAAAGTTAAGGAAATCATAGGAGACCAAACTAGAAGTATTGGAATTAGCCTAAGCATGTTCAAAATATTAGAAATTACAAGCATTAGATTTGTAATCACCTAGAAAGAACAATTTTGACTTTTAAGTCAAAATTCGTCCATATGAATTGGGGAAAAATTGAAATTTAAGTTGTTTAGTGATAATAACCGAATTAATCAATCTTGGGCGTTACATTGATGATCATTATCATCACCTAACCGTTATTAATCGGTTTATTATCAGATTTAACTCCAATGGAAGCCACAAAGTTGTAACCGTTCGAAATGGGTATCAAATCCTCATAAGTCGATCACAATTCATCAGATTAAACTCTAACATTCACTAGTCGGCGGTATTAGAGGTGTTTACAAGCAACAATTCGATCGTAGAAGCATTGGGAGACGAATTTGATCAAGGGGTCGGCCGAAGAAAACTCTATAGTCGATTAACATCAATTCGAGATCAATCCAGGTAATTCTCGACACCTACACAACCTAAAAGAGCCGATTAAGGATAACGACATCTCAATTTAGGCTTTTAACATCGAATAATATGAATTCAATATCTAGGGTATTCGACTTAGATGATTTGGGGGTTTCAATCGCGACGGATTCTAAAGTGAAATTAGATACAATCATTAGCTACAGAAACCTCCGATAAAGCTAAACCACATTTCAATTTTATTAAACGTTCACGAATCGATCAAGTTCTATTATTAGGTTTCATAGCATAAACGGTTTTTGGGGTTTCTGCTAAATTAGGATTTACAATGGAATCAATTGACACAGAAAGGTTCGAAATCATTAGTTTAAGGAAACCCATGTGTTAATTTCATCAAACAATAACGGATTGAATGTTTTCGATTCTAGGGTCTTTTTAGAACAAAACAGTTTGGGGATTTTTATATAAATGCATTCTAGAATCAAATGAAATAGCATAGATAGTTCCAGAAAGTTTCGACTAAGCTAAGTCCTATGTTAATTGGATGTTAAAACAACAAATTTAATGGTTTTGAGCATTAGGGTTTATAAGAAAAACGTTTTTGGGATTTTTAGTGTAAAGAATCATTATATTCAAACTAAATGGATCAGATGGATTCGTAATCACTAGTTTAATGAAAACCTGATGATTTCAAGACTTGAGGCAAACGAATTCGATGAAATCGAATGATGGGTTTTCGAAATCGAGTTCGAACCTGTGTACTTCCAATTAAATGGGTTATAGTGTTTTGTTTTCGAATTAAAATCATATAGAGACTAGGTTGAATACCCAGAAGCGAAGCCCTATGGTTTTATGGACTATCGAGATCGAATTCATGATCAATTGGAACTCAATTGCTTCGGCTATAAGTTCCAAAGGGAAACCGGTTAGGGGGAAACTTAAAACAATTAATCTGTGAAGTCTGTTGCGAAACCCTAGCGGGCTGGATTGGTAGGATGCGTGTGTCATGTGTGAGAGGTCGTGGGTTCGAGCCTGGACTTCACCGGTTTTTGATTTAAAAACCAATTTTAGTGTTTTAATCGTAACTTCTTCGTTTTAGCTTCGTTTCGATCCGTTCAAGTTGCGTTGGAACCGTAACGGGAATACGAACACTTTGAAATGATAAAATCTTTATTTTTATCCGAAGTTATAATCGTGTATAATTTCGCGTATTTCAACAAAATCATATATATGTATATATATGTTTATATGGTTTACTTAAACGATTTCAAAGACACACGTACGTACGTATACACGTTCCTAACAAATCTAACATACGTGTGTTGACACATATGTGATTTCACACATTAAACGACATTCCGAATAACACTAAGTCATTGTTTAAACACAGATTCTTCGTAGAGGATTTTCTACGCGAGTTCACGTGTGTTTGATCATTCTGCAACAATCAAAGGTGCGTACACGGCCCCTTTCTTATTTTAACTGTTTTGGGGGAGAAAACATGTGCAAAAAACAATTTTGGATACATATCACTTGCATGAGTTAGCTGTTTACATTATGTGACAACATAGCATTTACAAGTCCTTACACTTCGAAGCGTTTAGTTTGCCGTAGCGCAAAGCGTGGTAGTTGGAAATAGATCTATTAGGTTTGACAAACCTCACTTGGTAGATGGGATCTACGCAGGTGTTTGACTGACCAAACACTCATTACTATTGTTTGTGCTAGACAATAGTGGCAAGGCAAAACATGCGATAGCATGCACTAGTCAGCTTCGGTGTCGACCACGTATGTAAATAGTATAAATGACTAGCTATCATGACTATGCATGTGTGATTATGTTATCTGCAAACATTATATTCAAACTGTTGTTTTAAACATTGTGAATGCTTAAACTTGTGTTATGCACCAACCTTTGTGTTGACTTGATTTACATGTTTTCTCAGGACGCTAAGGTGCACAAGAAAGCAGGCATGGACTAGGAGATTGAGTCGCATGCATGACTTTACATTATAGTTATTTGGATTTGAACATTTGAAAACTTTGCATTGTAATTTACATTTTACAACTGTTATTGTTTTAAAACGCTTCCGCAAACTTTGAAAATTTTGATGTTACAGTTTTAGACCAAAGTATGTTTTGAAATTCATATAGAAGTCTTCGTTATGTCTAATGATCTGAGATCCTGGTTTGTCACGTTCCCAAACGGTATGATTCCGTTAGTTGAAAATTGGGGGTGTGACAGATTGGTATCAGAGCCATTGGTTATAGTGAACTAGGTTCGCATTTGTAGACTTAGACTATAACTGGTAGACATTAGACACGCATGCTTACACGTATCACTTAGAAATTACATATGGCATTATGTAAAAGACTTGCTTACACATTCCACGGCACTGCACTTACATATGGTTTTATGTAACAGGCATGGCATCTTCATCATCAGCACCATATATATTCATTGATGATTCGGAGGATGAGGAACCAGTAGTTCCAGTACCACCATCATCACCAGCACCACCTATCCCATCTCCTCCACCATCTGAGAGAGATGATTCCGACCCTGAGGAGGATCCGGATGAGGATCCAGAAGAGGAGCCAGCTGAGGATCCGGAGGAGGATCCGGATGAGGACCCGGATGAGGATCCGGAGGAGGAGCCAGCTGAGGGTACTCAGGAGATTCCTGCTGAGGGACCTTCTACTCATCCACCACCTGCATTGGATGTTCCTGAGCCTAAGAGGCAACGGACTGACTCTGAGGAGATTGCCAAACTACGTGAGGACTTGTACTGGGCTAATGATAGAATTGAGTACAATGTTCGGGAACTCTGCGATGCAAATGAAAGGCAAGATAACCTTGCCCACCTGGTTAATGAGATGCGAGATGAGATCATCCATTTGAATGGTCGTCTTCAAGCTTCTGAGAACCGAGCTGAGATTCTGGAAGGCAGACTTGTAGCCTTGGAGGATTTGGTGGTCTCGGAGAATGAAGAAGAGGATGAAGAGGATGAAGAGGGGGAAGGGGAGGAACCAGCACCAGCTGTTGATTCTGATCCTGAATCCACTATTGAGGATGATTGATTTTCTTTATTTTGTTTAAACTTATTAGGGGCGGGTTGTGTCCCTACATTAGAAGTTTAAAAAAATATGTTTTGATTTTGAAAGTATTGTACTCAAATCAGATTATTATCTATTGAAAGCTATTATTTACTGACAACAGTTTTGTAGATTTCTACCTTACATGGTTGTTGTTTGTTGTATTGTTTACACATGTCACATTGGACTTTGATAACACTCTAACGTTTCTTTTAATTAGGAAGATAATGGCCGAGGGGAACGTACAGATGACAGTTGCTGAGCTCAATGAGCTGATTAATAACAGGGTCGCGGAGGCAATCGCGAACTACCTTCAGACACACACTACAGGGCCACAGGGTCCAACAGGAGGATTGGTGAATACACCGATGTGCACGTTCAAGATGTTCTTGGACTGTAAGCCACATAATTTCAAAGGATCAGAGGGGGCCATTGGACTCCTTCGATGGATTGAGAAGGCTGAATCAGTGTTTGAAATGTGCAACTGCCCTGAGGAGAATAAGGTAAAGTATGCCACTGGAACATTGGAGGGTCCGGCATTGACTTGGTGGAACTCGAATGTTCAGACTCTGGGATTGGGTGAGGCCAATGCCTTAACCTGGAATGGATTCAAGACTTTAATGCAGGAGGAGTACTGTCCTCGTAGTGAGATGCAGAAACTGGAGGAGGAGTATTGGCATCTCAAGATGGAGGGGTCAAACATCGAGGAGTACACGACTCGATCACATGAACTAGCCAGACTTCTACCTCACATGGCTACTCCCGCAAGCAAGTGGATAGAGAGGTACATCGGGGGATTGGTGCCTCAGATCCAGGGATTGGTCACTTCTGCAAATCCCACAACAATTCAACAAGCTGTTCGTTTAGCGCATCAATTGACTGATCAGGCAGTGTTACAGGGAACTCTGCCTAAACGAACATCAGCTACTAAGGTGGGAGACCACAAGAGGAAGTGGGAAGGTAACAACTCCAAGGGTTACAATCAACAGTCGTTTCAGCAGAACCGGAAGCAAGATTCAAACAAGTCTTATCACAACTCGAATAGTGGTCAGCAATCATCATCATCAGGGGGTTATATTGGTAAACATCCAAAGTGCAACAGGTGTGGATTTCATCATGCGGGAAATCAGTGTGATAAAGTTAAGTGTCAACGGTGTGGTAAAGTTGGACATGCAGCTAAGGATTGCCGCGGAGTGCTGCAAAACAATCCCAACAATCAAAATAACAATCAGAACAACGCACCGAAGGGTTGTTTTGAATGTGGTAAGATGGGGCACTTTAAAAAGGATTGCCCACAACTCAAGAAAGGCGGGGATAACAATACAAATGGCAACGGCAATGGCAACGGTAACGGCAATGGCAACAACAACAATGGTGCTAGGGGCAGGGCGTTTGTGATTGGAGGACGTCAAGCACGGGAGGATCCCAACATTGTTACGGGTACGTTCCTCTTAAATAATCACTATGCCTCTATGTTATTTGACACTGGTGCCGATCGGAGTTTTGTATCTAGTTCACTTGCTAAGTTGCTAAATGTTAGTCCCACTGCCTTAGATAGTCCATACACTGTAGAATTAGCTGATGGCAAGTTAATTGTAGTGGAACATATTCTTAAGGGATGTATCCTTGATTTGATGGGTCAAACATTAGAAATTGATCTTATGCCTATCACTCTAGGCAGTTTTGATGTAGTCATTGGCATGGACTGGTTGTCCAAAAACCAGGCTGAAATAGTGTGCCATGAAAAGATCGTTCGTATACCTCTTCCGCATGGAGAGACATTGTATGTACAAGGTGAGAAGAGCAGTACGCCACTGCGTCTCATATCTTGTATGAAAGCACATAAATGGCTACGTAAAGGTCATACGGCAGTTATAGCACTGATAACTGAAAAGCCGGTAGTTGAGAAGAAGATTGAAGACATTCCAGTAGTTTGTGAATTTCCGGAAGTATTTCCAGAAGACTTACCGGGATTACCGCCTATCAGACAGGTGGAATTCCGAATCGACCTTACACCAGATGCAGCACCGATAGCTAGGGCGCCTTATCGACTTGCACCGTCAGAGATGCAAGAATTATCTACACAACTGCAAGAGTTGTTGGATAAGGGCTTCATACGACGTAGTTTTTCACCGTGGGGAGCTCCAGTCTTATTTGTTAAGAAGAAGGATGGGACTTTTCGTATGTGTATCGATTACCGGGAATTGAACAAAGTTACCATCAAAAACCGGTATCCGTTACCAAGAATTGACGATCTGTTCGATCAGTTGCAAGGTTCGAGTTACTACTCGAAGATCGATCTCAGATCGGGTTATCATCAACTAAGAGTTCAAGAAGAAGATATTCCAAAGACAGCATTCCGAACGCGCTATGGCCATTATGAGTTCTTGGTCATGCCATTTGGGTTAACAAATGCTCCAGCTGTATTCATGGATCTCATGAATCGTGTTTGTAAACCTTACCTTGATAAGTTTGTCATTGTTTTCATTGATGACATTCTCATCTATTCTCAGACTGAGGAGGAACACGCTGAACATCTTCGATTGCTGTTGGAGTTACTGAAACAGGAACAATTGTACGCTAAGTTCTCGAAATGTGATTTCTGGATGCGAGAAGTACAATTCTTGGGTCATATAGTCAATGAAAAGGGCATACACGTTGATCCAGCAAAGATTGAAGCGATTAAAAATTGAGAAGCACCAAAGACCCCTACTGAGGTACGACAATTCCTTGGTTTGGCGGGTTACTACCGACGATTCATTGAGGGTTTCTCAAAGATCGCTCAACCATTTACAGCTCTTACGCACAAGGGAACGAAGTATAACTGGACGGATAAACAGGAAGCTGCATTCCAGTTATTGAAACAGAAACTCTGCAGTGCACCGATTCTGTCCTTACCGGAAGGGACGGAAGACTTTGTGGTGTATTGTGATGCATCTGCACAGGGTTTGGGATGTGTGTTGATGCAACGTGATAAAGTAATTGCTTATGCTTCAAGACAGCTACGATCACACGAGAAGAATTACACTACTCACGACTTGGAGTTAGGAGCAGTGGTTTTTGCTTTGAAGATTTGGAGGCATTACCTATATGGAACCAAGTGTACCATTTACACTGATCATAAGAGTCTGCAGCACATCTTTGATCAGAAAGAGCTTAATATGAGACAGCAACGATGGGTTGAGTTGTTGAACGACTACGAATGCGCGATTAAGTATCACCCGGGAAAAGCTAATGTGGTAGCTGATGCTTTAAGCAGAAAAGATACTTCAACAAAACGGGTTCGCGCACTTATGATGACGATACATACTGACTTACCTGACAAGGTACGCAGTGCTCAGCTCGAGGCCTTGAAAAAGGAAAACTTGGTACAGGAATCCTTACGAGGAATGGAAGAACAATTGGATGTTAAACCTGATGGAATTCGTTATTTCATTAATCGATTGTGGATACCTTTGTATGGAGGGTTGAAGGAACTTGTGATGGATGAAGCACACAAGTCCAGGTATTCAGTCCATCCGGGATCAGACAAGATGTATCATGACTTGAAGACACTGTATTGGTGGTCTCACATGAAAGCCGACATTGCTAAGTACGTTAGCAAATGTTTGACTTGTTCGAAAGTCAAAGTTGAATATCAGAAGCCATCTGGTTTATTGCAACAACCAGAGATACCGATGTGGAAGTGGGAACAGATTTCGATGGACTTCATTACTAAGTTACCTCGTACACCGAGTGGTTGTGATACAATATGGGTAATTGTCGATCGATTAACGAAATCTGCACATTTCTTAGCAATAAAGGAAACAGACAAGATGGAGAAACTGACTCGCATGTAAATCAAGGAAGTGGTAGCACGGCATGGCGTGCCAATATCTATCATATCAGATCGGGATGCTCGATTTACTTCCAACTTTTGGAAATCACTTCATAAGTCATTGGGAACTCGTTTGGATATGAGTACCGCATATCATCCACAGACCGACGGTCAGAGTGAACGTACAATTCAAACACTCGAGGATATGTTACGGGCTTGCGTAATTGACTTTGGTGATAGCTGGGAAAACCACCTACCGTTAGTGGAATTCTCTTACAACAACAGTTATCATACAAGCATTCAGGCAGCACCGTTTGAAGCTTTGTATGGTCGTAAATGTCGTTCACCAGTTTGCTGGGCTGAAATTGGTGACAGTCAAATAACAGGTCCTGAATTAGTGCACGAGACGACAGAGAAGATAGTACAAATCCGGAACCGTATGGCAGCGGCCCGGGATCGACAGAAGAGTTATGCTGACAAGCGTCGTAAGCCATTGGAATTTCAAACAGAGTTCTTCTAAAAGTATCACCTTGGAAAGGTGTGATACGATTTGGCAAGCGCGGGAAGCTTAGTCCACGGTACGTAGGACCTTTTGAGATCCTGAAAAGGATTGGTCCGGTTGCGTATCAACTCAAACTACCGGAGGAACTCAATGGGGTTCATGATGTCTTTCATGTATCAAACTTAAAGAAATGTCTTTCTGATGAGACATTGATTGTACCATTGGAAGAAATACAAGTGGATGAACAGTTACGATTCATTGAAGAACCAGCTGAAATAATGGACCGAGAGGTCAAACAACTCAAACAAAGCAAGATTCCAATAGTCAAAGTTCGTTGGAATTCAAGACGTGGTCCTGAATTCACATGGGAAAGGGAAGACCAAATGATGAAGAAGTATCCTCATCTGTTCAAAACAACAGCAACAAACACTGAGAGCGCACGTTAAATTTCGGGACGAAATTTCCTTCAACAAGTCGATCATAATTCATCAGATTAAACTCTAACATTCACTAGTCGGCGGTATTAGAGGTGTTTACAAGCAACAATTCGATCGTAGAAGCATTGGGAGACCAATTTGATCAAGGGGTCGGCCGAAGAAAACTCCATAGTCGATTAACATCAATTCGAGATCAATCCAGGTAATTCTCGACACCTACACAACCTAAAAGAGCCGATTAAGGATAACCACATCTCAATTTAGGCTTTTAACATCGAATAATATGAATTCAATATCTAGGGTTATTCGACTTAGATGATTTGGGGGTTTCAATCGCGACGGATTCTAAAGTGAAATTAGATACAATCATTAGCTTCAGAAACCTCCGATAAAGCTAAACCGCATTTCAATTTTATTAAACGTTCACGAATCGATCAAGTTCTATTATTAGGGTTCATAGCATAAACGGTTTTCGGGGTTTCTGCTAAATTAGGATTTACAATGGAATCAATTGACACAGAAAGGTTCGAAATCATTAGTTTAAGGAAACCCATGTGTTAATTTCATCAAACAATAACGGATTGAATGTTTTCGATTCTAGGGTCTTTTTAGAACAAAACAGTTTGGGGATTTTTATATAAATGCATTCTAGAATCAAATTAAATAGCATAGATAGTTCCAGAAAGTTTCGACTAAGCTAAGTCCTATGTTAATTGGATGTTAAAACAACAAATTTAATGGTTTTGAGCATTAGCGTTTATAAGAAAAACGTTTTTGGGATTTTTAGTGTAAAGAATCATTATATTCAAACTAAATGGATCAGATGGATTCGTAATCACTAGTTTAATGAAAACCTGATGATTTCAAGACTTGAGGCAAACGAATTCGATGAAATCGAATGATGGGTTTTAGAAATCGAGTTCGAACCTGTGTACTTCCAATTAAAAGGGTTATAGTGTTTTGTTTTCGAATTAAAATCATATAGAGACTAGGTTGAATACCCAGAAGCGAAGCCCTATGGTTTTATGGACTATCGAGATCGAATTCATGATCAATTGGAACTCAATTGCTTCGGCTATAAGTTCCAAAGGGAAACCGGTTAGGGGGAAACTTAAAACAATTAATCTGTGAAGTCTGTTGCGAAACCCTAGCGGGCTGGATTGGTAGGATGCGTGTGTCATGTGTGAGAGGTCGTGGGTTCGAGCCTGGACTTCACCGGTTTTTGATTTAAAAACCAATTTTAGTGTTTTAATCGTAACTTCTTCGTTTTAGCTTCGTTTCGATCCGTTCAAGTTGCGTTGGAACCGTAACGGGAATACGAACACTTTGAAATGATAAAATCTATATTTTTATCCGAAGTTATAATCGTGTATAATTTCGCGTATTTCAACAAAATCATATATATGTATATATATGTTTATATGGTTTACTTAAACGATTTCAAAGACACACGTACGTACGTATACACGTTCCTAACAAATCTAACATACGTGTGTTGACACATATGTGATTTCACACATTAAACGACATTCCGAATAACACTAAGTCATTGTTTAAACACAGATTCTTCGTAGAGGATTTTCTACGCGAGTTCACGTGTGTTTGATCATTCTGCAATAATCAAAGGTGCGTACACGGCCCCTTTCTTATTTTAACTGTTTTGGGGGAGAAAACATGTGCAACAAACAATTTTGGATACATATCACTTGCATGAGTTAGCTGTTTACATTATGTGACAACATAGCATTTACAAGTCCTTACACTTCGAACAGTTTAGTTTGCCGTAGCGCAAAGCGTGGTAGTTGGAAATAGATCTATTAGGTTTGAGAAACCTCACTTGGTAGATGGGATCTACGCAGGTGTTTGACTGACCAAACACTCATTACTATTGTTTGTGCTAGACAATAGTGGCAAGGCAAAACATGCGATAGCATGCACTAGTCAGCTTCGGTGTCGACCACGTATGTAAATAGTATAAATGACTAGCTATCATGACTATGCATGTGTGATTATGTTATCTGCAAACATTATATTCAAACTGTTGTTTTAAACATTGTGAATGCTTAAACCTGTGTTATGCACCAACCTTTGTGTTGACTTGATTTACATGTTTTCTCAGGACGCTAAGGTGCACAAGAAAGCAGGCATGGACTAGGAGATTGAGTCGCATGCATGAATTTACATTATAGTTATTTGGATTTGAACATTTGAAAACTTTGCATTGTAATTTACATTTTACAACTGTTATTGTTTTAAAACGCTTCCGCAAACTTTGAAAATTTTGATGTTACAGTTTTAGACCAAAGTATGTTTTGAAATTCATATAGAGGTCTTCGTTATGTCTAATGATCTGAGATCCTGGTTTGTCACGTTCCCAAACGGTATGATTCCGTTAGTTGAAAATTGGGGGTGTGACAATTAATAAGAGAGATGATTGAGTAAGATGATAGAAAAGTGACATGTGGCAATATAAACATGAAAATTTGACAAGTGGTAAAAAGATTTTTGTTTATTATAATAGAAAGATGTATCGCTGACGAGACGATTAGTTGACAACTAAACGATTTTATCTCATAAAATATCGCCATAAGTGATTTTTTTTGCCAAATGGCATAATCTAATTGGCTGGTTTTCAAAGAAAGATGGAAATTGAGTTGCTAAAATGTTAATTTGACCGGTCAACATGGCCATTTTAGTGATTTTCCCTATTTTTTTTCAAAAATCTATTAATCCTATATTTGGTTAATTTTTTTTGTTTTAGTAAATATATGTATTTTAGTCTTAAAAAGATAAATATCATAAAAAAACAATCCATATATTTTTTTCTCACAAAAGTTTCTTAACAATATTATACACACAGAAAATCAATATACTTTCGATTTTTTATCGAACTCGGCCTGAAAACTCTTGGGAACTCGAATCCGGCTTGTTTCAGGCTTTATTTTTATAGCTTAAACTTGGTTCATGAGTAACTCAAGCTCGAGCTGGGATCCAATTTGACTTGTTTTTATATTAATTAATTAACTCATGTTTAACAAATTGTGTGAAATTTTTATGAGAAAAATCAATAGAATGTTGGTTTGTGCAAAAAATTGACAGTGACGTTTGCAAGGAAAAACAGAAGCTGCATTATTTTTTTTATGATATTTGCCAATTTCGGTTGTTATTATTATTTTTTTTAAAACTATTAATTCTATATTAGGTTAATTTTTTTTGTTTTACTAACTGATTTTCTTCGTCTATATCAAAAGTCGCCACCAGACACCTTTTGGTCTTTATTGAAAACTCATTATTGATATTCATTTTCGTCTTGGCAAAAAGTAAACTCACATTTATTTATTCATACATAATATCATGATTCATTATACAATTTATCCACAAATTGTGATCAAACGATACAATTAAAACATACGTGGAATTATTAACGGAATTATACGAGCTCATGACAGATCACCTATGGTGACTAAAAGGAATATAAAAAATAACATTAAGTATGTCTTGTTGCTGCATAAAAACTTTAAAAGTAGTTTCATCAGAAAAAAAAGTTTAATTCTACCCTAATTCAAAATAAAAAAAAAAAAACTCATACAACAGAGTGAAAAAAATATTGTCTGATGCGGCATGTTCATGAATCTTATTACGCGCATTGTGGTGGTGAACTTAACGTAGCTAAATAGATAAAACAAACGTATAAATTTGCTGCAATTTTGTTCTAGATATCGAACCACAAGAGCAATATAATGTTCTTTAGTCGTTTTCGGTATCATTTGTCACGATATCAATATCAGTGATGAGGATTTAAAGTGACATTTATAGCTTTGGGAGTGCCTTTATCAACTCATCTAACACCTAATTGTTTTGTGATGAAAACGGACTTATTAATTTATACAGAAAAATGATTAGAACCCGGCCACGTCTTTCCACAAAGTAAGAGAAGCCCTTTAGCAATTGCGTTACATCGTGTTAGTTGTTTAATCCCTGAGAGAAACATATTTATATACAAAAAAAAAAAGAAATGTGCTTGCAAATGTTAAAAAGAAGGTGAAGGTGGAAAAGATTATTTGCCAAAATAGGTGACTTTTAAAAATATATCTAATGTTAGTTGCATTCTATCTAAAAAAAATATAGTTATTCAAAGAAGATCATATTTGTAAGTGTCAATGATTTTTTTAAAAGGTGTTGGTGAAAAGATTATTTACCAAAATAGGTGATTTGAAAAATATTTATCAAAATATGTGTTTTCCATTATTTTAAACTAATTTAGTGTGTGTGTATTATTTTAATCAACGTATTATTATAGTTAGTTGATTGAAAAAAAATAGAAAATTATTACAATATGTTAATTGAATTAAAAAATATAATAAAATGGTTAAAAATAAAGAAATAAATGAAAAAACATTTATTTTGGTAATATTTTTCAAATCATTAATTTTGAAAATTCATTTTTCCACCAACACATGCTTGAAGGAAAAGAACTCCCTACAAATGAGTGTATATAAATATTACAATAAAAATCGTAGAATATCTACAAAATAAGTGTAGAGGATATGGGTGTGTATGGTTTAGTCTCACATCTGAAAAATAATATTTCATATATTAAAAAGTTATAATTCAACTTTTATACGTGACTTGTTCCATAACTTCTTTAAAAAACAAACAAACATATAAATATTAAAAACACAAATAAACAATGTTCCATTTGTTACGTTAAAGTCAGTTAATTACTTGCCTTAACCATAACCATAACCGATTGGTTCGGTTGCTGACTTTACTTAACCATTACAGTCGGTTTTGGTTAGAATCTGTTATGATTCCAGATGATTATCGGTTATTTTTCGATTATTATTATATCATGATGGCCCTAGTAAAGGATGTCTTTACAAAATTGCCGTACGTCGTCTCCATGCAAATTAATTTAAAACAAAAATCATATTAAAACATTTTAGTTTATCTACCTATACTAATAAATAAAGGTTTTTAGTAACACATGACATGTTTATAAAGGATCTCAACCTTTACTTCCCGCTTTTTCTCTCATATTAAATACATTTAATATTAAATAATAATAATATTAAATATTAAATGTATTTTTTATACATTTTTAAATAAAAAAGATTTTTTTAATCCATTAAAATATAACAATATTCAAAACATCTTTTTATAAAAAAAATAATAAATTATAAAATTTTCCAAAACAATTATTTTAAACATAATGTTTAAATAAAGACAAACAATAAAAAAAGCTCGTGTTCACAGAAATAATATTATTATTTTAATACTTAAAATATTAAATCATACGAAATTGTAATTGTATTTTATGTTAGAATCATCTTATATTTTGTAAATTTTCATTGATAATTATTAGTTATATTTATTTATTTAATCTGTTTAATACACGAGTTGCTAACCTAATTGACCACTATTTAAAATTGACTCTTTGTCCACGTGTTTCATTGTTAAGCCACAGAAATATTTTTAGTCCCCAACTCGGTCTGACTTTCGATCAATATAAACACAAACACTTTCAACATGCTTTTCAAATATACAGATGTTTAAATATTTAAATTTAATAGTATAGGGAGATGATCAAAGGTTTAAATATTTAAATCTAAATGTTTTGTTTTTTCTTATTTTTTTATTAATTTAAGTGAGCCTAACATCTAATTACTTTAATCGAATAAGTACGTTTTATTATTCTGGAGAGAGGATCAAATATTAACCCATTTTATTGCTTTAACCGAATAAGTAAATCTTATTACTTTGGGCCCACACTAAAGTAATCCAAATGTGTATTTTTTTACATTTTCTTAATTAATGTATGGTCTACTTATATTAATAAAAAAATAAGAAAAAACCTAAATCTTTAGATTTATTTTAATGTGTGTCCCAAAGTAATAGGATGTAGTTATTCGGTTATCGCAATAAGGTATGGTTAACATTCGAACCATCCACTATACATACATACATATATACACACACACACACTAGCCTAAAACCCCCAATATTACACGGGTTTATTAATAGAAAATATAATTCGTTAAAATTAAATAATAAGAAATATTTAAAATATATAAAATTATATTTAGGATAGAATATAATTGAATTATTCTTATTGTTTATTAAATTTTATCATATTAGTAAATTATTTGAATAAGAAAATTAGTTTTTTTAATATTTAATTATATAATTTCATTACTAAAATTAATAGTATTTATTAGGAGAGAGAAGCGGGAAAAACATTTTCAGATTTAGCCAGAACGCGACACGTGTCTCTTAAAAATACTCCCTTATATATATATATAGGGAAGTGTTCAAATAATAACCCACTCTAAAAGCAATAACCCATATAACTTTGCCAAGATGAAGCCGAATCTTGAAAAAAAAATTTTAACATCATTGTAACACAATTAGAACACTGTGTTATTTTATGAGTTTGTGAAAATTCATAATCGTTTAAAAGATATCCTCGTTGTAAGTTTTTGATTTACAACATTATAACTGTTTTACGCCCAAAACTTACAACGATATAAACTCTCAAACGGTGATGAATTTTCGCAAACTCATAAAAGAACATAATGTTCTAATTGAGTTACAATGATGCTCAAAAAAAAAATTCAAAATTCGGCTTCATCTTGGCAAAGTTATCTGAGTTATTGCTTTAAGAGTTGGTTATTTTTTGATCTCAATCATATATATATATAACTAAGTTAAACCCCGTGTGTTACACGTGTTAAATAAATAAATTTCAAATTTATTTATTTAAAATAGCATATAACATATTTCTAAACGATGTTTTATGAAAATTAAGAATATGAATTATGATGTAATCATATTATTTAAAAAAATTAAATAAAATTAGTATTATTTAGTAGACAAAACCAAGATAAATAAAAATATAATAAAAAAGTGTTTATAAATAATTAATAAGAGAGAGGCGGGAAAACCAAATTTCAGATATCCTAAAAAACTTACATGTAGCATATAAAACCTTTATTTATTATATAGTATTGACTAGGTTAGCATCTCGTGTATTATACGTGTTAAATAAAAATTAATAAGTATTCAATAATATAAATTTAAAAATTATAAATGATTTTCAGTTTTAAAATATGATCAGCATTACATAAAAAAAATAATAATATTGCATTTTAAATAATAAATTTTCAAAGTTTGGTTTCTAAACATTTCATTTTCAAAAAGTTAAATTTATTTATTTAAAATAGCATATAACATATTTCTAAACGATGTTTTATGAAAATTAAGAATATGAATTATGATGTAATCATATTATTTAAAAAAATTAAATAAAATTAGTATTATTTAGTAGACAAAACCAAGATAAATAAAAATATAATAAAAAAGTGTTTATAAATAATTAATAAGAGAGAGGCGGGAAAACCAAATTTCAGATATCCTAAAAAACTTACATGTAGCATATAAAACCTTTATTTATTATATAGTATTGACTAAGTTAGCATCTCGTGTATTATACGTGTTAAATAAAAATTAATAAGTATTCAATAATATAAATTTAAAAATTATAAATGATTTTCAGTTTTAAAATATGATCAGCATTACATAAAAAAAAAAAATAATATTGCATTTTAAATAATAAATTTTCAAAGTTTGGTTTCTAAACATTTCATTTTCAAAAAGTTGTATTTAAAAAGTGTCATTAATTTTTGTACAAAATAATAGGATGTTATATTTTATTATTAAACAAGTTGAGTTATAAATTTTTGAGAAAATTTTCATATTTTATAATAATTAGATTTTTTAAATGTGTGCTTTTAAATATTGAAATATTTTTTTTATTATACTAAGAATTCATTTTTAATTAAAAAAAGGCATATATAATATAATTGGTATTTAATATTATTATTTAATATATTTTTTTAATATTAAGAACTTTTTTTAATTGAAAAAGGGTATAAAGAATATATAATTATATAATTGGTATTTAATAAATTTGCATATTTATTAAGAGAGAGAAGCGGAAAAGTATTATGAGATACTCTAGATTTGTGACAAGTGTCATTTAGTTATTTTGATTTATTAATTACTAGATTACTGACCTCTGTATTACACAGAGATGTATAAAATAAACATTACAAAACAATCATTGATAGAAACTTAGTTATAAAAATAATATAAAAGTTTCAATATTTTTAAAATTAAAAAAAAATAAAAATATATTTTATAAAAATCTAAACACTTTTATAAACAATAAAAATAAGAATAAGGATCAAAATTTTCAATTTTTAAAATTATTAATTGAAAATGGAAAGTTTGAAATGATTACATTTTCATTTATTTTTAAAAAATGAATATTAATTGTTTTCCTTTAAATTTGGAAATTTGACTTTATTTTAATAAATGAAGTTAATTTTAAATTTGTTAAATACGCCACATGGGTAGCATATAATCAAGCCACGTGGCAAATGTGATGTGGATATGCTAATATAACGCCACGTGGCATATTGTTATTCATTTATTATATAGCATAGATAGATAATAGATTTATAATAATTTATAAATTATATGATTGATTGGTAGTAGGATCTAAATTTTTCTTGAAATTTAAAAGTTTCTTTATGATCTTTCTATGTAACACACACAAACATAATATATTATGTTACTTTTATGTTAACTAGGTTTATTAAACCAGCGCGTTGCGACGGGTTGTCACAGTACACTCCTGAGAACATGTATTTTATATCATTTGCAAAACCATAAATTACATCAAATCTCTCATCACGAACTATGTACAATTTTTTTATGAAACCATATAACACCTCACAGATATGTTTAAAAATAATATAAAAATTACTCACAAAATCCTTATCAATCGTTTTAATTAAAAGAAAAACCAAAATTTCTAAGTAAATATCTCAAATTTAATAAAAATCCAAATTTATAAGCAAATCTGTCAAATTAATTCCCTTATCTATCTTTACTACTTTTTAAATTTAAAAAACTTTTAATGGTCTAAGTCTAAACTCTTAAAACGTTACTAAATGGTGTCTCAAATCTCTCAAAATTAACAAAAACTCAAATATTTAAGCAAATCTCTCAAATTTAATACTCTTATCTATGCTTATTACTTTTTAAAGTTATAAAAACTTCCGATGATTTAAGTATAAAATTTTCAAAAACGTCACTACATGGATCAGAAACCTAAATAATATATATATATATATATATATATATATATATACAATGGGCCCACTAATTATATAATAATAAGATACATACTATTCCTTTTCATGTATTTTAATTATATATAGTAATGGTTTTATAAATGATTAACTATTTGCGATAAAATGTGTGCGCATATATACAGACAAGGAACTGGAAAAATTTCTATATAATACACACTCAGGAAAATTTTCTATATAATACACACTCACATATATAATTTATTATGTTATTTTATATAGATGATTAAATTTTATGTTAATGATTTAGACACAATAAACTTGAAAATTCTCATTTTTGATAGCAAGAGTATACTCATTTAAAAGATAAAAAATGCTTGTTTTTATTATATATTTTTTAAAATACATAATATCATATGAAAAAGTTATGTACGCTTAAAATTTTGAAATTACAGTTCAACAACTTTTATCTTTAAAATTTTGAATTGTCTATCTCAAATTTGATCTTATAATGTAATGGTTGATAATTTTCTTACAGTTTTTCGGATAAGAAAATTATTTAGTTGAACCTAATCCTATATATATATATATATATATATATATAGGGAAACGATATTTTGAAAACACCTTAAGTTGTGAAAACTATGAAAACTTTTAGTTAACATGCAGATTTTTTTTACAGATTTGTAACATGATTTTGTGAACTTTTATAAAAAAATAAATAAAGCGCCAAGCCAACATTTTAAAAAGACATATTGTTTAAACCATGTAACACATACATAATGTTGCGGCCTGATGTTACGAATGTGTTAAATGGTGTTACAAAATATTTTTTCTAAAAATATTCTCTTGGTCTTTTTTATTTTTTATACAAAAATGAGACAAATAATATTACAAACCTATAAAAAATAAAAAAAAAAATTTATTTCATGATTTTTCCATGGTATTCATGGTCATTACAATTTACGATAGATTTTAATTTATGAATTCACTATCCATACGTACATACATACATACACACATACATACATACATATGTATACATATACAGAGTAAGGTTATTGTACAAAGTGATAGTTTTGTAAAAAGTATAAAAAGTAAAGTGCTATTATAAATAAAAAAGAGCTATTATAAAATTAACACAATTCTATTATAATATTTAACCGTTCCTTGTTAACAACAACACATTATTATTTATAATAACACTTTGTTTTTTACCCTTTTTACAAAAATCTCATTTTATATCTAAACCTACCTCTACATATGCATATACATGTATATGTATCAAATGAGAGAATACTCATATTATTCTTAAATCTTGTTAGAAATATATTCTAATACATTTGTTACATTAAACCAAATTGTACGTATACATGTATAAACAAAAGATTAATGGGATATCTTTTTCAGAACTTATCATATGTAATTTAAGTATTTATCATAATGATCAAACACATTTTCTTATAAATATTTATAAGGACGTATACATGTACGTATGAAAACCACCTTTAGATGTGAAAAGTATGTAAAAATGTTTTTTTTAGTTTTTTTCACAGCTTTGTAACAATATTGGCACATTTTTATAAGCAAAAAAATAATAAAAACCACCTAGAGGTTTTTTTTTAAAAAAAAATATATTCTAAGAATATCCTGATTAATTGAATGAGTCATCAATTGTATTAGGAACCTGAATCATTATAAGTTCCTACATTATCATAAATTGTATGATATTTAACTAAATCAACTAATTAAAGACTTAATATCAGTTTGATGACTTTCAATGCAATGTCTTTGACATTGAACATACAGAAAGATCTAATCGGTAAGTTAAAACATAAATAACTTATTAAACATAAACTAATGCAAAATTAAACCATACTTATAAGTCTGCGCGTTATTCTGCTAACCTCGGTATCTCATGTGAGTTTCGTACAACCTCTTTTCTTTTTAATGATTTACAAACATCGAGGTATTTCTGTAAAACTATTTCTGAACATATGATATGTATCATTGTTATCTATGTGATTTCATGTGAACACATGATGAACTCGTAAGATTTCGTGGGATTTTGCCTTTAACTCTCTATCACATTAACGAAAAAGTCCTCATCTCCTGAACTGTATCTAGTGAACCCATGTGGGGCCAAACAGGAAACATTGATAAGACTATTGGCTGACAATCCATTTTCCAGGAGCTTGCAACTCCCCTTGGTGTAAATGTTTGTTACCTGTTTCAGAAATATCCTCTTAATGTTAGTGATAGATATTAAGATAATGAGGCATCAAGATATTTACCAACGGGTAGTATCTTCATAAAATCATAGATTTGTCTGAAAGGAACTAGATATGTGTCCCATGGTTATCATTGTAACTGTATATTGAAAGCTTTCATATCATATCATATTGTCTAAATCGAACATTATGAACTCACCAGCTTTGTGCTGACTTTTCAAACTCAAACATTTTTGCAGGTAGACAGTGACGGCTGGTGAGATTGCACGTTAATGCGCATGTAGTTAAATAACTCGGTTTGTATAATAAGTTTACTTTGTAACTGTAACTGTGTTGTAATGATGATACCCGTGTAATGTATTATCTTTAAGTTAATCGGTGTGTTGTGATACCGGATCAAGTAAGTTGCACCCCATCTCTGAGACATCATCACTATGCTTCCGCAACCATCTTAGAGTGATCAGTGACATTATCACATGTGACGAGAGGTGGGGTGTGACAGGGTGGTATCAGAGCCATAGGTTATAGAAATTTAGGTTGAGTTAGAGACCTAGACTATAACCATAGGCTCGTATAGTGACATTGAGAGCACCGAACATAACTAAAGAATAAAACTTGTTTTGAATTAAGCAAGGATAATCAGATGGTACATATTCTAGTTAAGAGTGGCCAACATAACTGAAATTTGCAACACGTGTGCGTTCTAGCAAATTTCAATACAAGCAGAACAATAATACCAGTAAAGACAAATAGTTGCTTTAAGATAGGAAGAGATATCATGTCATGGTTGTGTTGAATACTATTATTCAATATTCATTTCATGATACTGATCTGGAAATTTTTTTTGTACAGCGATGGCTAACCCACATGAACGCTATATATACCGGCAGATCCCATATGTAATCCTGGATGACACACCGAGTCCCAGCTCGAGTTCGGACTCAGATCCGTCAGAAGCATCTTCTGTAGCGTCCCGAGCAGTACCCTAGATTTCACATACATCATCATTGGTACATCAGACACCACCTTACGTACCACATACACCACCACATCCACAGGTATCTGATGATGATACTCTACTGATAGACGAGCTAGAAACCCATCACCCAGAGAGTCCCGGTCTATACTGGGATTAGGAGGATGTGGGGACAAGCCCGCAAGACCACGGGGCTACCACCTAGGCACCATCTTGCCCCTGGAGATTTTTCGGGCTCCATCCACGAGGTGGGTGAGTCCTCACGACAGGCTGAGATGCGATGTCGGCTGTAGCAGGTCACTTTGGACCTGAAGGGTGCTCGACTAGAGTTGAGACAGTCCTACGGATCTCTGCAGGAGACCCGTAACACATTGATCGACACACGTGCAGCTCACTAGAGTCTGGTAGAGCAGTTTGAGGCGTTGGAGGCAGGCACTCGGGCTTGGCGGACTATTATCGAGGAGGGGATGCAGGTGATGATTGCTGCATTTTGGCAGCATGTTTAGGTGTTGAGGGTGACAGTGGTGAGGGTGAGAGAGATGATGGAGGGTTTGAGGAGGTTGAGTTTGGAGGCTAGATTGTTAGGATTGGCTATAGTGATGGCAACTATAGCCATGGTGATTGCCTGTTTACCGTATTTCTTACCATAAGTATGATTGGGGTGCGGTTATTTTGAGATTTTCATTGTGAATACCATCAGATGCAGACGGATAGGTTGAGAGTGTGGTGTGTGGGGATACTTTTGACATGTAAGATAGTCCCGTGTGGTTAGGTTGATGTTAGAGTAGGTTGTATTGTGGTTCTCTTTGTATTGAAACTTTATGGTTGTATAAAACTGATATCGCAGTAATAACATGTTTTATTTCAGTATATCTGTTGAGTGTTGTGTGTGATCATGTGTATTAATATCAAACTTTTTGGTGAAAAGTAACTGAACAACGTATTTAAATACCTTGTGTTGCATTGTATCTATTGTCTGTGTGACAACATAACGAAATGTATCATATCGAAACGTACCTTGTGTGGTATTGTATCTATTGTCTATGTGACAATATAATGAAATGTATCATATCGAAATATACCTTGTGTGTTATCGTATCTATTGTCTGTGTGACCACGTAAATACCTTGTGTGGTATCATATCTATTGTCTGTGTGACAACCTAATTACCTTGTGTAGTATCATATTGAAATATACCTTGTGTGGTATCGTATATATTGTCTGTGGGACAATTTAAATACCTTGTGTTGTATCGTATCTATTGTCTGTGTGACCACGTAAATACCTTGTGTGGTTTCATATCGAAATATACCTTGTGTGGTATTGTATCTATTGTCTGTGTGACAACTTAAACACCTTGTGTGGTATCATATCGAAATACCTTGTGCGGTAACATGTCTATTGTCGGTGTGACAACGAAAATACCTTATGTGGTATCATATCAAAATACCTTGTGGGATAATATATCAGTTGTCTGTGTGACACGTATCAAAGTTCTGTATGACAATATATCAAAAACATGTGTGATAACATATCAAAACATGGGTGATGTTGTATCTAGTGTGCACAATAACATATCTGTATCACAATGATGTATGCTGTGTGATACTATAGCATGTTTTTGAGATAACATGACTAAGTATAACTACAAACATCTGTGTGATTACTGTATGTTGAGAACATATCTGGATAATATCAATGTAGTTATACTATAGTCTTATAATCACATATCAACATGATTTTTTAATATGACTGAATATGGTTGAATTTTTTTGACTGAAAGGGTTATATCTTTAATGTTCTTAACTGACCTGAGTTTGTCTACATGTGAGCTGAACAATGGCTCCAAAAAGGGGTCGACCAGCCAAGAAAGCTGCTAAGAACATTACTGACCCTGAACCAAATCAAGTTCCACTAGTTAATCCAGATTCAAATCTGGATTCCTGTATCAATCCGGAAGCACACATGGTTCCACCCGTAAATCTTGAAACGAATACAGTTCCACCTGAGAAACCAGAAGCAAATACGGCTCCACGTGCGATTACAAGTGGATCTGAACTGAACGAAGCAATGATAGCACGAATTGTGATAGAACAACTATCTACTATAGTACCGAGTATCTTAACACAACATCAACAACATATTACTTCCGGTTCTGGTGGGGACCATGATCATTTAGAACACATTGCTACTAGTGGACACGTAGAAACACATCATACCACCGGTACAACAACAACTATTCCTGATCCACCACAACAGGGATGTACTTATAAGTACTTTACTTCCTGCAACCCTCCTACTTTCATAGGTAAAGAAGGAGCGGCTGGACTTCTGAAGTGGATTGAGGAGATGGAAACTAAACTCAAAATCAGCCAATGTTTGGTGGAGCATAAGGTGTCTTATGTTGCTTTTTCTTTGAAAGACAGCTCTAACCTGGTGGAATACCCAGGAGAAAACTTTGGGCTCAGCTACAGTCGATACTATGGGTTGGAAAAATTTTAAAACTCTGATTATGTCAGATTATTGCCCAATCACTGAAATCCAGAAACTGCAATAGGAATTATAGAACCACTCTATGGTTGGTACTGATTGTCTAGCTTATACCGATCGTTTTCATGAGCTTACTTGTTTACTTCCCAATATGTTTCCTACAAAAGCATCACTGATTGAGAAATACATTAAAGGTCTGTTCCCCCAGATTCGAGGAATGGTGACTGCAGCCGAACCAACCACTCTCAAACGTATAATCTTGTTGATTACTAAGCTTACTGATGAGGCAGAAAGAAGTGGTACTTTGTCCACGAAAACTCCGACGGCTGTGGGCCATAGTGATGTCAGTACCTCTGGTACCACGAGGGGTCCCAAACGAAAGTGGTTTAGGAAGAGCAAAACAAAAGCTCCGGCTGAGATCAGCCAGAGCAAACCAACTGTAAAAAATTACGGTGCGACTATTCCTGAGAGGAAAACTTATACTGGGCAAGCTCCCAAATGCAACAAGTATTCATATCATCATTAAGGACCGTGTCCTGTTTGTGCAAATTGTAATCGATTCAGACACTACACTAGATACTGTAACTTTCCTGCTCATCAACCAAACCAAGCACCACGACAAACCACTCAAACAAATCGGTCGTGCTTCAAGTGTGGAAGCCCCGACCAATTCATGAGAAACTGTCCAAACAACAACACCAATCAAGGGAATGAAGCTAGGGGAGAGCTTTCCAGATTGGTGCAACAGAAGCAAAGCATGATGCAAACATTGTCACTAGTACGTTCCTTCTTAATAATCTATACGCATCAGTTCTGTTTAATATAGGGGCAGATAAAAGTTTTATCTCTCCTGAATTTGCATCATTACTTTTATTGCCTACGTTAGATCTAGAAATCCTTATGTCATTGAACTTGCTAATGGAAAATTGATCAAAACTAACAATGTTATTCAAGAATGTTTGATGGCTGAATCATGCACAAGTATTGAAAGAAGAACAACCATAATGCATTACTAGGTTTCATAATGTTAGACAATTGTATAGTTACAGGCATTCTAACTATCTACCAAAAGAATGATAACTATATACCCAAAAATATTGTTTACAAAATAAGACTCAAACAAGACAATTAAAAAATCAGGATTAAGTGAGTTTCTAATCCATCCTAGATTGTTTCTTCATCTTGTTCTATCTTAACTATGGTATCCTTAGTTTTCCTTGTGATGCTCTAAATCTGATTACCTGAAACACATGAAAAGTAACTGTCAACTAAAAAAGTAGTTGGTGAGAACAATAGGTTTAACATTTGAAATAATGAATCTGTACTTGTAAACATATGAATAAAACATTTGTATAAACCTTTCATGGATAATTGCAACAAAAACTATCAAGTTAGAAGAACATATGCAAACAGTCAAATGACTGTCTACTAGAAAAGCCAACATATAATCAAGTCCCAAACTACGTTTGGAGTCAAAAAAGTATTCAGCAAACACATTCAGCATGAGAAGTACTAACAAGTTTACTCGGGAGACGATCTTTGTACTGACGTACCTGGTCAATATGACCTATGCTGGTAAAATTATTTATCAGCAAATCCATATTACCGTAACACATCCAATCCGCAGTTAGGGTTTAAAATTTATTTAAACACTAACCACAACCTTGGCGTAACCAAAACGTGTCCCGCGTTCCCTTGTTGTGATCACCCAGTACTAACGTTATAAGAATAAGAATAAGATTGAATGAACAAGTGTCTTTATGCATATAAGTTTCTTTACAATGATGAACACCATGCTTTTGAGTACTTTGATTTAAAACCTTTGGTTGAATACCTTGATTGATTACCATGATTTGAAAACCTTGCTTGAATACCATGATTTGAAATCCTTTGATTGAATACCACCATGAAAACTCTTGATAGAATACCTTGTTTTGAGACCCTTGATTGAATATTGAGAATAGTGTCCTTGTATAATAACAAGGTTTATAAAATAGTATTTTATCGAAAATACAAGTTTATAATAAAAGAGTTTAAAAAACTTATTCTTTAAAAGTGTTTTAACATTTATAAAAACATTTTGCATAAAATAGTTGTAAAACAGTTTAGAGAACCTTTTAGTAGAAAATGCTTAACAGATGATAAAACCTTTAAAACAGTTGATAAATCCTTTTAAATACTTGATAACACATTTGAAAATAGTTAAGAAATCCCGTTGAATTTGTAAAGTGAACCTGTAATGGTTGAAAAGTAGCATGAATCCTTTATATGAAATATGATTGTATAAAGAGTGTTTGGTCAGGTGTTCGACCCAAAACAACTGTAAAACAGTAAAAGAGGGGCTAATGTTATCACCTGACAGCAGTAGACTCTGAACCTGAACAAGTTGCAATCAGACAAGACCTCTAACTGCTTCCTATATCATTGTAATCATACATATAATATAAGATTTTATAATGTTATGAACTTTGATTGATTGATCGACTTATGTTAATTTATCGACTTATGTTCTATCGTTAATGATTACTTCTTGAATAACTTGTTCTCATGTTTAAAAGTGTTGTATGAATTTGAATATCATGATTAAGTCACTTGAATGATAATTGATTCATGAAAAAGAACGTGTCATGTTACGACATGCATAAGGTTAGTTATGCATATATGTAACATGTGTTGATGATTTTCGATAAACACTTGTTTCTCACGTATTCCTGAAAATGTTTATGTGTTTTAAGCTTTTGTGATTATGTTATAATCTTATTCCTAAATTAAGTGAGACTTAATTAGAATAAAAATAACACCACCATCACTAGAATCGAATTAGGGTTATAATACCCTTATTGATTCTTTTAAGCTTAAATATTTATTAGGAATTTCATTAGTGTAGAACTTAGAAAATCCTTGGATTTTGCTCTCATATATGGCCTACCAACTAATATCGACATTCCTTAATGATGGTGGGATGGTTGAACTTAGTAGAATCGATTATCCTAGGTTCAAAGGTATACCATCGATATGATCATTATCGATGGTTCTTTCTCGGTCGATATTAATCTTCGTTAGACGTCCAACGTTTATGTTTCTTGATTCTAAACTCCTTGGATTAATTTGATTAAGGTCATATTTATGAATTAGATTAGTTTTAGGATGTTGCATGGTTGTTTCAAGGTGATATAGCTTAGGTTAAGTTCAAAACACTACCCATCGATAATGATAATATCGATGGGATTTCGAACAGCAACTTATCCTTCGATATTAATGTTTTCAGCTGGCCCCTACTTGAAATTGATTGGCTGATGTTTAATTATTAGTATTGTGGGTCGGTTAGTACTATCGATGTATATATAGCCGGTGGTTGCATGGGTGGTCCACCGATATTATCATTATCGGTGGCCGCATGTTTCTGTTGATCTTATCCCTCCCAACTCTAATAAAATCGATCAGAACTTTGGCCCATTTCATTTGGAGTTTCAGTCCAAGATGGCTAATATTGTAGCTAAGTAATCTCGAAGTTCTCTAGTTTGTCAACCCCCAAAGGTCCCACCAGCCCCTCACCGATACTACTTTCTGTTACACAGCTTTGCCATCGATATTGGTTTACTGATTCTAGTAATATCAGTGAAGACTTGGTTCCATCGACCTTGGGTATCATCGAACATGTCAATATCGGCAGAGTAGGGTTCCATGCACCATCGAATCTATCAGTTTCGATGGCCCGGTCCTGCCACTCACCAACTCCATCGATACTAACATTTTCGATTATTCTGACTTCGATTCTATCCTGGCTTGATCACCTAGCCATCTCTTGACCTTCCAGAGCTCAATACAAGGCGTTCCAAGGTTTCTATAGCTACTTTAACACAGATCCTCATGGTTCTATATCTCAAAAAATAGTTTCAAACCGAAAAGATGATGAATAGTAAAATTCCTACAGTACTGTACCTTCTTTCTAGGATTCCGGCCAAAATACTTTGAACCAGCTCCGATCCCTTGTACTGAAAGCTTCCTCTAGTCGAGTCGATCGTTTTGATATATTATTTGCGCGATTTGGTTAAGTTAAGAAGATTAAGTTAGTTGATTTGGTGAGTTTTCTAGTGAGAGAGTGGCTTGGATGAATTTTAAGAGAGAGAAAGATGAGGGCATACGTAGAGTCCAGCTACCTGCCTTATCAGCCGCCAGCCCACCACTGTTTCGATATAATACAACATTGTTCTTGCCTAGCATTATTAACTATAAATAGATATATATACTTGTACTTCAAATAAAAAGAATCCTTTGACAATAACACAAGCATGAATACATGAATCACATTGGCACATTGACATATTGAACACGAATCACATTGGCATATAGACTAACAAGTACGCACTGTTCTATCCTGATCTATGACTACCATGGTTACTGTACAGATGTTACATCTTGTGATGGACATAGCAGACAACTAACCAACAATTAGCTTTGGTGTCGAACTGCGTATAATACAAAAACACATTGACTAGCTATTAATAGATATTGCGTTGCAATTATAAGTAGTCCTGCAAACACTTAATCTTAAAACATTATTATAAAACATGTGCTCTCACCAACCATTGTGTTGACATTGCATGTTTTTCTTAGGTCAGTAAGTCACGTGCTATAACAACCAGTTTTTCATTGTATTCTAATAAATTTTAATATAATGAAATGTTTAACTCTTCCTAGAAAGAGTGTTTTGATAATTACATGATAAAGCAATATGGCACATTTTATAAAGTGTGATCACATAACACGAGCAAGAGGTTTAAGCATTAAGAATATCACATTATCAAGACAACAAATTCATGATCATAATGAGGGAATGTGAAATTGACAAACGATACTCAGAATGAAAGTTATGATAAAACGAGTTTCGAACGATAATCATAAAACAACTCACATGATCAGTACATCCCTAGCTAGGAGGAGTTCTTGATATGGTTATAAATTTATTTAAAAATCATAATGTGGGAAAAAACAGTGTGCAAAACGGAGTTCGTATGAAGTCGGAATCGTGAAACAAGTTCAAGACACTATGCACTCAAACTCGTGTCCTAGGTGGCATGACATGTAACACCTGACAAATTTCAGTAAACAATTAGTTGCTAATCGAATTAATTGGGCTAGGTCCAGTTAAGCCCAACGGGGCGCATTAATAACTAAGGCCCAAACTAGGGCCCAATATATAAAGTTTAATTTCTTAATGAATTGGTTCTTAATTATGATGCTTGTGAAAAAAAAAAACAGAAAAAGAACTGATTAACGTACGGTGATAAGATATTCACAAAATGTAACAACTAAATTCTAAATATTATTATAATTATTTTATTATTATTATTATTATTATTATTATTATTATTATTATTATTATTATTATTATTATTATTATTATTATTATTATTATTATTATCATCATCATCATTATTATTAAACTTAAATTAAGGAGACTGTTTAAAACGGTTAAGCAGTTAGACGGACAGAGTTAAGTTGTTTAAAATCGTTAATTGCCGGATTAATCATTATTCGACGAATTAATATCATGAGATTACTCGTGTTATTTTTAACATATTTCGGTCACAAAATGATAATTAGAGGTTATAAACGTGACCCGAACAACTTCGTTACATAACCCGTATGCGATACGTCCTGACATAGGGTATTTCCTCCACCTCCAAACCCTAGATATATTCCGTCCGAATAACAGAGCGTGGTGACCTGACCCACCTGCCTAGGAGGAACCTAGGAAAATTGGATGAATACAGAGATAAGACCGAAGGAGAAGCTCAACTAGGAAAACTCCCTGGCTCACCCAAACAATATTTTGCTCTAGGTGAGACTCCAACCCAGACCTCTCATAAGAAAGTCAAGGGGCTACCATTAGGCAGAAGCACTTTGGTTGCAGCCGTTACACACACAAGAACCACACTTGTGTGTGCGATTACTCCTGATCGGCAGAAAAGAAAGAAGCAGCCACCACCACCCCCTCCGGCAAGCTCCAACCAGCCCCCAACTCCGAAGACAGCTTCTTCTCCGGCGAGCTCCACCTTCTGCAGCCCCTTCAGCCACCCTCATCCTTTCATTATGTTCAGTCGATGAATACACATACTTATGTGTGTGCTTGAACGAGAGATACAGACAAAGCAGGAGCCGACAGTGCCTTCTACGGCAACCTCAGCTCCGGCGCTCTCCTCCTCCGGCGCACTCCGTCATCCGGTGAGACTTCTGGCCGGTAGCCTCACTCACTATAACTATCTCTCGGCTTCTTTAAGTCTTAGAGCCAAGGACAACCATAGAGAGCCGCAACAGTGGCGGTGTTGGTCCATTCGAGTTAAGAAGCGACATTGTAGTGGTGGTGGTGTTGATCACCGGTGACACGCGCCGACCCAAGCATCTCCGACTGGCTACACACCATCTTTGGTAGTAGACCTCGTAGTTATGAGAACTAATGGTAAGAATTGAGTCTTAGTTCGCTGTTTCTTCAGATGTGCTCATGTTAACCATCGATCTGCTTATATATATGAATATCTCAGGTTAAACATTAAGTTATTGTGACATTTTGGAGGCATATTGTGGCTGAGATAACCATATCTTTCACTGATCACTCAAGTAGCTGATGGTATATACATGATTCTAGGTTGTTTAGAGAAGTTATTGGGTGATCTAGGGTTAGTCAAAGCTGGACACATTGTCAATCTGGTCAAACTCGGTCAACTACAGAACCGGAGTGCTCATTTGAACTCGTGACGCAAAAACGAGTCCAGAAGTGTAATTGGTTCAAGAAGCGAGTTACCGGGTTATCAAACTAGTTCGCGTACGCGGACTGACTCGAAAGGTATACCCGCACACCGATCTTTGATACGTTATGGTATCTCGCGTATTTCGAGTGTTTACATTCACGGCAAAATAAATAAATAAATAAATGGAAGTGATTAATAACAATTATAAAAAAACTTAATCTTGTTTAATACTTGGTGAAAGTCACAAATTTTAAGCTCACGTTAGAATAAACATAACCTATCGTGTAAATGATAATGCGTTAGTTAAAAACTATATGGTTAATGAATAACAGTTTAAAAGTGTTGGATTAGAGTTTTATAAAACCTGATTATTTAAAATGAAATGTAATAAACATCTTATAAACTAATAATCAACAAAAGATAAGGATTTCTATATACATATATAAGTTTCAAACATATGTATGTAAAAATAATATGAAAGCCTTATATTTTTAAATGTCTCGAGTATGTACAACTTGAAAGGTTTTATTATATTAAAATTTAAACATTAGCAAAACGATTATTTTATAAACCTAAGGGTTAAACACTTTCAAATATTCGATATGTAACTACGTAAACGAATGAGTCAAGTACATTTGATAAAAAATGGGATTTCATATGACGTGTTTATATTGATAACTCGATCTTAAACCCTATATTGGGATCTTATGGTGACTGCTGCAACCAACAGTTTAAAACATATATTGCGCATATATAAATCATCAAAATTCAGTAAATACAAATAAATGAGACAAATGCTTATATGTTAATAACGATTTGTACATACTAAATACGTTCGTGGTACAATAAATATCGTCACAACGGATGATACATAAATGAGTTAGGACGTCTTGATATCTTTATTTTAAACCTAAAATAATTATTCAATAAAGTTATAGATAATAACAATAATTATCAAGTTTGATAATTAATATTATATATTTACATTAAAATATCAATTTTAAATTGATTAAATAATTAAGTGTTAAAGAATAAACATTATTAACCCAAAAACAACATACACAAAACAAACATCCTCGATTAATCAAATGTAGCACATGTGATGTAACATTCCTGTAATTTGTAATAAATAATTATAATTAATAAATAATTTATGACGTCATTCGAATTTTCATTTGCGAATCATATATGAGAGAATGAATTTAAAACCTTTTTAAAATACATATATAAGTATGTATATGTGTAATTAGTTAAAGTTTCACAAGCTAAAAAAATATATATATAATATATTTTTAAAAAGATATTGTAAATATATAATATGTTTATAATATTTAGAAATTAATTGTAAATACATAACTTTAACAGATAAATGAATTTTAATCATAAATTTTAGTAAACATCAAAACATTGTATTTAATAAATAAAACATCTATAAAGCTTATATACTTTAATAAAATTAGATTTCATAAGCTTTAAATAAATAACTTTGGATAATCATTTAAATCATCATAAAAATATAAAACTAATTTAGTTATATTAGTTTTATAAAGTTTAAATAAATTATACCAAATTATTACAAATAAAAAAATATAATAAATAAATAAATCATGGTTTATAAAGTGAGGGGGTGAAAACTAACAACTTTAAAACTACTATTATAAGAAAGATTAGGAGGGACCATTTCTGCCCAACCCTCAAACATTCTATCTTCTCCACCCATGGATCTTTCCAGCCGACCCAGATGACACCATTTGTACCGTTTGAGACCCACGTTCGAATCCAGCCATTTCACATGGATTATAGCTCGATAGGCACGATTATGGTAACGATTCGAAGCGTGTAAACGATTTCCATCATCAATTTTATGGATTAATCAATATTTGTATCAAATCATTACTTAAAATACAACACAAACGCGTTTTATCAAACCTAACTAAACCGTGTATAAAACTCGAATTAACAACACCATTTTCTTCTTCCAAGCCATTCGGAACTTTCTGGACACACGACACACACTCAAAACTCTAAAAACCATCGACCGCTCCCCTTTCTTTCTCATCAGTCGATCACCATCAAATCGTACGTAAAGGTTGTGTTTTATACATCATTTGACTCATTTTCCCTTTAGAATAAAAGCCCTATGGTTTCTTCGACCATCGGCTTCATAAACAATCGAATTTGATGAAGATAGGAACTAGGGTTTCGGGTTATAAAGAAAGGGAAAGGAGGATCAGAACTCGGTTTATTTAAAACCATTTGTAACGGATCCATGTCACGAGCATGGCTCCAGATCAACCGGAACTTTCCCTTGGTTTCAAACTTTAGGTCACGGGTTCGAATCTAGGCAGCAATGGTTTCAACCATTTTTTTTCTCTCTATTTTTGTTTATAACTTTTGTTTAAAGTTATTTTTAAATTATGTTTTTTTTAATAAAAATCTTTTTATTTTAATTTTACCATTTTAAAAGTCATTTAATTATTTTATATTATTAATTTTTTAAAACATATATTAAATACTTACTAAACATTTTAGATAGCTGCCATAATGTAAAACATTTTTAAACATATATTAAACATATATTATTAGTAAATAGTTATATTTAAATACTTCAAATGTATTAATGATTTTATATACAATTTTATACATTTTACTTTATATAGAAAATCTTTATGAAAACTATTTGTAATAAAATATGTTAGGTACATATTATAAATTTTATAAGATATCAAGTTGTATCCAAATAATTTTTAAACATTTATAACTTATTTTTATTATATTTTATTGTATTTAGAAACATAAAAACAAGATCTTAATAATTTTTGGTTAAACTATAATAAATGAATTTTAAAAGTTTAAAGACAACACTTGTAATTAAAACATTATATAACATTTTCATTATTTGACAAATAAATCATAAATGAGTTATAATTTCTAACTAATTAAAAACAATACGAACCCGTAGATCTATTTAACATTTAGATAAATACAATGATAAAGTTATGTTAACACATGCCTATTAAACTAATTAGGAGAACATTGAATTTGTGTTGGACAATATTTGGATCACATTGACAATTATTGCAAAGACTACCTCATACACTAAGGTGAGTCTTCATAGCCCCTTTTTTACTTGTTTTCAACTTTTGGGGTGAAACATCTTATCTTTGAACTTATCTTAACTTCTAAACATTTTCATGTGAACTTAGCTAATGGATTTATAGTTTGTGAACTTTAGTTAAGGATAGGCATTGATCACACACATTTAGTGACTATGATAGATCTATTGGACTGACCATCCCACCAATGTTTGATTTACCCTTTTGGGGAAGCCCGTGGTGATAGTTTGCTAGCTTGAGCATTGTTTTGTAGCGCTAACATTGGTCAAACATCATTTGATCTGCTTTACTTGCTAGTTCATTTTAACTATGTTCATTATGCTTTGTGTTCACATATGACATCATTTATAACATTTTTGTCAACATATTTTGGTGTGAGTATTCAAACCTATGAAACTCACCAACTATTCGTAGTTGACACTTGATTTTAAAAATGTTTTAGGTGGAACTGACAAGTTAGCTATATTAACGAGCTTGGATTAGCTTACATTTAATTTGTATTTAATGTATTAGAATTGAAACGATGTAACAGTTAGGGTTTGATAATTTGAAACAATGTATTAAATGTTTGAGTTTATTGTTTGAACAATTCACAACTTTATACCTTGTGCTATGAACAATCTACACTTCGTGCCACCTCGATGTTTCCGCCATCGGTCGGGGTGTTACATGTGAGGACGTGTTAGATCACATATGATATTTGTGTCATATAGGCATATAACATAAGGTTACCGATATTGGTTATTGATACACAGTTGATCTATAAACAGGACATCATAAGTGATTGATTTGGGAACTGCTATACTATATCAAACATTTCGAGTTGACTAGCAGTAATGTGCTGCTTATGGTCACTCGGACTTTGGTTATCTCAACACATGGACATGAGTTCCATTGCTATACACTCTGTGAGTATTCGTAGCCCCGTTTTCATTTTGCATATTTTGGGGGAAATACATGCTACAATACTTGAATTTTACTATGATACAAGAATTCTTTTACTATATTTATGCACATACTTCTCGAGGTATGTTGCATGACACAAGAAATGGATATTGCATGAGACAAGAATTTATCACACTAAATCCCAGTATTCTACACAACCATTTAACTCGGGGTTTCGAGCCGATGGATTAATATAAGTTACAACTAGCGGGGTTTTACAAACCTCCATTCATGGTTTGGTAGCGCCAACCACAGCTCCATGGTTATATGAATGGTATATTTCCACCAAGAACTAATGTATTCGTGATAAGACATTAGCAAGAAATGGAATAGAAGAAGTCGATAGGTATGGTTGTGGACTCATGTAGATTGCAAAAATCACAATTATGATTTACATATTATCCTGATAGTATAACATTTTGGGATTGCTGTCCTACAAAATTTTTGATTGAAACATTTTACTTGTTTTTTGAATGACAATCACTATTATTTCAACTGTTTGATCAAGACATAAAACCTACGAACTCACCAACTTTTTTGTTGACACTTGTTTTTGCATGTATTTCAGGTACTAATCTAAGGCTAGATATGAACCTTACACTTAAGTAGAAGAACTAGCATTCTCATATTCAATGAGTTCTCGATATACAGTTTTGTTGCATCTCCCGTGTTTTCGTCGACGGCGGGGGTGTGACATGACACGTGTCTTGAAGCCTTGCCATGTGTCATAGGTGGCTTTCACGTGTCCCATATGATTGCTACATGACTTGTGGGGTGTTGTGACATGGTTTTCTCGATTCATATGCCAGTTCTTATAAATAGTTCATCCCTCGTCATTTTTCACACAAATTTTTGAGTTCCAACCCTTTTATCAAGACCTAAATACCCCCATAAACCTTCGTTGAAGTCACTTGAGTGTGTGGAAGTGTGTGACGAGTTATCGGGACTAGCCAGTCTTTTAAACAAGCTGATGTGCTGATTTATTGAGTTAAGCTTATGCTTAAGTTTTAAATGTCAAGGTTATCTCAATAGGTATATATAGGTTTATATTGATTAATACACATTTGATATGATGTGGTTATGATAGTTTGATACGACAAACACCCTAAATAAACATAACAAGTTAAACACTCATATTGGAGATATATTAACATGGTCATTTTGTTGTCCGTTTGGAAACCCGAATTAGGGTTTATGGCATATTGAATATTGTGATGATTTTCTAGTATATCTAGGTTGTTAGGATTCCTTGGAAAAATGTGAGATTAGTGTGCGACATTAACTGTACTGTACGAGATAATAAGGTGAGTTCTATTATCTCCATTTTATGTTTTAAAATGTTTTTGGGTTGAGATGGCATACTAAAGAATTGTTTTGTATTAAAAATTTATATTAAACCTATTATGTTTGAGACTTTATGTTTGTTATGATTGAGTGTTTATAAAAACAATGATTGTTGCCCATGGGGCTAAAACATGCCAAATGATTTTTTCTCTAACATGGTTTTGGGATGTCATACTTGGTCAGTACAAGCAAAATGATTTTT